>VXBN01031009.1:325126-630052 GCA_013397395.1 Sinosuthora webbiana
CGGCGCCGGCGGCGCGCCCGGCACGTGCGGCGTGTTGTGGCTGTCACCGCCATGGCGGTGCCGGAGGTGCTGCGGCAGCTGAGCCGCCGAGCCTGGGAGCCCGCGGTGGCCCGGGCGCACCGCGCCGCCATCCTCATGGACGCGCCCTCCGCCGAGGCGCTGCACTGGGCCGGCGGGGCGGGAGAGCTGCTGGCGGCTGGGGCNGTCAGCGCACTGTCCGCCCAGGCGGCCGTGCCGGCGGGGGCAGCCTGTGTCGTGTTCGTGGTGAGCGGGACGCTGCGGGGCGGCGCGGCGGCCGCGGTGCGCGGCGTGCTGGAGCAGGGCGCCGTGCGGCACTGCGTGCTGGTGTGCGGTGACGAGGCGGAGGGCGGCGGGGCGACCGAGCTGGAGGAGATTTTGCGGCGGTGGATGGACGAGGGCGGCTGCGCTGAGGTAGTGCTGCGGGACTCACCGCTCTTGGCACCTGTCTCGGCGGAGCTCTGCCTGCTGCCCGCCCTGGCAGCTCTCCTCCCGCCGCTGCCCGGCCCCGGCGGCCCCGGCCCCGCAGAGGTCGGGCTGGGTGCGCTGCCCGGCGAGCTGCGGGCGGCGGTGCGGGCCTTGGTGGGTGACCTCGACTCTCTCTTCACCGCCCTGGGCCTGCGGGAGGAGAGCTTCGCTGTGGGGGCCCTTAGCAGGGTCGTCGCCGCTGAGCTGGCAAGCTACGCCCCAGCCAGAAACAGGAGGAGGACAGCCACCAACAAGGCCTCTGTCATCTTCGTGGACAGGACGCTGGACCTCGCTGGTAAGAAATCCTCAGCTGGTATGGGCTGTCATTCTAGGGGGCCCATACCCACCCCACTGGGAGGGTGTTGGATAGTGGGAACTTTGGTGACCTGGTGTTACCTAAAATCCATATTCCACTTTGTACCATGCTTCTCTCATCGGTATATAGCTTCTGGGTCCTGGGTGGGATTGCTCTTGAGATCTGGTCTGCTAGAATACACTTGTTCACTGATTACCAGGCAGTCATGGGAGAGCTGTGGGCTTTTTCTGTAGCTTGGAGAAACATGGCTTCAAAGCAGTAGTTACTGTGAGTTCCACTTCATCCTGCTCCGGTAGGAAAACCTAGTGTTCCAGCATTCTGCTGGTGCTACCCAATGTCCTCCTTTCTGTTCCAAACCATCTATTACCATGTGGGATATGTATACTGTAATCTTTTGTCCCCCTGTCTGTTTCATGCTTCCTGGATTAAAAGCCACTGCTCTCAAGCATCCAGATCATCCATTACTTATGTTATCCAGTTCTTTGGAAAAGACACCTTATAGACTGCTTCCATGACACCAAATGCTGTGCCAATTCCCCCAGTGCCAGGTGCATGCTTTCCTGCAGAAATAGCTCAAATGGTTTGGTTAAGTGGTGGTCGCTGGTGGTCAGTTCTCCCAAAGTCATACTTAACCACCCAGTGAACTGGTGCTGTTTTCCAAATTAGAAGAAAAGTTGGCATAACTGAGCTGGTTACTCTCCTGCTCTTGGATTGTATTTAACATGATCTTACAGAATAAGTAGTGTGCAGTTCCATTCCACAGGCTAGTGGTTTGAAGAGTAGTCATTGTGTTAAGCCACCAGGTGTGCAAACATCTCTTCATCTGGCAGCACTGGGAGCAGCCATGATGGTTACTTGCACACCCTTGTATCCCAGTGGATCGTAGAAATGAGGAGTAAAGCAGGTGGCTCTGCTGGAAATCCACAGGTTAACTATGGCTAAGGTTAAACCTTAACTATGCCTGTGTGCCACCTTGAGGTGTGAAGGAGATGATCTGCATGTTTCAGACTCAGCCTTACGGATTGCTGTGAAGTATCCAATGTATCTACTCATCACTTTTATCTTTATATCTGTCTAAGCAGATACACGCCTCTGTGTAACCCTTAGCCATATCTGTATGTCTGAAAGTGTTTCTGTACATATGTTTATTGATATAGGAATGACTGCATTTGCTATCCCTGTCATTCATGCCTCCTGCTGGCATGCACAGAGTGTGGGCCTGGTTCTGTTTGTAGTCAATAATTCAGGTAATCATTTTTTTGCCACCACATGTCATGTAGCAAGTACTTGGCACAATGTTGCACTGTGAAGTTTGTCTGTTTCTGAATTTTCCTCTGTGTTGTTTTTCCTCCCGTAAGTTTGCCATTGTGTATCCTTGAGCTGCTGTAGGGTTCATAGCTATCAACAGTGTGCTAAAGAGCAGCTATGGATCCAGGCAGTTAATGCTGTGCTGAGGTTGGGAAGATTGATCAGAAGACTGCAGGAAAGTGGACTTGGATAAGGAGCTTTAAAATGAAATTGTGAGGAGTGTTGGTTTGGGGTGGGAACAGGGAAAGAACTTATTTATGCACTCAGATAATGAGAAGAAATAAAAACAAGAAAAAGAACAGATGTGGGATGACAGGGAGCCTGACAAGGAGACTCTTGAGGAGGTATGAAGAGAGATATTTGGTACCAGCTTAAACCTGGGAAGTGTGAAATCTTGTACTTCAGTAGGAGAATGTTTTTTGGAGATAACATCAGGGCTGTAGTGAGCAGAATTGGAAGGAAACATCAAAGCTCACGAAGTAAGGATGAGAAGTTACAGGATTTGTTTGTTTAAGATTCTAGTCTCAGTATCCATAAATGAACCTAAGATCCCTGCATGCAACCATTCTTTTGTTACCAACAAATGCCTGCAGAATTCATTGGTAATTTCATTGAATTATTCCTATGCTTTGGATGTGATACTTGTGCTACCAAATACAATGCAAACTGAAGGAAGAAAAATCTAGTGCATTTCAGAGGTAAAGCTCTGTATGAACCTGAATATAGTGCCACACAATGAGATTTGTTTCATTGGTTTGCTAAAAACTACAGAAAAAATACCCAGGGGAAGCAGGGGGTGTTGTTAGTGAGTTCCTGGCTGCTGTTAAAGAATTGGTTGGTTGACTTTGCAAATTGTGTCAGCTAGAACTTGTATCAAATGTCACCTATTTCAGTTTGTAAGTTGTAATGCAAAGAAAACGTGAAATTAGAACAGCATGATACATAAGAGTTCTTGTATCTTGAAAGCTAGATGTTAGCCTGAGATGAAAACTCCTGTTTTGCAGTGGTCAGATAACTTGTTGTCACATGAATGCTCAATCTGTCTGTACTTTGGCAGCATTCAAAGCCATCACCTGTGCCTTGAACAGTGGTGCTCATGAGAAGCTGCTGAGCAGTCTGTTGACTCAGAAGTGGTGAGTAGAGAGGATCAAAACTAGTCCAATGCACCCTTCTGAAGACAGTGGAGTTTGAAAGTGACTCCCTGTGATTTCCTGTCCTAGTCTTGTGAAGTTTAACAGTCTTTTCAGGCGTGGTTGATTTATGCAGTTGATCGGGATGACAGTGACTTTTAAAACCTCCAGTAGATGTTTTGTGATTGATTTGATGAGGCATGGCAAAAGCCAGTAGCACTGGTGGACCAGTGGAAACCTCCAAGAAGTAACAGTTGTGGCAAAGAGACAGAGATGGCACTGGCTGTTCATGCAAGCAGCTCGAGTACTCTGAGCGTTCCCCCTATGCCAAGAAGAAAGGCGGGATGTTAATAATTAATGTGGGTTTATTTGCATTTGAGGTGTTTCTAGTTTAGCCAAGTGTCTTGTTTAGCTAAATGTTGCTTGCATGCAGCATGTGTGGAGAGACAAATGTTGCTTCCAGTACATGGGGTGGAAGTTCAGAAGATTACCATCAGTTTTCCCTGTGCAACTTTGCAGGTGTTGCAGCGTGCCTTACACATGACTGATCTAGTAAGAAGAATGTAGGGATTTTGGAGAACAAGAGAACTTAGGGAGTCACAAAGACAACCCAGATCATTCCATCTGTGCTTCACTGGTCTAACTCTGGCTAAGAATGGTAGAAAAGGAAACTGCTGTCATTCTGCAATTGTTGCAGTCTTTGGTGAAACAAATGGGTAACAAACCAGCTGAGTGGTGAGATGTCCACGCTGCAGTACCACCCTATGCTGGACACATGCGCCTTCTTTGTTTTCTGTGGATAGAGGCATTGCCAGCACAGACTTTGACTTCACTGTTCTCTTCCTTTTTCATCCTTGCTTCTCTTTTCAACTTCATTTGCAATACAGAATAGTGGATAAACCATGGAAAACCATGGCTTACAGCCTGGATACCTGGCTGCTGTAGAATTGCTGGAGACAGTCTTCTGCTTCTGCTATCCAAGAGCACTTAATAATGTGACCTCAGCAATGCACTTGGTGTAAGGGCCTTGTTTGGATTTATGGAGCATGTGAAGCTAATTCAGCTGCTGAAACAGGTCTTCTCTGTCTTTGGAAATGATGAAGACATAAGAGCAGATAGCTGCCATGCAGACAGACGTAGATGGAGTGGGGCCATAGCCTGAGAGAACTTTTTCCTGCCTCTCAGTGGTGCTTCAAAAGTTCCCATTTTTCTGTGATTAAAGTTAGGACAACAAAACTAAGCTCAGCACTGCTGTCCAGCCCTGTGTTGATGGCTGAACCATAGCTTAAGTGGCAGGACTACAGATACTTTTCCTAATACCTTTAGTTCCTGACCTAAAGGCAATAAGGTTTCTGGTCCATCTCTCTTGACTTTATCTGTAGTCTGTACCATGTTTTTCTGCTTTGACTTGGCTCACAGCCCTAATATTTTTTAAGTTGGTTGTAGAGCCTGTGTTGAGAGTTCATGAATGGAAAGAAAAGCATGTGTGTTTGAAATCAGGAAAATTGAAGAAAACATGCCAGCTGGAGTTCAGAGTTTCTCTTGGAATAAGGTCAAATTGACATTTTATACTTTGTAACCTGGATTGGTTTAGTTATTTCATTTCTGTTTCACCTGAGCTGCCCTCAGTTCTTGTAAAAGTGATGATCTTGATTTTGGCATGCCATTGGTAATTGTTTATTTTAATGTTAGGCTGGCCTGTCTGGGTAGCTATTTATGCAGCTTGTATATAGCCCTTTTAAGCACAGCCCTATTAGTTTATGTAGAAAAGTATAGTATGCATGTGAGTGTATATATAAATATTTGCTTGCTTTTTTCAATAACCACTGCAAATATTATTTAATGCCTTCCTTAGGCAAAGAAAAATGTTTTTCATGTCTAAGTGTAAAATCAGTGAATATCTAGCAGCTGTAAAACTAAGTCTAATTTGTGCTTTTAAAATGCATCTTTCTGAAATGTTGTGATTTTAACTTTACACATTCTAGAAATTAATTTTACTTTTGTAGAAAAATATTTTTGAAAAGCTAAATGTGGTTTTGATGTCAGGAGTACCAATGTCCTCCCCAAAACATGTGGTTATTTTATTTTTAATTCCTTGTGTTTGTTTGTTTTTCTAGTTTTGCACCTGATAGTTTTGGGGTCTTTTTTTTTTTTTTTTTTCCTCAGGAGCTGTTGGTCATCATGGTGACAATCTTGCAGAGAAGATTCTTTCTGTGCTTCCTAAACTTCCTGGCCACAAGACCGATGTGATGGTTAACATGGTAGAACTTACAGCACTGAAGACCACAGATGAAACTTGCAGTATTACAGCACCTGGCTGCTTAGCACAACCAAAGTAAACACTCTTTTCTTGTTTCTTTTCTTTTTATTTTTTTAAAGTTGAATGTGTTTGTTATCTGTCTGTGAAAAAATGAAGAGAGAACAAGTCTTCAAAAAAACGAAACAGAAGAAAACAGACAAGCTTACAGCAAAACCCCATCTGGTCATAATTCTGCTGGAATGTAATAGTCTATATGTGTACATTAAGTGAGTAGGTCAGATAAGACTTCCAAAAGTGGGACAATCTCAATAATCTTTTAGATTTGGGTTGTTTAAATTGCTGTAGATTACTGTAGCAGAAATCAGTACAGATCAACACCAAGAATTTTTCTTGTGATGTTTCTTTTTCTGCCAAGTAATGCGTCATACAAACAGATAGGTCTCAATGGTGACTTCCTTTTCCCATAAGCCTCTTTTTATAAAGTTAGCTGGATGCTGAATTTTTGTTAGAATACCTGTTAATTTGAGGTTTTATCCCTGTTTTCAAACACAGTACCTGTGGAGAAGGATAATAAGGCACAAATTCAGGTATACAGACAGCTTGATGGGGTCCTGATTTTTGCTTAAACCAGAACAACCTAAAGCAGTGACTTCAAACAATTGTACTTAGCTATGTATAAAGTGTCACTAAGACTTTACAAGCAAAGTGCATCAGATTTGATGTTTCACTTTCTGAATTTAGTTGTCCAAACCAAAACTTTCTTGCAGCTTCTGTTACTATGCAAGAACAAGGAAACATACCAGGTGCTGGTTTCACTCCACAAGAAAATTTTTTCTCAGCAGTGCTCTAGAAATTAATACAGTGCAAAGGAGATTAAAAGTTCTGTCTCTTTTACTATAATACTTTCCTCATATATTAGAAAATGGTTTTTCTAGATTGACTATTTAATATAGTTTCTGTTCTTCTCCTTTGACTTGTTTTGTGATTTTACACCTGCACTGTATCCTTTCTCTTCCCTTCCCCCAACAAAGATTTCACTGATTTCCACCGTTAGCAACATACGGTCTTTATTTTCTCAGAGCCTCCAGATCCTTTGTCACCTTCTGTCTCTCACACGTGCTGTAACTGGGTCCAGCTTCTAGGTTTTGCATTGCCTACCTCTCTTCTTCCATAGAAGTTGGAGAGGAAACATTTCCTCATAGAGGTGGACTCAGTTGTAACTTGCTGCCAGGGTGATTAGCTTAAATAAAATTTGTTCTGGTTTGCTTCTCGCTTTTTGCTTTCCCGCTGGTTCCTGAAGTAGAAGTGAGATGTCCTTAAAGATCTTTCTACACAGCAAAATGAAGAGGTCATTGTCCATAGCAGAACTTTGTGGTAGCTTTTTGTGCTAACTTTGAGTAGCTACCAGAAGTGAAGAAAATTCTTTCAGTGTGGACTAGGAAAAACCAATAGATATTTACTGCCCTGAGACTGTTGATCTGTGCTACCACTCTGTTGTTTCTCACATTATTGACATTGAGGAGACTAAAGGTAGTGCTGGTATGCCTTCCCACGGCTAAATTATGACTTCAGTCATGTATTCATATTTTTAGTAACAGCTGACAGTTGTAGTATGTTCTAAGGTGGCTAGTAGTGTGTATATATATACATGTATATATACACATCAAGGTTTATTTGCCTATTTGCTGGCTAATGGGAAGGTGCTCTCTTAACTGTAGTTAGTCTTAACATATTTTGCAGTCTCATATAGACACTGCTGGTTAAAGGACAGCAGGATTTGGCTACAAGATGCAAGTGTGGCAAAGTTGGATGACAGCAGCTGATACCTGGTACCAGTGGTGCCATTAACACACTGGTCTGTAACAGCTTCTCCAAAATACCCTCCTGCTGCAAACTCATGGTAGAGAATCTGTTACACTGGAAATTTTTAGGAACAGATCAGGCAGATATTTTAAACAGTCTTAATCTTGCCTTGTGGCACAACAGAGGGACAAGATAACTTCTGAAAATCTCTCCTGTTACCACTGTTCACAGCTGAAAAAGAGTTGTGGGCCTTAAAAGTCTCCACACTCCCAAGTGATGCTGTGATGTTCAACCTGTTTTTCACTTCTTCTCCAACTTATAATGATCAAGAATGGTTCCTAGTTTAAAATAGGCACTTCCAAACTAGCTTAAGACAGCTGGTGAAGAGTGCTTGAAACAGTAAGAGTGGCTGAATATGTGGCTGAAGGTGGTAGTTCCCATTCTGTTCAACAGGACTATTTTCAGTGTTGGCTTATAAATGCTAACTTTAATCATCTTTGCTGGTGTAAAGTGGTTGTTTTTCTGAAGCACTGAAATTGATTAAAGATTCCCACCAGTATGTTTCTGTGTCAATTCCATAAGAAATTCCTTGGGACACTCTCAATTCCTCATCAGCTTGGTTGTTGCCTTTGGTAGCTGGCTCAGAAGTGTTTCTCATAATTGAAAACTTAAGTTCTTCGTTTGTATTTATAAATGATGCATGGTAAGGAGTGTTCCTCTGCTTCTAAATTTTCTGTTTACTCTGGTGAGTGAAAGTGCCAGTCCTTTCCCCAGAGACAGGACCAGTGACTTCAGTTACACCCAAATGAAATGTGTGGGGGCTCTTTCACATGAAGTTTTGTGATCAGACTGTGGCATTTCAGACTCACATATTCAGAATATTTTTTCAATGTTTTCATTATTTTCTTTCAAGTAACATTTGAGCATGTGGTAGTGAGGGGGGAGAGAGAGTCTGGTCTTTGCATACAGCTTGCTATATTTAACTTCTCTTATGGCATGCCACTCCAGCAGAAACATCTGGGCTCAGTTACAGAGTTAGCAAACAGAATTAATGAATAATTTATGGTTGGTGTGGTGAAATAAAGCAGGGTTCTTTTCGCAAATCTAAGGAAATAATGGGCTTCTTTAAAGATTTAGATGAAAATGTAAATGCCATATGCTGCTTGAGTTACTGTACTTTGAAGGTGCTCTCTTTGTGAGGAAGGGAATTTCTTTAAAAAAAAAACCCAAACTATTGTACAGTTCTTGATTTTTTTTTAGTAGTCTTAGCCTCAAAAGTCTCACAGAGTAATTCTTTTCCCTACTGTAGTCACTGACATGTTGCTGTTCCAGTGTGGATGATGATAGAGTTATGCTCTTTCAGAATTGTGTCAAAATTATTAATTTTTAAATGCAGATGGATGTACGTAACAGAATGGAAACAGTTCATAGGTATCTCGCTAAAGGCTTCCACTCTTGATCAGAACTGCTGGTGTCTGCTCCAGAAAAGTAGTAACCACCCTGTCCTTTCAAACAAATGATGCATAATAGATGTGAAATTGTAGTGAAAGCTTAGTGGTAGGGGTGATTTGAAAAAATTGATGACAGTTCTCTTGCTGATCTTTGCATTTTGATAACCCATACAGTGTTTTTGGAGGAATCCTTCCAAGTTTCAGCTTCTGATTTTAAGCATGCATGTAGTGGCTTGCAGGTGTTGTCTGTTTGGATAAATGTCAAGCTTTGCTTGTTTGTGAGCAATCCATCCTCTACCTTTGATAACATTTTGGCCACATTGTTTCTCAGAGCACTTGTCTTGTGTTTTTAAGATCTTTTTTTAGCATGTTGAAGCATCTTGCTGTCAGTAATTAGTTTATTTTGATGGAGGTTTATCTTTTCCATCTCTTGTGAGCTGGGAGCTGAGGTGCGTGAAGCCCCCATGGTTCCCTAAAACCCCAAATGAGAGTTCAGATGCCTGAATTCTGGTCACAGGCCTGTGGTGTGTGAGAAGTAAAGATTTATATGACACTGTGGGCAGCTAAAGGAATATCTATGTTTACTCTTTTTCAATATGCTTTATTATTAGCAAGGAACACTCTTGATATGCTCTCCTATTTTGCTGAATAGACTGAATACTTTGTTTCCTTATGCACATTTCAAGAACTCACTGAACAGAGGTTTCTGCCCTGTTTTTCCACTCTTGCTTCCTTTCTCCAATGTTTGAAGTTTGCTGGCATCTTAGAATTCAGTATGGTGTTAAAATGTTTTAAAAAGTCCAGATTTTTATTTGAAATACGTATGTATTTAATACAATCTACAAAGAACCATTGGACTCTTACAACAAGCATTTTCCCATTAAGATGAAATAATGTAATGCAGTTTAATGTAACACAGTTCATGTTTGGGCGGCTGTGCCTAAAGCAATTCAGTAAGCAGTATAGCTGAGCTGTCTTGGCACTTTTGACGGAGCAGGTGGAGCCACTAAATCAGCTGTATTTGTATTTGGGGGAGAAATAACAGTTGAAAATGAAGTGACCATGTTGATGGGTGTGATGCAGAAGGCATTTTTATGCAGGCCAGATGTTTGAATCACAAGACCCACAAACATCTTTAGGTTTTGCATAAGGAGTGGAAAGGTAGGTGTTCTGGGGGAGTGGGTTAAAAATTAGGACATTCCTGGAGACAGAATGATACAATTTTAATGTGTCATGTTAGTGGCAGTTGAAAATACATACTTCTCCCAATCATTCTTAGTTCTGAAGTTGTTATTCACCTTTTGAACTGATCAGTACTTTTAAAAAATGCTACAATTTGGATGGAGAAAAAAGCCCCTCTCCAGCTGCATCGTTGCATTTGGGTGTGATGTGATGATTCAATGCTCCTCTGGTAGTGGTGGGACTTGGACAACCCCAAATGTAAAGGAAGGCCATGAGGTGAGGGGTCGAGTATTCCAGTGCTGGTTCTGCTTTCAGCTTGCAGCGTGATCTCAGACAGGTCACTTAATTCCTTTCTGCCTCTGATTCCTCTTGTAGTCCTTGTCCAAGGAACTTGTTTTCTAAACCAGTAAAACAGGGAGTTTCTTAGGATACAAGTTTGCATACTGAAGGCAGAAAAATCCTAGGGGTTCTAATCTCTGGGGGTGCAAATAACGGTGCAGGTGAGTACAAGGGGAGTTAAGGTGTCAGGACTATTGAACACAGGATCTCCATTTGTGCTTGCTTTGGTACTGTGTCCTTCCCAGTCCTACTCATAGTGCTTTGTTGCCCTGGGGAGGGGAGACAGTTTTGAGTTGTTTTCACCTGGTTCCCTTTCCTGGGAACTGATGGAACAGCAGTTCCAATGATCTCTGTATAACACACACTGCAGTATTCTTTGAACAATCACATATATGATGTCAATTTCAAATGAAAGATTTTTTGTGTGTGTGTATAGCAGAGAAAAGGGCAACAAGAATTAAAACTGAAGAGGAGATGAAAACCTCCCTTTAATCTGGGAAATGGACTTTTTTTTTGAATAGTTGTTTTTATTCTCTTGGAGTTTTTTTGTTTGATTGTTTTTTTAATCAGGGAACAAACATCTGAAGGATATTGGTGTTTTGTTTTTTTTTCAACAGTATGGTTCTTGGATCTTTTTGGTATTTTCAGTCTTTTAAAAAATATTTCCTTTGCGTCAGCTGTAGATATTAATTAGGAAAAAACCCATAACTTCTTTTTGCATGTGTACATTTTTAGAAGCTTATAATGGGAAGGTACTTTGGGACAGTGTTATTCTTGAATGAGCTGGAAATTTATGGCATAAATTAGAGTAATTTTCCTCTCTGGAGTGTTCATATTAAAGAGGAAACATTACTATTGCAGTAAGAAAATCCAGATGTCATGACTGTATTACTTCATATCCACTGCGAGTCTTGCAGAGGAGGAAGGGTAACCCGAAACAAAGGATGGCAAGGCTCTTTTAGATGGGAAGAGAGACAGCTTCGTGCTAAAAATTGCTTTTGGATCTGTCCCGGTATGTCGGTGGCGGCTCAGCAACAGCGGGGTGCTCCCTGCCCGTCGCTGCTGCCGGGGTGTTCCTCCAGCTTTTCTGCTGCTGGACACTTCCCCCTGGTGGAAGCTGCGCACTCCTGCTCTCCCGGGACCCGGCCTGTCTGCTGCGGTGCTCTGCTGAACCCTGCTCCTAAAGATTGGTTGAAACCTAAACTCACCACCCTCAAGACAAAAAAGACCAAAACAAAAACCAAACCAAACCAAAAAAAAACCCCAAAAAAACCCAACAACAAACCCCCCCCCCCAAAAAAAAAAAACAACAAAAAAACCACAAAAAAACACAAAAAAAAAACCCCACCACCAAAACAACAACACCAAATCAACCCAAAAGAAGCCACCACCCATGGTACAGCTGTTTCTTATCTGCCTTTCTGAACTTTGGGGAGAGAAGGAAGTTTTAACTGCAGAATTTATGAAAAGCAGCCATCCCATTGCATTAAATAAAATTCTGAAACTTTGTTTCACCAATTCAACAGGTGAAATTACAGCCTGGCCCTGTGCTTCCAGGACTCCTGTTGTGCCAGTAAGATCAATTTTCAGGGAGATGAATTGTGCTTTTAGAGGGTTTTTATGTTGGTACCTTTTGCCTTTTCAGTAGTCCAGCCAGGAGATGCTTCGCAGAGTGGTGGATTGGGCAGTAGGAATGCCCCAAACACAGCATTCCCATGCTCCTGGACTGGCAGCCTTCCTGATCACCACTTTATTTTACTCATACAGGCTTAGAGCACAGTCCTGTACTGAAATCTATTTAGAGTTTCCCTCGTTGTTTGAAATTTCTCAGGACATCTTCTTGTTGGAAATAAGAGCCCTGCTGGATCAGCTTCTGGGGTTTGTCAGTCAAGAAAAGCTTTCCAGGAGATGTTTTCTGCTCAGTTTCAAACCTGCCTGAATCAAATGAACATAATTGACTGTTGTCACAGGATGAGATGAACAAGCTGATAAGATTTATTATATTTTACAATAAATGTGTATATTTGCCCGGATCCTTTCAACATGGGACCTCCTTGAAATGGAAAAAATGAAGGGGTGAGAGGGCTGTGCTGAGAGTGGAAAATTCTGGAAAGAGGTCAAGACCTTCAGCTTGCCTGTGCTATGTAACATCCAGCAGTGCTAGAAGACCTTGCTGCCACTCTGCAAAACCCCGGTTTGCTGCAGTAGTGAGTCTGTTGAGGTAAGCAGCAGAGGAATTTCATGAGGGTTCTTTGTCCAACTATTCTCCTGCCTAATAGGTGCCACATTTTTGTCAATTGTCTGTTATGACAGGGCTCAAAAACCTTAGAAGTTGTCTTCTAGATAAGGGGAAGTTTGAAGCTTACTTTCCTTGAGATAAAGAATGAATTGGGCTGACAGGCTCTTGGCATCAGCTGGGTAGCTCTTCCTTATCTATGCCTTTAGCCCACAAAAAGAACTTCTGGGGGTTGTGGGAAGCTAGACTGCTCAAGACTTTATTCTTGTACTTTGAGGACCTCTAACTGCCCTCTGTCTAGGCTACCCATGCTTAGTAATGAAAGTGTTCAGACAGAATTCAGACTAATTTTCCTGGGCCCTCTGACACTATCATAGCAGTCCTCAGAGTACAAGGATCAAGAGGTTTGAGGTGCTCTTGCCTGTAGAATCAGTTTGGTGAAAATGGCAAAATTAGACCCCTTCATGCTTAAATTTTGAAGACATATTTTTAGTTCTGAAGAAGAAAGACTCCCTGTATTTATATTGTTCTCCATATTCTCTCTATTCAAGTTCTGCCATTAAGTCCCAAGTTTTTGACTTTACTTTGTCCATGAAAAGACACCTTTGAATCTTACCCTGAAGTTGTCTGGCCATCAACACGTCTGAGTACTTGCATCTTCACCTGGTTTTCAGAGCAAGGTATCTTAATGCCTATGAGGAAATTCAGTGAGTACAAGATAGTTTATCTTCTAGCTGTTCCCTTGTTATTTGTTACATTGTGCTCTGTTCTGCAAGCTCATTCCTAGCCAGATATAAAGAAGGACAGTTCTCTTTCTGATGACCTATCAGAAAGAGTAACTATTGTCTGCAGTCAGGACAGAAAGGGAAGATCTTTATGTTGTTTAGAGGCAATGTTTTTTGTCTCTCTGTAGCATTTCTTTTAAAACTGACATCACTTTTTTTGTTCCCTTAATGTTTTTGTTTGTGAATTTTGTGAGCTTCTTTTTTTCCCCTCTGTAAGTTTGCAAAGTGCTTTTCTCTTGGTGTGGCCACAGAGCATTTTCCTGCAGATGTATTCAGAGTTTAATAGTAGCACAAGGACTGTGTCTGTTTAAGTAGACTTTATGGTTCTCTAAAGTGAGCTCTGGTCTTTCTTGTGTTATAGCACAATCTCCCGGAGACTATTGCTTTGGCTGATGTTGTGAGATTTCTAAGACTAACTCTTACTCTGCTTGGCCATCTGCCTTCAAGTTTGCCTCCTGAATGACCTCAACAGCGAGGTTTTAAAATGCAGCGATATGCATTGGCCTTATTACATTCTGCGGAATTACTCATTTGCTGTTCAGCCATAGTGCCTGAACAGAGAGTGACTGAGTGACCCGGAGGGGTGTTTTCATTTATCATTCTTATGCTGTAAAGTAAGCCTGCTGTATCTTACAGCAGAGAGAAATGTGCTGTAATAGACTGATGAGAAGAACAAATGACAGCTGCTCATTTGGATGACAAAGTAATGTTTGGGAAGGAAACATTATTATCTGTTGGCAACAGGTCTGATTGCAAGTTTTGACTATATGATTTGGGTTATTTCATGATTCCAGACTTAATATGAACCAGCAATCAAAGTTTACACAGGCTTAAATTTATGACCTATTTACCTGTCAGAACTTGAAGATGCTTTTACTTTGAAAAGTAGATGGAATCTTGCACAGAGAAATACTTTTGTTCTTATACAGATAAATATATACACAACTATTGATTTTAACTTAATTGAGCCAAAACCCCAGCATTCTTTTCTTCTATTTAACATGGCTGAATAATATTTAGCATGTCTTCTGTTATTTAGATGGCAGATCTTTGGAATCCAATTCATGATGCCTAGGTCTAGTGTTTACTTCTGTGTGTGTATGTGTTTGTACTTTTTCCTGAGGTGTAGTTAGGGGATGTTGAAATGGGTATTGCTACTTTATAACTGTTCACAATTTCAAAAGAAGTTCTTATGCCCTTATGAACTGAAACCCCCAAGCCATCCTTCAGGTTCTGGATGACTGTGCTCTTAGTTTCCATAGGTTGTGAGTATATTTTTTAAAATGATCTTCGACTGGAAAAGATTTCCAGCCTCTGTGGGAGAGAAGAAGGTTTATGACCTTACCTTATTCTCTGCACAACCCTACTACTTATTTAAATAAGTAACAAGAAAAGTCCATATCAGGTCATTTTCACTAACTGGAAACAGCCACAGAACACATGCTGAATGTGTACACTGCATGTGGCTGCTTAAGCTCCAGTTACCCCTTAAAAAAAAGGACATTAACCTCAACAGAAAAAGCTGCAGTTCTTACTGATGATGGGAATGGGCTGTGGCTTCAGACCTTTTTTGACAGGTCAGCAAATGCCATCAATGGGCCACTTGGTTTGGTGGTAAGGAGGGTATGTGGAGGAGGGAACGAGATGGCACCAAACGCATTGAGTATAGAAGCCCATTTTAGGAAGAGGATGCAGGGTTAATATTCAATGACTACAAAAGCGACCAAAAATCCAGAGATTTTGGATTAGGACAAAATTCTGCTCCCCTCACTCATTCTGTGGCAGGCAGAAGTATATCAGGAAGGGGTTGTGAGAAGATACCCAGAACACAGGGTAAATAGATGCAATGTGGACAGAAGTCCTTATCTGTTTCTCATGATAGATCAGCCAGAGTATGGAAATGGTTATAAAAATGAAAGCCTGAGGCTGGAGCTTTATTCTTTCTGAGTAGCTGTCAGTTTGGTTTTGAAGGCTAGGATTCTCCATATTAGGTTTGCATGAGATCTGAGGAAGCTAGGGCTCTAGGTTTGCATTGAAACTATGACAAATATGCTACTTTGAAGTAAGAGAAGGCAATAATGAAGATATGCAGGACCCAGCCCTCCATCTAAGTTTCACCAACACGCTAGCAAAGAATCTGGCCCTGCATGGTCAGACATCTCATCTTTAAGACATAAAGACTGCTTCAGATTTTTTTTTTTTTTACAATTTATTTAGGATCTCAAAGTATCTACTTGAATACTTGTTCTCAACTCATAAAAAGAGTATCTTTGACTCTTTTAACTAGTTATACCATGACTTACTAAGCAGTGATTTTTGTGGTAACTAAGTAATTTATGCAAAGAGTTGTCTTTCCATCTGTGATGAAGATGTATTTTTGTACATTAAGCCCTCAAAATGGCTTAGTCAAGAGGTTGCATTGATGACTTCAGGCAAGCAAATGAGGGACGGAGGTCAAAGGAGACTACCAAAAATTGGCCTTGTAAATCAGAAACATTGAGGAGAAGGAATTCCTGGCATTCCGTGGTATCTGGGTTTATTTTCTTACATTTTTCTAATAAGAAAAACACACGTCAGATGCGTTCTTGGTAAATGTTTTCACTTGTCTCATCTATCTCTGCTGCCTAACGTGACCCAAAATACATTGGTCTTACATGCCCTGAGGACATCTACTGGATAGCTAAGCAGCGCATCTGTAAAAGTGGACTTGGCACTCCAGTGCAATCCCTAAATGTAGATTCAATTGTCAGCACCTCATTACTAACTGCTCTTTCCCTGGAATCATTTTTATTAAAATAACCTTATGCAATAGCTTTAAAACGCAGAGCAGAATGCTCTAAAGTAACCTATTGTGTTACATGTAATATTCTCAAGCAATATGTTTGTTGTAAGGATCAGACTTCACATTTAGTATAATTCATTGCTGTGTCCAAAACTGAAATTAAAATCTCTAGACAAGTAACTCTTTAATATACACTTTCTAAGTTTCTAAAGAGATGCTTGCCAAGAATTTTGCTGTACCTTGTAGTGCACAAAATCCTACTCAGAAGCTTTCAATTAACTTGATTCCTGCAGTAACTCAGTCTGGCATTCTGCATAAGCTGTCCTGCAGCTTGTAAGAATGAAACATTTCGCTGAAATATTTTGTTGGACTAAAAGGCAGCCAGTTGAAACTCAGACGGGGTTAAGTGATTACGAGTGGGTTACGAGTAGAAAGTTTTAAGAAATTATTTGTATGCACTTTTTTTCTTTCACCCCTGCAGAGTTTGGCCACTGTTAGAGGGGCAAGAGTGAATTTTGGGGTAATGCTGGAATGATGGCCTGTTTTATAACAGTGGGCAAGAGGGCTAAGTGGCCTGTGATATATCTGGGAAGCCTTTCAGCATCAGTCCTTCCCTTTACCTTGTGAAGTAGTATATATCCAGATCTGCTAATTGCAAAATAGGGTGGATCAGGCACAATAAGCAATTCTGCTTCTGACAGAAAGAATTTCACTTTTCAGTGATTTTTTTCATTTGTTTGTCTTGAAGGAAGCAAACTGGCCTTAGTGTTCATCTGGATGTCAGTTGTTTTGTTTCTGGCAGTCCTCCAATTGCTGTGGTGTGCTTGGTTGTTTATTTGGACCAGTCTGCATTTAATTGTTGCTCTGGGGTCTAAAGATCAGGTGTCACTTCTGCTCTTGAATGGTGATGGACAGCTGCAATAACCTTTTTAGTTTAGTTTTTCTGTTGGGTTTTTGTTTGTTTGGCTTTTAACTCTACTTGACAATGAATCCACATGCTATTCCAGGCTACACATCTTACCTTTCTATTCTTTCTACAGGAGACTCTTTTGAGAAATCTCTGAAGACTTCCAAGTAATGTATTATGACTGTAGGGGTGGGGGTGCAAGAAAAGAATAGGAAGGAGCACTCCTAGACCTGGTCCCATGCTGAGTCAATACAGGGAAGCTTAGTCCTGAATACCTGTCAAGAAGTGACAACACTACCATATATTTGGTTGGAACTGAAACTTGTTTTTCCAAGTTCAAGTATGATGCATTGCTATCCAGAGTTCCTCAGTTTCACCATTATTGTTTAAGATCCCCTTTAGTACTACTTAATAATGGAAAAGTTTTAGAGTAGCTAAATGTTGTGTTGCCTGTAATAAAGGCTCTTCTGCAGAGATGAGTGCTGTGAAGCTGTTGCAGAAGGGAAGGAACCTTACCAGCTGGTTAGTAGAAAAAAACCAGTATGTATTACGTCTTTTTAAATAACATAATTTTTAAAAGGAATTGCCAGGGGTTGGAGGAAGGATAGAGTTAAACTGTTTTGAGGTGTCCTGATCACATCTTAGAGCTAGGACACTTTGCCCAGTGGATAGTTAATCTGCTTTTTTCTTTGCACAGAACATGTTCAAAATCATGTCTGTATACAAGATGGAGCTTAGTGGGATTTAATACTTCAAGGATTACTAAGACCTAAAGGTCAGTTGGCATCTGTCAAAACCAGCCCTACTTTCCTGAGATGTGTCTTGTTTGTTCTCCATTACCCTCAAAGTAAACTGCTAGCTCCTTCTGCTTCGGCTGTCAGCAAATAGGGTTAAAATGATCCAACCTTGTGTTTGTTAAGTACACTTGCTGTAGATCAAAAAGAATAAGCCTTAAAAAAAGATTAATAAAATCCCTCTTTTCTTGATATACTTTCAGGAAAGTTTTTGAGATAATCCAACTTTTGAAAGGGACACACTGAAATTCATATATTGTAAGACATTCAAAGGCATTTGGTTGCAGGGTAATAATCATGCAAGATTATAAGACTTCAGAGGTTCTGAAGTCGATAAGTAACTGTCATAAAAGGACTTCAGGCGAGGATGATGATCTGTTTCTTGTTGATACAATTGCCAGGCATGGCTTCTGTTGCAGGCTGGTGGCGTGACTAATGCTTCCCTTCCCCTCATGCTTCAGCCTGGCAAACAGCAACAGTTTTGCATGGGTTCCTTTTCCTACACTCCTTACCTTCTCAAACATGCCTTTGTTTCCTCAAGACTTCTCTTAGGGTAACATCTTCAGAATAAGCATGATGACAAAAACCATTGCAATTTGCACAGTAGTCATGTAATGGTGTGAAACATCAGTGACAGTTGGTTTTGTAGAACATGAGTAGAGCTGACTTCAGAAATTCATTTAGGTTGAACCTGCTCCTTCACCAGCCATTTCGTGCTGGTGCCGTTACTTCTTCCAATAGTTCACTGGAGCAGCCTGACTTGTTAAGAGGAATTTTCTTTCTACAAAAAACATTTGATAGCTGATGCAGAAATTATCTTGTAGCAGTATCAGCTGCCATATGAAGTTGGAAAGCTAAGTCAGCTTGCTTACGTGACTTCCAGTGTGTGTGTGGGACAATGTTATATTTAAGTCAGAACTTTCCAAAGGGAGCTTTGTCAGTGACCTAAATCCAGTAATTTTGTAATTTGCAGGTAACAGGGCTTTATGGAATTAAGCACTAGTTCTCCTTTTCCCAAGGTAGTTTGGGAAGATGAAGAGTCCTGATCCAAGCAGTTTTTCCCTGCAGTACCAGCCTCTTCTGTTTAGTCAGTTTATTTTGCAGATTTGATGTACTTCATTTGGATGCCACTGCACATGTAGGGCATGGTGATTTATATCTGTATTTTCTTCTGATGTCACAAATAGAGATGATCTGGTTTATCTGCATGTATAGCTTTGTTAGCATTGGCATGTGTCATTTCCAGAAGGATAGCTTTGAGAGGAAAGGTAGGCCAGGAATTGCAGAGATTTTCCTTGATGTTTAGTTCACAAACAGATCCCTCTTGATCTTGAGAGGTGTTGTATTTGTAAGGCTTTTGTGTGTTCTCAGTACTGCTGGTCACAAGCTTATACATGTAACATAACATGTCCCTGCTGTAGCTTGACAACAACAGTCAATGCAGACTTAGGTTAGAGGGTTCCTTTTGCTTGTGACAGTGGTAGGATATTTATACAATATTACAATTTTGGGTATGTATTTTTAATCCATCTCTGGACTTTTTGATTACTATTTTTCCACTCATTTCTGATTGCATAGCATTTTCTAGAAAGGCAGAGTTAGTTAATTTTAAAATTACTAACTAAAAGAAATTGCTAGTCATTCTGTAAATCCTCCAAATTAAACTCTGGTTTAATAGAGTTTATCTCCCTATCTTTTCTACTACTAAGGAAAAAGAATTTAAGAAGCGTAGTTTACGGAAACTGCCTTAATGTTTCATAATATACAGTCTGGTTGAATATTCCATATTATATTGCTTCCTTATGTTTCACCTTTTGTTGACCTTCAAGTTTACAGGTTCAAGTGGATATTAATGATCTTGGGAATAGCTAGAATAAACAGCACTCAAAAGGGACAAGAACCCATAGCTCCCCAAGCTGTTTGTTGGACTATGTAGTTTTGTTTTTTAACACAGGAAAGGGCTGTATTGGCCATCTGTAATCAGCTGAAACATTGTAGAAATGCTGTCTGGCTAGAGGATTATTGTGACCAGATCATTTGACAAATATATGTATATAAAAAGAATTTTGTAAATAATAAGAATAAGACTTTTTTTCACTAACTGTTCTAATATTAAGCTGAAATAGAAATTCTGTGTTACTAGTCTATATAAATTGAATAGAATAAGAAGATTTCATAATGAATTTTCAGGTACTCTGTGTGTACCTGTGCATACATGCATTTGTGCTGACTTGTGTTATGGTAAAATACAGTGCAGGGATTATTTTTCTGCTGTCTTGGTTTAATGCACACTGGTGTCATTGGTTTACATTGTAATTCTTTGGTATTGGAAGCAGCAATGAGTGGAGTTGCATTACTTTTTACTAATATCATTTGTGCACAGCTGCATTGTCTCATGTATATGGTTATTAGCAAGTAAAGTTGTTTTGTGTCATAGGTGCTTAAGTGTGTATGTTAAACTTTTTGGCTTTCTGAAGCCAAAATACTTAGTGTATGTATATCACAGCAAATATATATATACACAAATATGTCTATATTTAGATCCACATGAAACAAGACTGTGATTAAAAGGCTTGTCATTACAAGTTTACATGATGCTTGGATCGAGGAAATGTTTGATAAAACTGAAGATGGTGGGTTTGGCAAGAGGCAAACATGCTTCAGATGGTGGTTGGCCACACTCGTCAGACTTGTGTACATATTTTAATTTATAAGTGTGGTCATCTGTAAAGTAGATACATGAATGAGCCAAATAGAGTTAAGTTTCTCTTTCATTTTTTTATTTTAAGAAAAAAAAAAAGGAAAATGTAGAAGGCTGTGTTATCATTTACTTTTGTTGGGAGGTTTTGTTTCTCTTCTTTTTAATTAATTCATGATGTGAACTGAATCCTTGCCAACCCTTTAATAATTATTTATTAAATTTTATTGTAATTCAGTTCACCTGTGGGACCAAAATTATGTCAAATGTTAAGAATCTGATTTACTTTCCATTATCTATAAAGGAAGGAAAAGGAATTCATCCTGAATCAAAGGGCTGTAGGTAAACAGAGAAGTTTTGTGACATTCAGGGGTTGCTGTGTTGGCTGTGTTTATAAGTACCTCCTGAAATGTTTATTTTTAAGTTCTCCCATGCTCTGCTGATAACAGGGAGCATATTTCTTCCTGGTTTGGAGTATAGTGGTCATGGTTTCCTTGGAACATAGTAGTTAATAGTTTTTACAAAACAGCAGTTTTGCAACTTAAAATTATGATGATTTCATGATTTAAAAACTGGTTTGATATCACAATTTCACCGTTTTTGTCTGTCTGAAATAAACTTGGTTTTTTTGTGTTCTCAACACATTTTAGACCTTGCTACTATGTTTGTGAAAATCCTGTCCCATGCTTCCATATGTTTCTTTGTAAGATAAACAGAAACTTATTCTCTTGTGATGTTCAATAACAAATTCAAAGAACATTTTCCTATTACTGTTGGTCTTAGTCACTGATGGTGTCTTATTTTCTCTTCTCCTAATGGTAAGCAATAATCTGTTTTATCATCCTGTGTCTGAAAATGACTGCAAAATTCAAGTTTACTTGACTGGCATTGCCCTGAAGTGTCAGTATCTTTAGGTATGCCTTTATGAAGCTAAATATCATGGCTTCAATATAATAACTTGTGTACAGTAACTGTTCCTTGTCTTACTGGTGTGTTTTAACCAACTTTCTCCTGGTGCACTCCACAACGCACCCTTCTTTTGTGAACCACAGCTTTCAAAGAGTAACACTTGTGGTCTGCCTGTTGGGTTTTTTTATGGCCATGTTGAGTCAGCTGTAGACAAAACCAGTAATGAAGGAAAACGTGGGCTGTATCCTGTGGAACTGGTTGGCAGCGCCTCCCAGCTGTCAAGGAGTAGGCAAAGGAAGTTCTTTGCTCCTAGTTTGGTTTGCAACGTGATTCTGTGTGCTGGGTCAGTATTACTGCCACAAGGAGAGACCTATGCCAAAGTAAAAACAGGGGAGGAGGCAAAATATTAAGAAATTTTTGACTTCCAGAGGTAAATCTTGCCTTTTAATGAATGAATTTACTGTATTAGTCCAGTGAATACTGTACTTCCTTGGTATGTATACCTGGATACTGAAAAACATAGAGTGAACTGACAAACTCCTGTCACTTCTCACCTTTTTTATTACCACAGATATTTCAGGTAGTCTAGAGGAGAGCCCATTGTAAAACTGGTGGCTGATAAGCAGCTCCCAGTTTTGCTCAAAGTTGCAAGCTGATTTGCAACACTTTAAATATTATTTTAGAACTGCTTTTAAAATGCCTGGCAACTTCTTTCTTGCATGTCTGTTGTTTAAAATAAGTGTTTTAAAATAAATTGGTGACAAAAGGCTCTTAAACATTTAGTCTTATTGTAGTGATTTTTGTCTATATTTTTAAAATTAGATGATATTTTTAATTAAAAATATATGGTGATTGTGTCTTGCAGAAAAGTAGTTACTGTATAATATGATAATGAAGTTCCCTAACATCTAATAAGTAATAACTTGGTCATACAGGACTATATTCTGAAATATTTTAACAGTATAGAAATTTATATACTAGGAAATACTCTTAGTTTGGATATAGTAAATAGCAAAGTATATCACATAGGCAAGGCCTCTAGTTTTCTTTTGGGGGAAGCTTAATAGTTTGCAGAACTAACAATACAGAAAATTCATTTATGTGACCCTTTCTGTTGTAGGACTTGATTTATTTTTTTGCTTAAATATCTCACGAAGCACTGATTATTTTCTGAACTTTGCAGTGCACTTCAATTGACAGATTAATTTCTCATAGCTTCTTTCATCTGTTTTTCTAGTGAGATTATTTCTTTAAAATTCCTGTTTGCAGCGTGGAAAAATGCAAATCTCAAAACCTTGTGTTGTTGAGGCAGAAAAGTTGGTGTTTTAACAGCACTCTGTGTGACCTTTAGTGAATCAATTGTTTTATCAATCAAATTATGCTAGTATGAGTTAATTAATTAACTTGATCTTGATGTGACATAGCCTTCCTGGAGTATACGCAGAAAGGAGGGAGGGGGAAAGAAGGGTCTGTGTAAACACCATATGCAAAGGCTGAAGCTATCAGCCTGCCATTAGCCCTTTATCTAAGAGGCCCTTGGCATATAAATCAAACAATAACCTCTCTGTTTTGACTCAATGCCAAAGTATACAGCCACAGTTGAGTCTAGGACAGATTACACCCACCGAGTGGCTTGAGGGCTTGGAGTGAAACTGGGAAATAACCATTAAATTATTTGGGAACATATTTATGTGTTTGTGTTTTGTTTTTGTTTTTTTTTTTTTTAATATTGGCTGTTGGACACTTTTTTTTGTACTATTTGCTTCATGTTCTAATCATAAAAACCAATACATGGAAGCATTTTAACCTACGTCTAAGTGAGGATGTGAGAATAATGTTCTAATTTGAAGGGCTGCAAAGAACTTGTTTTTTAAAAGGTTTTGTGTGTTGTGCCATGTTGCAAATTTTTCGCTAATCTATGGCAGAAGTGGTAACTTTCATGCAGTTTTTGCAAGCACAATGCCAAAATGACATTAGCTTTTTGTATGGTTTTTCCTAATGTTAGGATGGATTGGAAAATAGTTCCAGTTTCTACTGTCTGAAGTGCATTTAATTAGGCTGAGCAGATCTGCCAACTGTACAAAATGTTCAACAGCACAATGACAGCCCACTGCTAGGAATCCCTTTAAAACTTAGTGTTATTTTGTTTTCTTAGAAATTATGCTAGTCCCTCCTGGGGATGTGCATTTATTTGAAAACAAAAATTTTGTGGATTTTGTACTTTTCTCTGAGTAAAGCATTGCTGAATCTTTAGTTGAACACACATTGGCTTAGCCCATCAAGAGCACGTGCTTGAGATGTGCTCAAATTGCAGCCATGCTCGAGACTGAGCTCCCAGAAATACTGATAGCTGTTTCTATATGGAAAATTTTAGATAAATTATGTTGGAGCTGTTTGATCACTTTCAGAAGGGTGGCATGAAGAGCAGCTTCATTCTCTGAGCCCAGCTGTGTTCTGGGAACATGGCAGTGTGGAGCTCTTCTCGTCCACCTGGCGTTCCCCACAGCATGTCCACACAGTCCCTGTGGCATGGAGGAGCTGCTGTTCTGGGCAGGCTATTTCGGATGTTGATGGTTGTTTCCAGTGGGGGGCTGCTGTAAGTGTGGTGGGGTGCAGTCAGGGAGTTGGCTGTCACCCCCACAGTTGTCAGGCTGGCGCTTGTCCCCAGGAATCCGGAGTCCATCCGGTGTAGCCTTGGTGCAGCCTCCACAGTCTCCGAAGCAGCGGGGCAATTGGAGGAGGGAGGATGTCTCTTGATACATGGCCCTTTGCTCCAGGCTCAAAGCCAATTCGTTGCATCTTATCTCAGGCTTGTGCTTCTCTTTGGTTTATCCGTATTCAAATGACATATTGCAGCGATGGATTTGTCCTTCGTGGTAATGGTCTTCTGACCACCTGGTGTTGTTTTTTGAAGTGCTGTGCACTTAGTGTGGGTGTTGGGTTGTCTTTAAAGAGATGTGTTGTTGCAAAGGCAATACTTCGCAGCACACTCTCTTTTTTTTTAGCAGTCACTCCGTTTTGGGCAGCTTTGTGGTATTAATGACCCTCTAATTTAATCTTTACTGAATTTTTCTCTTCTCCCTTCCTCTTGTGAAAATATACAGGCAGAGCTGAGTCGTAAAGTTGTATAGGCGAAAGGTGAAAGTTTTGCTGATACAATAACCACAAAATCTGGCATATGTTGAGACGACCACAATTTTCCTTCTGATTTTTTTTTTGTCTGTGAAAGTATAAACACGACTACTTTGTTATGCTGAAATTCTGTCATTTCAGTTGATTAATTTTTGAAGCCCACTCAGTTATTTTCTGTCTCCTATTCAGAGCCTGTGTCAGCGAATTGCTGTTTGAAATCCCTTGTCCTTTGCCAGGTGTATAAATAAGAACATTTGCTTATTCTTTCTTCCTTGTTAGTATCTTATGATGTCCTCCACCTGGTTATTTGCTGTTTATGATGTTATGATATAGGCTGTGCTTTCACCTGATGCCGAGAGGTTTAAAACCAAAATAAAACTACACAAAGTCGTCTTTTTCTTCCTTCATTTAAGCTACAGGAGATCTGTGAAGGAAACTGTTTGTAGATACTGGTTTCTCAATTTGGCCTTTGAAGAGGTTATGGAAGAGACTCTTGACCTGCTTTTCAGTAAGCCTGGGGGCATGGCAAAGCCTACATGGAACTGAAAAAAATGCCAGTGTTTTATAAGAAGAAAACAGGATGACCTGAATTTGTCCTGTTAGGCAAAGAAGTCCAGACAAAAATCCAGTAATAGATAATGTACATGTCACTTTTATCTTCCTTGACTGGAAATTAGATCACATCATTATAATTCGCAATAGCTTGCCAGAGAGTACATATGTGGCTGATAATTTTGGTGATTATGGTACGCTGGTTGGACAAGAGTGTTTGATTTGTTTTTATTGGCTAATTACTCATGCTGATTGAAGAAATATATTGCCAAACTAATACTTTAAATGCTAGGAGGGTTAGGAATGGTCTATTCATACATCTGAAAACACTGAGGAGCACTTAGTAATTGAATGAACATATTTTCTGCTATAGGTTTATTGCTTCCTGATCTTTTGCTCTTGCATTAGAGACCAGAAAGACCGTATTTTAATAATTTGTAAATAATAGACAAGGCCTGAAGCAGTAAGGGAAGTAAATATCTTTCTGTGCTGGTGGTATGAGGCAAGACACATGTCATTTCAGCCAAGGGTAAATTGTGGTGGGCCCCGTCAGAATAAGTGCCCCCAGATTTCTGTCTTTGCCTCCAGTTTTGCATCTGCTCTGAGAGTTTGCTCTCCATTGACTGGTGCTCGAAATCACCTATTTCCAGACTACTGCCTCAGCTTGGTAATAGCACGTCCCAGTGCCACCAACCCTCCCCTGTTCTCCCCAAATTTGTTCAAAATGAGTAGCTTTGAGACTAAGCCTACAAATGATCAGGGATAGGTATACTTTCTGTCAGATAAACTTGGCAGTGTTGTCCTTGCAGGACTGGACCAGACCAGATCAAGAGAATAAGTTACAATTATTTTAAGAGATACAAGATTAGGCATTTGGTAAGCAACCTGTAAATGTCTAGATCAAACAAATTAGTTTAGTTATCAGAACACATTGCTGAAAGGAGTTCCATGGTAATGAGAGCAAGCTTCCCCACAGTGAGTATTGCTGAAGCTAATGCACCATCACCAGAAGAACTGCTTCCTGTACTGTACCCTTACTTCTGCTCAGGGTTTGGGCTTTTTCACCCTGACATCTTGCAGGCTTTTTCAGGCGGCATCTTGTAAACAACAGATTTCATTGTGTGGTCTTTCCTTTGGATATTACAAATTTGAGAAGCCAGCTAGTCAGCCACTTCATGGCTAAATCATTTTATTATTGATTTTTATTTTTGTTTTTCCATCTCTGCTATCTTTAATTAGAGAAAGTGTGCCTCTGGAGGCTGCAAATTGGAGCTGCTTTGAAGCACCTGCAGCAAGCTTTAGTCAGCATGGAACATGCCAGTCTTTCTGGCTGGTTCTCATCAGCACCTTTTCCCTGGCACTATTGCCAGCTGGTGTCTCATTTTAGGATTCATATAGACTGGATCTGATGACTTGGTCCTTCTCCTTTCTGTCTTCATGATTCAGCTTTGAAAACTGGCATGCATATACCAGAAGTAGGGAAGCTGCATCATTTAGTTGTCTAAATTTCTCCCTCTTTCTTTATAATCTTTTCCATTTTTGTTTTGAAGTAGAAATTGTATGCAGTTAAACTTTAATTAGTTTTGGAACAGAGAATGTCTCATTTAAAAAAAATTGTTTATGAGGGGAAAGGAGAAATTTGCAATTATGAGATGTCTGTCAGAGACTGCTTTATGTAAATTGAATGATATAACTGTGTCCAGTGGGGCTTCTCAAAGACTTATACTTTTTCTCTGAACTTAATGGGATATCTTTGTTTAGTAATTTTTCTACCAGGTTGCCGCTACACTTGTTGTTATTAAATTCTGTTTTCTGATATAACTGCTTGATTAGGTCCAATACAATGACTATAGCAATGAAAGAAATGGACAGGGTATAAAATCTGTGAGCAAAACTCTACCCTTGTTGTACCCTTGTTGGTGAAACTCATTTATCAGAGCGGCCCCTGAATTTTAGTGTTCTCTTCTCTTTGTCAGGCTTGCCATGCCCTCCAAAACATTTTGTAATAGAAATGCACAGAAGTGTGTCCTGTAAATTTGTCTAATTTCGTGACATTTATTTTGAAGGGTGTTTTTGAATTCTTGAACTGTACTGTTGTGTAACTGTAAAGAATTTATTTTTTCTTAAGCAAACCATCATCATTCAGACAATATCTTTTAAGGGTTTTGTAATGCATTGAATATTTTAAAAAACCCCAATAACTGTTTCATTTCAGAAAACTACTTTTGGAGAGAATGGGTTCACTAGATAATGTGTAAAATCATTACATAGTTCTTGGAAGGTCAAGGAATGCAAGATGAGGGAGAAATTTGAATTGGGGTGCTGGATTCTGTAGAAATCACTGATTATCAGTGTCACTGGATTGGGGCATTTGCACCAGAGGAACTGCAGATGGGAAAAAGAGGAGGGGAAGGGCACCATGACAAGAGCTGGAAGGCAGTTGTAGACAAATGTTTCCCCGAAAGGGTAAGATAAGATAATATATTTTCCAAGTGTTAGAAATTGCTGAAAGGAATATGTTGTGTTAACTTCTCAGATCAGGCAAGAGGCAACACCAGAGCCCTGTCCTGTGTCCTGCTGACTCATTCCCAGCAGTCATTCCTGTCTTGTCACTGATGAAGGTTAAGAGTGGGTGTTTTTCCAAGCAAAAACCTTTCTGGGAAAGGGTAATAGAGGGGGAACAGGAAAAGTGTTAGCAGCAGAAAAAATGTTTTTGTGGCTCTTTTCCACTGTTATTTACAAAAAAAAAAAAAAAAAAAAAAAAAAAAAAAAAAAAAAAACTGAGCTTAAAAATTGTTTTTAGTGGATTGACCTAGTCAGTTGACTGTTAGCTATTGATATACATTGACCTTATCCTGCTTATATATAATTATATATATGATACCTAACCCTCTAGTTATTCTGCAAAGCCGTGGGAAGAAAAATGTCTACAGAAACTCTGGATGACAGAGATGTAGCATACAAGAGTGTGGTTGACTCTCATCTCCTTTAAGGCTGTACCATAGTTGTTTCCTTTTTCCTGTTCTTGGTGTATTAAAGCAACCCTCAGGGATCTTGCAAACGTTGGTCCTTGTGATTAAAGAAAAACTTACTGTGGCTAAAGCAGGAAGAAAGAATATACAAAGTGAAAAGCAAATCCACAGCCCTCCTTTTTTTGTTTTCTTAAAGCACTAGTATGACTCATTGTTAAGTTTTGTTTCTTTGTTTAGTTTAAGGTAACGGGTCTGTTATTTTGGAGGGGTATTACAGTTTATTAACAAGTAGAAGTACCAGCTGAAACAGGGACTTCTGGTAGTGATGATACAATATAGTATGATACATGCTGCTTTCAAAGACCTTGCCGTCTAAAGTGACAGGACTGATCCACACATGGTGTGGAAAGGGAGAGCAGCAAACAAGGATTATGGAAAAATGTGTAACCATATCACATGCACTCTTTTATTGACTTCTATAGATGCTTTTAGGATGAGTTTTCCACACTTTACTGTTTGCTAAGTATCTTTATGAAGTATAGGAGTGAGAAATACGAGACTACAAAAGCCTGTGCAAAATCTGGTAGGCTACTATTTTAACTTCCTTATGTTGCTTGTTTTCCTTTGTTTGAAAGGCTTAGCTCCTGGTATCATGTTTATGTGAGACTCTGTGCTTACATTTATGGTGATGAAGAGAATTGTGAGAATGAGAACAGGTTAAAGATCTTTAACAGAAGTTTGACCATTTTTCCTTCCAAATGGGGAAAATTTTTTTTTAAACCTAGCTTCATGTGGTTTCAGGTCCAATTCCTGATCTCCAAAGATTTAGTATTGGAATTGTGTGTTCAGGAAGGGATTAGTTATCAAGCAATGCAGTGGCCTTACAAAATCCAAACCTCAGACACAGTTGTAAGTGATAGCGGGACATACCCTGTGAATGTGATGTGAACAGGATCAAGACAGTGCATTTACAAGTAATGTTGGGTGGGGAGTAGATTGAGTAGATAATCTGTAAAAACAGCATATCTGAGGATCACAGAATCAGAGCTATTAATATATCTCCAAGATTATCAAGTCCAACCTTTGCCTGAGTACTCCCATGCCCCCTAAACCATATCACAAAGTGCCAGATCTACTAATTTTTGGACACTTCCAGGTATGTGACTCCATCACTTCCCTGGGGAGCCTGTCTCAATGCTTGACAACACTTTCCATAAAGAAATTGTTTTACTGTATCGAAGCATCTGGTTGCATTGGAAATCTCTCATTTCCCGCACTATTGTACGTTACACATCACTGTCGTTTTTCTTATGAGGAATCTCCTTGGAGCTGCTGCCCATGAGAAGTCACAGCATCAGTGCTCAGATCATACTTGGTGATGGAGTAGAGGGAGCTACTGCAGGTGTCCCAGCTCCTTTTGGGAGGTGCTGCCTCCTGCCTCTGTGTTTAGAAGGAGGTCCAGTTGCACTGTGTGAAAGAGAAATTGAAAGACTCTGTTAGGTCATCTGATTTTTTTTTTTCTTCAAACCATTGCAGTAGGGTGAAATTTACCCTTCCTACTCATTTGTGATTTGTTCAGAAGAAGGGTAACTCAACCTTCTTCCCACAGTCCTTCCACCCACTCAGGCTTTGACAGAGGATGTGGGTTGCTTGGATGTCAGAAATGGGGCTTGGTGATACTTTTACCTGGTTTGGGAGATGGCACAGATTTGCTAAATACAGTCCTGCTGTTGCAGCAGAGCATAAGAACAGCTGCTCTGGAATGGGTATCAAATGAATTATTATGGATTTCTATTTCCACGAAACAAAGCTTGTTTTGGCATATTTATAACCATGACATCAAAATATCTTCAGGAATTAAATGTCTCCTGAGGAAAAAAGAGAGGGAAGCTTTTCCTTTAAAACAAAAACTAAATTAAAAAAAAAAATCAACATAGTTAATCCCAATGTGTGGCTTTAGCCCCAAGCAAGGGATTTTCCTACTTTATCCTCCCCTGCCACTGAGAGAACACTGAATTCATTCACACTAGCAAGAAATGCAGTGTCCTGGAGGAAAGAAAAGACTGACAGGGAACTGAGTGCAGATGAGCTACACAAATGCCTAATTTAAGTTTAGCAGCAACAACAACGAAAAGGAAATCTGTAATTACAGAAATTATAAGGACAGTTAATTTCTGCTATGGATTATTCATTTCACATATAGAAAATCCATGAAACCCAAAGTGACAGTAGTTCATCAAAGTTATAACAGCCTTCAGCATTGGAAGTACCAGCTTTGGGATATAAACTTCCCCTTCTCATGGGGAAGTTAGAACCCATCCTTTCCATAGGTTTTTAGTAACTGAAGAAGTTTGGACTGTTTCTGATATTCTCATGGTTGAACAGTAGTGGTTACTTTTAGAATGACATGCTTATTTATTATATATGAATTCTAATGCTTCATAATTGGTAGCAAAAAAATTCTAGCTTTTCTGTAAAACTAACAACCATTCTGCTAAGAATAATCAAGCTTTTATATCATTTTATTTTTGCTTATATCCTGCACACCTGAGAGATTAGTAAGTAGAAGCATTCATCTCAAAACGTAAATGTTGTCTTAAGTTTACTCCATTATTCAAGCAGTGTTTAGTGTAACCGTGTCATTTTCTTACAGTGATCCAGCTGCCAAAGCTCTCTGGGAGTCCTTCATGAACCTCAAACAGAAGGAAGCTGTGATGGAGGCCAGGAGACACCTTGTGGAGGCTGCAAGCAGAGAAAATTTACCTATTAAGATGAGCATGGGTGAGTAATGTAACAGTCTCCCTCACATAGCGATAATGTGAAAGATAATGTCAGCTTCTCTTTTTCCACATAACCTTCTTGGGCAAAACCCACCCATTCTTGGTTCATCCCCTTCCTTGTCAACAGGTTTCAGGTGACCTTCATGGCTACCATAGGATCTTTCTGGTATATAAGTGAGTGACAATTTTTTTAAAAAAATACAACAACCTTAAAAAGATTGAGAACCATGGAGAAGGATTGGAGTCCTAGAAGGAGGCTTTCAAAGGCACTTAAATGGTTAGCAATGCTACTTGTCTTTATTTTACAGAGTGTGAGAATTCTTTTCTAAAAAGTTCACAAGATTTGTGTCCTGAAAGCAGACATTGTAAATAGCAACTGGAAGTTGTGCAGCTCTCACATATGATGACATTATATAGGTAATACTTACATTACATAGGTAATGAGGTTTATGTCAAGTAAGGCTGCCTGGCTCAGGGGATTAGCTGAAAGCCTTGTCTGGACACACCTTAAACCTCAATTTTTCAAAATATTAGAGAAACAGATTAAGACACAATGGCTTTCAATAGCTCTTTTTGGACCACGTTCTCATCATGTACCGTACTCAGTAAAATGTGGAAATTAATATATTTGGTGTATAAAAACTGGTATTGCCTCTATACAGCAACATTTTTTGTATTGTGTATACTCTTAGGTCTATTTCTTGCTGAACTTTTCATCAAGGAAGAAAGGTCCTCATGGAATAAGAGTAACAGACTTTTATCTGTGACTCCAGAGTAAACTGCCAAGATATTGTAGAATTAGATGTACAACCAGCTCATTAATTCTTTATAACTATAACATGTAAGATATTGTAGGGTCTTTACAAATACCTGGAGCATGCATTTAATAGATTATTAATCAGAAATACTAGATTTCTGCAACAGTAATTTTGTAAGCTGTTTTAAAGAAATGGAAAAGGCATAGCTCGAAGAGGTTACTACAGATTTGTCTGAAGGAGGGAAGGTTCAGTAAACAATAAAATCTTGTTTAAGCTTTTAATATGTGTGTGAGTATTCACCACAATTATGTTAAGAAGCTCCCACTGTTTTTCTGTGACATGCACTGTCAAAGCAATTATTATTAATGCTGAAATTCATCTTTGTTATAAAAGTAATTGCTTCTTGTCTTTAAGAGGTAATGATCCATCTGTGACCTTTGCTCCTATGTGTGAATGATTAGATTAGCCACCCTTTCCTCTGTGTCCCCTTCCTGTGGTGTCCAGTGAAGGCTGCAGTAACCTAGTTTTTAATCACAGTATCTGACACTTACTGAATCTCTTGCATACATGGGCCTGATACAGTGCTATATGGAAACATTAGGAATTGATGGTGAAACAAATTTCTGACTTTTTGTTGTTGTTGAAATGTAATATAAAGGAATATTTACAGAATTTTGTGCTTCTGTGAATTGTGTATTTGTCTTGCAGTAGAATCATAATCAGTTGTTAACTTTGTAGTTGAAATTCAAAGGGTGAAGTAAAGTTTGAGGCAGTCTTGTAAATGATAAACAGGGATAAAATCAGAAACAAAGAGAGGGGAGCACTACAGTCACCAAAATAAAACATTTCTTATTGAGCAGAAATGCAGAAAACCTGAAACTCACACCCAGATGTCATATTGTGCAATGACACATATTTGTTAATGACTTCTTAACAAGGGAAGCTGGAAATTGTGCTGTTTATCAATTGCTGCATTTGCTGAGAAGCAAAAAATTGTAGTGGCCTGTTCTGGTCCTGATTGCTGTGTTTTTTTGAAAGGCTCCTTCCACTGCAGCTGTGATATGAGGCAACTGGCTGGAGAGAAGGGAAATGCTTTCACTGGGCTCTGTGCTTAGACTTGAGTTTTTATGATTTTTCCTCAGGTTCTGTCTTGCCTGTATTGAAAGATCTCAGTGGGTTGCACATTGTTTTTCTCAACACTTAGGGTATTTTCTGAGTTTTATATGGCCCTGATATTAAATGTCAGAGATTTTCTAGCATGAAAGTTTCCTCTTACTCTCTTTACTAAGACCAGCTGTGTCAGATGGTAAGAGTATTTTCCTTACTACTTCTTTTTTGCTATTTTTTTCCCCTGGAAGTAAGGAGTGAATTACATTTGAAAGCAAAGCTTTGAATTCCATTTGGTGTAGCTGAGCCCTCCTGCAGTGGCCACCTGCCTGAAAAACTGCATTGCTTGTGACACTGGCAGCATGGGAGCCCTGTGCAGTTATGGGAAACTCAATCCCATCCTGTTTCTGTATTTTCAGTGAAAGGAAATAAATTGTGTTGTTTTCTAGGGTTTGAAAGGACTAGTGGTTTTCATGTGCTTGCCCACATTTCCTTTGCAAGGGATGTGCCTAATGCCCAGATTTCCTCTTTCTCTGCCTGTCTGCATGTGGCAGGAGCAATAACAGTGCTGGGAAGACACACAGCTGAAGCTTTTGCTTTCTGGTATCTTCTGAATGTGTCCTCCTCCTCCTGAGAAGGAAGGAGAGCAGGAAAACTATAGAAGGGGTCACATGTCCTCTCCAGCACCTCCAAATGTTTGCAGGCCACTGGGAACTCCATCTTTTTTTCCATTGAGATCAGCAGGAAGAGAGAAGATCTGATGAAGGAGAAAAAAAGAAATAAAGGATACAACAATTATGGTTACATTTTTTGAGCTGGGTAGATTGGAGCTCTGCTTCCAGGTGTTCTTGATCTGCATATTCATTGTTTTAATTGTATCAAGGGAAGTGGTAGTGGGGATGTCTGAAGTGTTTGTTTGCATGTAAAGCTGAAGCTGTCCTTTTCTAGATGTCATTTAAATAAAGAGGCATTAAAATACTGCATGTCAATTTATACACACACACTTCAAAAAACCCAAAAAACAACAAACAGCACTTTTTAAGAAATACATCAGCTCCATTTTTCCTCTGAGGTATTTGCATTCGTGTGTTATGTACCCAGATGAGTGCTGGTAAATACTTGCCAAATTCTGGTCTGATGTATAGATGTAAATACATGGGTGTAAATTATTTTGGCATAACAAAAATCCTGGCATTTGAAATGTATTTTGTTTAAAGAATGAAATATCCTTTTGAAAAGCCCTTTGGAAGACAAGAGTGCCTTCGCAGCTTTTGGGTTAAGATTTATAGCATTGTGCTAAATTTAAGTAAAATTGTAAATACTGGAAAGGGATTACTTCTGCCCACCCCCTAGTAAGTGACTGTAACGAAGCTGCTCTGGAGCAGCAGAGAGACTGCTGCTTTTTCCATTCCTGAGTTTCCTGGTCCATTCTTCATAGGTCTGATGCATATCTTAATCATCCTCTGGGCATGGTCACCCCTGACTCTCTCCTTGAAAGCTTTACTATTCGCATAGTATTTGGCAGTGGTAAAAACTTTGCTACAAATGTTCTTTTGTGGCTGTAGCAGCACCCTTACACTTCTGTTTGAAAAGAGCACAGTAAACGTTGACTGAGTCTGAATTCCTTTATTGTGTCTTTTTACTGGCATGGAGACTGATGAAAGTCGAAACACTGGTATAGTAACAGAAACAAAGTGCAGTGTGCTGTTACACAAGCCCTTGTTAGCGGGAGAAAAGCCATTTGGTTTCTTTCCATTTGAATTGTACAAATACAGTTTTAAAAATCAAGCTTACTATAAAATTAGTAGAGCCTTAGACTTTGTGAAGTAAAAAAAGAGAGTGCTGTAACTTTTTCAAATGGAGTGGTTTGTATGGGTTGAATTGAACTCTAATTTGTTTGGGTAGAAATAGGAAGATGCTGACATTCTAGTGTGACAATATGAAATAATATTTTGAGTGTAGAGTAGTAGCTTAAAATGGGCAGGATCAATACAGTAGATCAATACTCTGTCTACAAACATAAAGCATATAAAATGTGCATTATTTTCTTTTTAATGAAGAGTTGCACTGGCCTGCAACAGTGTTTAACATGCTATTTGTTCTTTATGAGACCAATATAAAAATATTCAATACCATGAATTTCTGGGGTAAATTTGAAGGATAAAAGCTAACCAGCCAAGATAATGAGCTAATAAGGTAGGTAAGTACATACATACATCATATATATATATATATATATATCTTTATATCTTTCTAGATAAAAGAAGTCTGATCTCAGGTGTCTAAAATCCCCCCATGCCAACCATTAAGATAATTTTATGATGGAGACAAGTAGTGAGACAGCACCAATCTGCGTTTGAGGTCCTTACAAGGGAGTAGAAGGAAGGTCATCATTGCAGAGCTCAGTGTGGTCTGTAGGGTATTTGAATCCATTCTGCAGCATGTCTCTGAGTAAGTGATAGGTACCTGGATATATATCATATTGTAGACTCGTTCTTGGGATGCTTATGTTTCTCTCATGCCTGTCTACCTGGTCTTCAAATCCTTTGGGAGAGCAAGCAGCAGGATCAGTAAGGCATCAGCCAAAGTTCTCCTCCAGGCGGCCTCATGAAGTGAGTGGCTTCCTGTACCAACTCAACTGACACAGGCCTGGCTTAGCCTGAGGTGTCCCAAATGTCTGATAGTGGATCTCACAGTGCTCCGTGATCTTCTCAGGGCATTTTTCCAAGGAGAGGGAATGCTGCTTTTCTCAGACCTGAATTCCTTCCATTGTGCAGCCTGGATCCTGAACAGGCAGTTCTTAAGTCAAATTAGTCTGCTCTTTGTCTCTTTAAAAGTAACAGGAGTCCTGTAGTGTGGGACTTTTTAGCCAAGTGGAATTCTTTTTTTCCAGCCTATTGCAATAGTGAGTTCCTGATTTCTCCCTGTAGTGCAGCTAAAAACTTAGTCTTGACCTGAAGCAAATGTTCCCAACCTCAGTGATGGTCAATATAGCAGATGTTTCGTTGCATCATTCACCCCTGGAGGCAGGAAGGCTTTTTGCTTCACAGTGTGCTAAATGTTTTTGAAGACTTTGAAGTGTTTCTATAAAATTTGGAAATGTTCCTATTTGGGAGGCTTCTGTATAGGCCTTTGCATTCCCAGGGAAATGCACGTTGAGTATCGTGGGGATAGGCTTTCCCTGGTAACTGTTGATGAAGGTAGTTTCTGGACAGTATTTACCACACTGAGAACTGTAGAAAGACATTGATATTATGGCTGTTTCACTTTGCAGTGTTACAACAGGCTGAAGTTCAGGGCTTCAACCCTGCTGAGGCTTCACCTAACTAACTAAATAGATCCCATCTTCTGATAGTCATCTGTATTTGCCAGTTTAGCACAGAAATCTTCCAAGCTCCACATGTGCAGAGAGTATGTAGCCTTCTGCTGTTTTTATTAAGTAACTAAACTTTTCACAGAATCTCCATAACTCACTAGATGTAACAGAAAAGATGAAGGATACTTATATTTCTACCAACAAAGTTCTCTGTTTTTCAGGAGATGTGACAAAGTAGCTGAGATGGAGAGACATTCATAAGCTTGGTTTTCATCAGTAAGTGACACTGCCTTAGTGTGTAGTGTTGTTTAGAAGCATCACCAGCTGAGGAGCCATCTTGGTACTAATCATTATACTTCTTTCAAGCTGGATGTTGTGCCTGTTCATTTTCTTTTTTACTCTCACCTGCTGATACTCAGAGTAGCATCCTCGAGAGCTTAAAATAGTTACTCCAGAGAAAAAAACAAGCACACCTCAAAGTAACTGGAACTATGTGAAGTGAGATGTCCATATGCATACTTTGCAATTTATCCATCCTTTTTTTTTCTGTCCAGCACATAGGTTCCTGTAGTTTAAAAAAATCATGTGATTTATGAGGAGCAAGTATTTATGCTCTTGGTGTGAATCCTGTGCAGGTTGAAGATTGAATTAGTTCTTACTGGCCTTGGAAACAGCTGTTGGTGTGGAGGCAATTGTGTGGCAGAAGCTTGGTGGTAAAGAAGAAGAAAAGGAAGTGGCAGAAAGCTCATTTTGAGAGCCCAGCTATTCATCCTTTCTTATCAAGTGTATCCCAGAGGAAGAATTACGTGATACAAAGTTGACTGAAAGGGTCTGGCAGGAACTTTGCCCTTTTTGATGACTGCTTCCATTGTAGCACAGTATGAGGGATGTTCTTATCCTTCTCTGTCAATCTTGTAGCTGCACAGCTGATTCAGTCAATTATTCTTTCCTTCTGGTTTAGTTCTCTTCTTCTTGTAACAATTTACCAATTTCTTTTGTTTGTCTCTTAACTTTTCTTGCTCCCCTTCCTCCTTTGCCTACTGTCTTTCAGTGGGTTATATTCCTTTATGAATTGGGGAAAACACCACTTCACGTCTACCTGTTATTTGTTCACTGGTTTGTATTATCTTTAATGGTGGAGTATCGATTTGACCCTCAAAGTACAGCTTTTTTTTTTTTTTTCTGGGAAACGGACACACTCAAATCCACCTGAGGTGAGAAAAGAGGGAAAAATGGATGCTTGAACATCTGTGTCATTTGTACATCCTGTCTGAAAAAAAAAGTACCTTGGCATACCAAATCCTCATCTGAATTGTAGAAATTAAAAGAATGGTTTGGAGTGTGCAGTCCCACTGGCTTCTACTGCTGCAACAACAGCCACAACTTTTGAGAATGAGTTTGGAAGGGGTCCTGGGAGTTAAGTCCTGCCCTGTTCTTCATGGAAGCATTCTAAGTTTATAGAAGGAGACTGAGATAGATAATGTGAAGTGCACTCATAACAAAAAAAAAAANAAAAAAAAAAAAAAAAAAAAAAAAAAAAGCCACCAAAAAAAAACCCCACCCCAATTATAGGTAAGCAGAGATATTTTAATCCAAATAATCCAGAATGATATTGAAATTTAAAAAAAAAAATTCTTGGAAAGCCAAGAATTCTGTAGCCTCTCTATTGCTAGAAGTTTATTTGGAGGCAAAATTTCTCCCCCAATATTTTAGGAAGGTATTCCCTGCAAGTGACTTCTAGCTTTTAGCTGTTCTTATTTAGCAGATCAAGTGTTCTTAAAATTTGTTTTGAGTGTTTTGGGTTGGTTTGAGTTAGGGTTTTTTTGTTTGCTTGTTTAATGACTACTTAATTATGGGTTGTGTAAATTTACCTTAAAAAAAGAAGTGTAATATTGGGAGTACTCATTCTTGTTTTAAGTTTAAAGAAAAATTTCAGCTCATTCTGGAGTACTAAATACTATGTTTTACCCTAAGGTCTTGTTGATTTTTTTTAAACTTTATTTCTAATTTTTTGACTTCATATTCTTGCAAAAATAACAGTTCTTGGGTTAAGTTAGTTTTCAAAGTATCAGTAAAGGTATTTTTGTCCCAGTTGTCTCTCATTGTTCTGTGAATAACGTACTGCATGCCAAGTATTTTCCTGTGGTGTAAGATGAGTAATGGTTCAAGCCTTAATAAAATTGCCGTATTTGTGTCTCATACCTCATCTACTTTGCACTGCACTGCTATGAAACAGTTAGTAGATGGAAGTGAAACACAGAACCCTGTGCAGTGATGGGAAACAGAAAAATATGTTGGTAGTATGTTTTCTTTGCTTAAATTGTAGTTGGCACATGGGTGCAGGACTATTTGGCAAACCTTACTGTTACTTTTAAGAAGGGAGTGGGGTGGCATTAGTCTTTCTGTGTGCCTGGATTTTTTTGGAAAAGTTTTAATTTTTTCATTATTTTTATATCAATTTTTTTTTTTCATAGAAAATAAACCAAAACACTGAAATATAAACATGGGGCCAAGTCTCCTTCTGTGTCTGGTTGTGATTAGAATTGAAGATAATTCTTAAAAATTTAAAAGTAAACACAAGTGTTGCTCTTGCAGAAGTTCTGTAAATATGTAATTTCATTATTTGTATTATTTCCTAATGTCATGCTGCAAAGCTTATATAAACTTCAATATGAAGTCTTATTGTCTTAATAAAAGTATAAGGAAATGCCTATGTTAATGTGGTCTTTCTCTAGACAATTTCCATGATGTTCACAATAGTTAGGGGTAGACTTTGATGAGCAGATAAATATTTGTGAAGTTTTGAAACAAAGGTTTAATGAACATCCATGTTGTTACTAATTTTTTTTACTGTTTAAATCAAGAGAAAATGATTTTGAGTTAAAGGCTTAAAAATTTAAATAGCATTTACTTGCACATATACTGGCAACTGGTATTGTTTTGAGGGATTTCAGAACTAAATTTACTTGTTCATTTTCTGGAATCTATAGTGGTAGTAAGTCAGTTTCTAATGTCTCTAAACAAACAACTTTTATACCAAACAAACCAAATTGTACAGAAAAGGTTGAAATGCTGCTGGTTTTTGAGTATCTGTGAGTCAGTTCTGATAAAGCTAGATCAAAAGACCTTCTCTGTGGAAATAAACTGATTAAAAAGAAAAAAAAATCCATACACGCAGACATAAATTTGTAAAGTATCAGTTGTGAATGCTGATGCAACTTCCTGAAAAGAAGTAATTGTAATACCATTTTCTGTTCTCTGCTAAAATTTATTTGGTGGGTTTTTTTTCAGGTAAACACCAGCCTTTTGTTTACACATTAAGCTTTCTTTATTTTTTGCTGATATCGAGTTCTATTGTATCATCTTGGTCTTGAAAGTAAATATTTTGTTTTTTGAATTTGAAGGTTTTTTTTTTTTTAAAAAAAGCCACTCTTACAGTAGACTGTCCATTTGTGATAATCAAGATGTGGTTAAAAATACAGGAGCAGGTCCCTTAAGCCTTTTTGTATCTGGGTGAAAAATAAAATACTTCAAGTTCAGAAAATGAAATTCACTGCAATTGCTGTTCTTTATATACGTGGGGAAGCAGCCTGGTTGAAAATAAGATAGAACTTAATGTACTGTGTGCTGTGATATCTTCATTTTGTAGGGTGCATTAGCCACAAGGACTGTGTTTTACATGAAGAGTTGATGAGAGTGGGTTGGGAAATGCTGATGCTGGTATGCAGTGGAAACACATGGCACCTGCTTTTTGGTGGAACACTGTTGTGGGTATTAGCACTAAGTAATGTGTTTTGTGTGTCTGATGATCATAGAAAGGACTTTAGAAATTGCTTATGTTAAAAAAGGAGGGGGAACAAACTTAAAGTGGCTGAAAGTGACGTAGAAGTCAAGGAGCGAAGTGTCACCGAGAAGAGCCTGTGCCAAAGGATTTAAACCAAAGATAAAATTTGTGCTGCTTGCAATGTCTGAAGGTGTAAAACTTGAGGTGGAACATGGCAATTCAGTACAACTGTGTGGGTTGCCCAATGCTTTTTCCAAAGTATAATTCTGTTAGCCTCTTCATTCAGTCTCATGAAGGATGACTCGTTACACAAGAGACGTGGTGAATTACATATGTACATACTCATATATCATCATGTTTTCCATCCCTATTTAATTGCTTACCACCCCAAATGATTGTCAGGATATTCTCAGCTGCAGAAGTCTTCCAGAAATCATAAGAGAAATAATAAGTCCTTTGAATAGTGTACCAAAGAAGAACAATGACCTCCTTCTCTCTGGGGCAGTGTGCCAAGAACACAATGAAGTGCTTCAGTGTCTGAGAACGTATGTTGTAGGGCTAAATGAGGACATGCACAAGACACCTGATGTTCCTTTGGAAATGTTATTTTTAAGACAAGTTGATTCATTTCTGTGAGAAGTTTAAAGTGTTCTGGAGAAAATTCAACCAAATTTGTAGATTTCAAGTCCTTTTGCAGTGACTGTAAATTACTGTTTCCAGGGGTTACTGGGTTTTAAAGGCTGGTTTCAAGCTCTCTGTTTGGGAGTTGGCCTAGTACTCTGTATTTGTTAACTTGGTGGAAGTGCTAAAAACTAAGTAATAAAATCCAACCCCTATGCATATTTACTCAGGATTTTGAGGAGTATTTGGTAAACTCTGGTATGCCAGTATTAAGTTACAAGTTTAACATTGATGATAACCCCTGGGACGCTTAATTCTGGAAGATGAGATTTCACCTGTTTATTCAAGCAGTTCTTTTTTTTTTTTTTTTAATTTGCTGTACTATTTGGGAGGGCAATCAGAGAGTATTGTAGACACTGGCTATAGATGGTTGTTACTTTTTTGTGCTTACTGACTTAACAATCAGAAGAGGGAAAACTAAATGGTAAAATGCACAAAGAAGGAAACAATCATTTGAAGGTCCAGAACATTTAAAAACAAAGTTCTGAAGGACAGAAAAGAAAAAAATTATCAATTCACGTTGAAACACCTAAACTATATATTTGTCAAAGCCTTCAGGATGTATTTGAAAACATGAAACTGTAAATGGTCTAGGAGTAATAAATCATTACTAGGGTCATATTTAGATACCTGGATTTAGGTGCGTAGAACTGAAAATCTTGATGATTATATTAGAGTACTTAAGTTATATTTGTCCCACCTAATTGATTAACTTTTATTTGTTTTAAGGCATGTAAAAGAATTTCAAAAAATAGTCAATGGAAATGATATTTAAGCATGGTTTCCATTTTGTAATAAAAGACACACCTTCAGATACGAGATGTGGCAGGCTCTGCCTCCCTTAAGGTCTAGAAGAGATGTACTAGAAAGCCTGTGACAGACAGGGAAGAGTAGCTGCCCTCCAATGCCTGTGTTCTGCAGATGTTGTTAAGGTGGCAGGAGGAATGGGAGTCAGTAAGGGTTGGTCACAGCTCATCCTTGATGGCACAGTGCTGTGGAGGCAGGCAGCAGGAGGCTGACACTGCCTTGTGGCAATTTACTTTGCAGTGTACTTCAGGGACTGCTCAGACTCCCAAAAGGGACGTATCCTGGCATTGCTCTAGTGGGGACTTGCTGTTTGTACTCACATCAGTGACCATAGGGTTATTTGGGTACTGGTGTTTCTGCCACAAAAAAGGGAGAATCCTACAAGTGACCATAAACTGCAGAACAGATGGGCTCACATTTGTGGGAGATGAGCATGCACTGTTAGCAATATCCCTGAGACATCTGTTTTCAGTCTGCTGCAAGGTTTGAGCTCTTCAAGTCCAAGGCCTTATTCTGGAGAAGCCAGCCAAACAACATCTCATACTGGCCTACTTTCCTTCTCTCCAAAGAACTAGGGGTTAGCTGATGTTCTTTTCTTTATTAACAGTTTAAGGGATGGATGACTTTTGACATAAGCTAAACAAAAGTTGAGATTAAATTATTTTCCTGGCGCTTGTTGTTAAAGTTTGTTATTGAAGCTTCCCAAGAAGTACAAAAGAATTTTGAGTTAATAACAACATCTGGAAATTAGACTAACAAGAAGACGTAAAGGGCATCATCTGTCCTGCTAAACTGCTCTCACTCAGTTTGTCAAATATCCAGCTCCCTTAGCAGCACAGTTGCCCAGTTGGCTTTGTGGAATACAACAGCTTTCTACATTCCTTGCAAATATCCGGCATTGCTACTGAGAGAGATAGGTCTATGTTGCTTAGACTGTGAACAAGGGAAACAATTTATCTGGATTTCTTCAGCCCTCTACTGACTTGAAAAATCTTGTCTGTGAACATAAGCATGCCAAGATTGTTTCTTATTCTTGGTTCTTTCAAGTGGAAAATGGACCGCAGCAAAAGGACTCTGGCCAGTGCAGCTTTGTGTTCTTGCATAAAACTGAACAAAGTTAAAAGCTGTTAAAAAGCATTTGGCGGTTCCTGCAGTCTGGGAAGAGCATCCACTGATTTACTCAATTGGTCGCAAAATGTACTTTCCTCTTTACTTGTTTCCTTGTCCCTATGGAGATAATTAACTAAGTGTTATATGAAACAAATAAGGCCTGGATGTTTGGAACAGTGCATTAATAATTCTGATCTTTGCTCTTTAGACACCTTGTTCATCCATAAATTTTTATTGGATGCATAACCGCTTTTGGATTCTGAAATTAAAAAAATTGCTTCTACCAGTAAATCTATCTTGAAAAATAATTATGTTCTTGAAGCAATGCCTGCATTGCACTACACAGACTGCAGCATTAATTTCAAATGGAAAAAAAGTCATACTGGTAAATTGCATCTTAATGTCTACAAATGGGGTTTGTCCAGTTGACTTTTAAGTTTAACTGTTAAGTTGAAAGTCTTTCTGTTCCACTCAGTCTACTCCTACTACTCAAACCCAGATTTTTGACAGACCTTTAATATCAGTTGCTGGTAATTTCTGCCACAGTATGTTTGTCATGAGTGATCTGCTTTGTCAGTAACAGAAAAACTTCTTCCCTTCAGACTAATTGTGGATGTCATCATTTGTACATGTATTATGAGCTGTGTATATTTGGTATGGTCAAATGTCAAAAATGTTGATATTCTGCACTGCTATTTTCATATTTAGCAACAAATTATTTATTCAATTTATTATTAAATAAACAAAACCAAAACCAAGGAACACCTCCTGTAATTGAAAAGTAGGCAAGATTGATCTGCAATTCTTTTGGGGTCTGCTCTAAATTCTTGAAAGTTGGAGGTGGGATTCAACCAATATGTTTACAAATTAATTATCATAGGAATAAAGGATTTAAGGGGACCATTTGTATTCAATTAAGTCTTGTGAACATTTATGCAGCTGTTCATTAGACACTCATCAGACCTCACCTTAGAACAAGTTACATTTGTTTGCCTCCACTCTTGCCTCCACTACAGGAAAACTGATTGATATGGTGATGTTTCTTGATGTCTTGTGTAAATATATTCAGGTATTATTTATCCCCACTGGTTGTAGTAACAGTATTGAACTTTCATGTAAATATTTTTTATGCTTTCAAAGATACCTCATTTTTTTTCCAGCTGGTGCAGGGACCCCATAATTTTTTCCTTCCTAACTTTAGTTCTCTGTCATCCTAATTGTTATAGTAACCTCTCTGTGCATGCATCACAGTTTTGAGTTAAACTTCCAAGAAGGGGAGTGATTTGAGCTGCACAGAGTGCACCTGGAGGGAGAGGCTTTGTATTGAGGCATCTCTATGGCCCTGTTTTTACTACAACTGTATCACTTGAAAGGAATTGTACCTGCTCTTTTACGATGAAGAAGCCTAGACATTATTTCATTCTTCTGTCATTTTCAGGTTTTAACTCCACATGTACATCTCTTACCCTAGCCTCAAAATGCATCATTTTTATACTGTTAAATTTCATCCCACTTACATTTGTCCAGCGCTCAAAGCAATCCAGCTCTGCTGGCTGCTCTTTCTGCTTATTAATGATGTTCCACAAGCTTCTGACAGCGCCTGTTTTGGCCAAATGACAGCACCATTTTTTACCAAAATTTGTTCTATAAATAAGTGCAAGCACACAGAAGAACACTCTTATTTTATCTTTTTTTTTTTCTATCCTAGTACTTCTCTATTGCATAGTACCTGCCATCTGGTTTTGGTGTTTCTTAGGTATCTTGCAATTCTTGTAATCCTAGTCTTTTCTCACTCAAATATGGTTATGGCAAATTTAATGCCATGTTAAATCCATGTGCATTGTAATTAATTCATAATTGGTTGCATATCAATTTGACATGATGTTCTTTGATAAATGTACTTTGCATTTTATTCCATTTTTAGGTGTGATGTAGTATATTTTTTCTTGGACATTTGTCTTGAAGCTTTCACACTCTTGACCTCAGCTAAATAAGGTAGTTAATTTCACCATTTCTTTGACACAAATGTTAATCTTCTATTTTCCTAGGCTAGTCTAGTTTCTGTTATGTCTTACTTTTTATCTTCCATTTATCAGAGTACTAAAACACAGACTTGCTTCATCACGCTGATGTTCAGTGTTTCTTGGATGGAACAGGTCCCCCAGTAGTGAGATTGATCGCTAGTCTGTCATGTTTCTGTTACTTCTGTAATATTCAGTCTCATTCCCTACACTATTATTTTGTTCTGTTTCCCAAGATTATTTCTTCAGTGCACAAATATGTTAATTGTGCCAAACTAGCCATTCGTTGTTTTTTAGCCAAATTAGTTCCTGCACATCATCAGTCTGTTTTCTACCCATTACTCCCCATCCTCCTATATTCTGTTAACTTTTGGGTTTCACTTAGGTACTTCCCAGTGACTACCTACTGATTTTATCTTCTCTTTTATACTTGTAAAGAGGCATAAGGCTTCAAATTGTTGGGGTGATTTGTGGTGTTGTTGAGGTTTGTAGCTATTTTTATGTGTGTGTGTGGCTGGTTTTTGTTTTGTTTTAATATTGCTTTCAGTGGATGTCACTTTTTCAAGTCCTGTGTTCAGATCTAATGTAGTTGATAGAGTTTGGGTCAAATGTACCTGTTTCACACATTCTCCTTGGTAACTGTTAATGGCAAAGGTTATTTCTTAGACAGTATGGAATTCCTGGCATTTGTGCAAAAAAGTTATCAGTATTTTTAAATCCCTTAACAGTGGTTGAGATCAGGCTTTTCCTTTCCACATCCAGGAATTTAAAAATCATCACATGCTTTGTCAGCATGATGTATTTCTCACAGGTCAGGCTTTGATGCTCACACAGACTTCTGACTCTCCTTAGATCTAGAGTTTGGAGCAGCATATGACTGTGATGGAGCAGGAAGAAGAGAGCAGGACAAGACACTTACACTAAAGTCTTTTGCCAGTAGTTGCCATGTTTTGCCTGTGAACCTCAAAATATTCTTTAAGAGAACAAAATGACAGTTGAGACATGATGTGGCTGAAATAGTTCTCTTCTTGATTTCTTAGGACCTATCTGCCACATTGCAATGAAATGACGTGAAACTACAGAGGGGCTTTAAAAATCCAAAGGGCTGGTAGGATTGAAATTAGATTAACGTTAGTCTGTTGTGCTGAAATCTCCCTCTGTGAGCAAGCAGCAGGGAAGATGATGAGGATTTAGGCCTCAGGAAAAGTCATTTAATTGCTGATTACCACCAATTACTTTCCCAAATTCCTTTCCTCAGCTACTGGAATTGTGGAATAATGGAACTATATTTATCAGCCAGCTGTCCAGGGAGACTGCTTTGTAGAAGTTGGCTGGAATTCTCAAACGCTGAATCTGAGTGGTTCTATGGGTGTTGTAAATATCACAGATGAGATGCTGCACTCCTTAATGCCAGTATAAGTTTTGTTAATGACTTGCTGAGGTCAGGATTTTCCTTATACTGTCAGGATTTTCCTTATACTTACATATGTGATGGACTTTCTTTTGGTGGTATTCTGAGGGTGGGAAAGAATTTGATTGTTTATCTAAAATGGTGCTGAATGGATCTCAAACTGATCCAGTGCTGCATCTGGATTCACTTTCACAAGGAACAATGTGGAACAAAACTCTTGAATTTTTTTTTTTTAATTGAAATCAGAAGTCTTGAAAGCCCTCCTATTTTTCTGATTCGTTTGAGGGAAGAGCTGGCAACTGCATGTTTTCTCAATTGAAGCAAGTTATCAGATTTTGAATATGCTACAATATATCAGGACTTCTCTAGGTAATAATGCAGTCATTATCAAAGGTATGCTGCAAGGCATCGTGGACTGACATTTTCAAATCACCGTGTAAATCTGCCTGACACAGCTTTAAAAGAAATAAAACAAGACTGAAAGCTCCAGTGTTTAGTCTAAAAACACACATGGCCGTGGTTGCTGTTTTAGCCTATGTGGGCTAACCGTGGAAGCCTTTTGTCAGCCCTCTGGCCTACTGAGTGGTGTCAGCTTGATTTGTGTGTTAATTTGCTGACTTTTCGGTTTGATGCTTTCCATTAAAATTCGCATAAAGAGCCCGTGTGTTTTTGCTGTATTTAGCAGCTTTCCCAAATCTAAATGCTCTTCCAAAGACTGCCCTTGATATCACTGAAAATAAGAGGAAGAGTTTTCAACATTTATTCGCTGTTGGAATCATTTATTTGCCATTTATACGATACTGAAAGGATGAAGGCAGATGGGGAGCCTTGTTAAATGATGATATAACCAAACACAGAGAAGGAACGCAGTGGCAGTTTTACAAGATATTTCCTTTATGGAAAAATTCTGACTGAAATGGTCAGTGTTGTAAGCTATGAACCACTTAGCATCAGGACACCCTCATGTCTTCCTGGCACCAAAGATTGGTCTATTTAAGTTAAAGGATCCTCCTCACTCTTTTTCATATATCCCTGCTTTTTAGGTCTGGTTTGCTTGAGGAAGATGACTTGTTACTGGCAAAGGCTTCCAGGAACCAGCCCTGGACTGAGTCGCAATCCAGACTTGCAACTAGGATGGTGTTTTGACACCATTTTTGCCTGGTACACATGCCAGGCATGTGTAATTGCCTGTGACAATTTTCTTGGGAGAGATGAGCTGCCTTCCTTCCTGAAAGAGATCCCTTCTAAAATATAAATTGCTTGAGCAGTTCAGCTGGCATTTTAATGTTGGATGGAGCAACAGCTAATCCTGTTAGTGTTCATCTGGCCCAAACGGTGCCCCTCATGCTTTTCTAATAAGGAGAGCTCTACAGGACCATGTGTGGGTGCTGGGGTGTTTATTTTCAAACAGTTGGTGAAATCCTGCTGTGGTTAGTGCATGCCAGAAACTGAAGAGTCACACCTTGGAACTGTCCCTTTCAAGAACAGCTCCAGAAATCAGTTCCTTGTGTCACTAATATTATATCTGTTTCTTGAGTCAAGGCTAATCAAAAAATGCACTCTCAGGAAGTGGTGAGAAGATTTGAGCTTGCTGCAAGGTAAAAGGCTCGCAAATTCCCATTGGACTTCTGGTAAAACCAGGAAGATTGTTTAGAAGTAGTCACCGAATATTATTTCCCTAGCTGAAATGAATGTCACTCTTTGTCTGAAAACAAAAGTATTACCTTTCATGTCACCATCTGTTGTGCATTGTTAAAAACCTGCTGTATTATGTACCTCAAGGCACAATTCATGGATGATTCAAGCCTTTGTCCTGACCTGTTGCTGCAGCTAAAGCTCCCAGTGATTGCAGCAAAGCTAAGATCAGGCCCATATTGGAGAGGCTTCTAAAGTTCTCTATAACCTTTTCACTATAATTTAAAAAATTTAGTTTTCCATTTGTCATCCCTGAATGCTGTGTCCTGTTTTCCTTTCTACAGGCAGAGTCACCCCAGAACAGCTCAGCTCATACATTCAGCTTTTCAGAAACAATCTCAAAGCTTTGGAGAACCACTGTGGTCTTCTACAGCTTGTGCTGGCCACGGTCCAGACTTTGAAACACCCCCAGACTTCCAAATGGGACAATTTCCTTGCCTTTGAGAGATTACTTCTGCAGGTACACATTATGTTTATTGTTTTGATTTTCCATTGCATTCTGTAGCTTGTATTTGTTCATGAAGAAGTGTGTTGGGATGTCCTGCTAAAGAGCTGTTCCTTATTACCAAATGGGTGAAAGGAATGGGAACCTACATATTTATTCTTTTATTGCTGTGTCTAAGAAATTTTATAACAAAAGAGTGGGCATTAAAGGTGAAGCATATAAATAATCTGAATTGGGTGCCAGTTTTGCATTTGTATGAAGTTTCAAGAAGATACAACTTCTGGCATTACGTAGGATTGTTGCTGTTATTATTATTATCATTATAATTATCATTATCATTATCATTATTATTATATGCTTTTTGAGGTAATGTGCTGAATCAAATGCAGAGAGGAGTTTGTTACTGTGTAAGTGTAAAACTTGTGTAATTTGCTGAGTAGATGAAAGAATAGTTGGAAATTCCATGCACCAGGACAGTGAGGTTTCTCTTGTTCACAACTGTCATCTACCCTCAGTTTTTCCCACCACCACGTTTTTTATGGCATCCTGTTTGTGACCACAGTATTATTTATATACAATTTTCTATCACATTTGGATTTCTCTCAGGAAATTAAGAGTTTGTGGTATATTGAACTCTATCCTACTAACCTTTGGAGATGTACCAAATAAAGGAGGAGCTTTTTCTAAGAACCTAGTAAAGCTAATTCTGCTGAAGTTCACAGAAAGCTCAAAACTTTTCTTGCTGTACTGTCTCTCCTGCCATTTTATTGTTTTAACCAACCCTAGCAAGAGGCATGTCTTGATGAGCAAACTTCTAATGAAGTTAGAATCAGCCTTAAATGAGTGAAAACCAGATACCTTTGTAAATATCAGGTGTCTAGAACAACCAACCAATTTGATTTTTCCCATGATTTCTGTCAGCAGAGTACAGTCCCTGGTCCTTCAAGAAGAATATGCCGATACTTCATAGCTTCGTAGTCAATGACTTTCTGCAAAACTTAGATAGTAGCAAGCTCTTGTCTAAATAAATTTTCAAAACCATTGTCTCTTGGCAAGACTGAAATATTTTTGAGTACCATAGGGAACTTCCTTTCTCTATTAAAAAAACCAAAAAAAGCAACGACACCTCAGGTAAAAGAACTCATTTCAGCCATTCTTTAGTTTTTTTGTAGAGGATGGGACTGACACCCCATAGTCCCCTTCTCTCTCCCACAGTGAGTCATGTCACATTGCTCTTCTCAGAGGCTGGCTAAGTTCCATCTTAAAACCAGTTCCACTTTAGAATTAAAATAAAGCTGCAAGCTCAGCATTGTTTTCACAGCAACAGACAGCTGCCTCTATAAAAGCCATGCAGTAAATCAGCAGGGAGTGGGAAAACAGAGGTAAGGAATAACCAAATTATATATTTCATAAAAAAGAAATGTTTAACAAGCACGCTCATAATCGTAGGTGGCTTTGGATTATACCCTCTGCCTTCCACCCATCATATTAAGGTAAACTGTGTTAGCCAAAGCAAACTTTCTAGGCTAACATTTGTAACTGTTCCTTAAGGACATACTTATTTTCAGTAGTTCAAACAACAGTTATTTTGAATGACATACACTCTCTTTTGAAGACAAAACCTGACATGCATTATCTGCTTCTGAGCACGTGGCCTGCCTGTCTTTGAGCTGTTGACAGGGGTTTGTAGGGAGGGCGAAGTGTTGAGACACAGAAGACATTAGAGATTTTTATTTTAAAAAAATCAATCAGGACATTACTTTGTGAAAGACTGGTACATAGCACACTGCACTAAATTTGATGCTGTGATAGTTTATTTCAGCAGTACTACTGAGAAATTCTTTAGCATATTTGTTATGTTTCATATAGTTTAAAATAATAAATCTTAAAGAATCCTCAATAAAAAGTACTTATTTCAACATGAAAGTAGTATTGTTTCTATTGTATATTGGAACAACATGGAAGACAACTGTTTGTAAAAGATCTACTGGGACTAATATTGCTAGACTCTGACAATGTAGATTTTCTGCTGATGGATGCATGTCAGACTCCAGCTGATGCTAAAGGAGATAACCCAGTAAAAACAGTTGATATTAGAATCTCAGCTTTCCCGAAAAAATAAATCTACACAGTGTTGGAATTTCTGTCAGTACTGGATCTCTCTGATGGCTCTCATGAGTCCCTGCTTAGTCTATTTTGTGCTTTTCAGAAAAAAAACCACATTGTTTATAAGAAACCTTTAGTCTAACTATTACACTGAATAGTGTTTTCTGTTTTTCTTTTTCTCTCTACTCCTTGATTTACCCTTTTCGATTGCAAGTACTCAGTTCAAAAAAATGGCCTGCCAGAGGTCAAAGCAGCCACTTCTGCTATTTGTCGTAACTAAAATCTCTACATTTTTCAGACCTATGTTGGCTCATTAAATTTTTTACATCTGCATCAAGGAAGTTTGGTTTTGACCAAAGGTCTGCTAAAAATGCAGCTGCGTACTTAGCACAGTGTTCTTCTCTCCTTAACTGAGGGATGGATGAATAGTTCAAGTGAAATTAGATTTCAATGGAATCATGGTGTTTACCTCAAGGGAAAGAGGATCATGATCTAAGACGAATGCATCACAATGATTCATTTTGTCAATCACAAATTTTCTCTGTGTTCTAGTGCTCTACCTCTGCACATGATAAAGCTTTCACTACTAAGGAGTTTTGAATGCTGTGTGAATTGAAACAGTTAGTTCTGTTTACCAAGGAAATATCCTACCCCGTTGTATTTTTCTTCTCTTGAGATCCTCTTTCTATTTTTTCTCATTCTGGCCATCCATAATACTGATAGATGGGAAAGGGAACACAGACTAAATGCTGCACTACACACCCTGTAACTCCCCATTACTCCTCATGTGACTGCCTTGTTTTCCTTCGAGTGAAGATTTACTACTTAGGGAGGTAACAAAGTAAGAAAGAGTGTTGCCACTCCATACTTTTTAGCTTTATTCCCTGTTCGTCTAAAATTTATGTCTTTTTTGCAGGTTTATTAAGCAGTATGGGCCCATGAAATATGAAAGCACAAGAGCAGCTCTCTCCAGAGTAAACAAAATGTGACATTGTGAGAGAAAAAAATCTTCTCCTATTTTTAATATATACTACTCATATATTTACTGAGCAGGGATTTCTGCCTCCAAAATCAGTTTAAAAGTACCCAGCAGATAGTGTGAATGGGACCATAATGTGCCCCAAGGGAAAGTAGTGTTCCTCTTTGGCACTATCCTAAAATTGCCAAGGTTGGGTGCTACCTCTTAGAATTGGCTGACTCCTTCTGGCATAACTTATTCTCAAGATTTAAGAGTAAAGTACTTGTCACACTGAGTAGAAGTCTATTTTATTAATACCTTCACCATTTAAATTCCATTATTAGGGGTTTTTTTTCAGTGACCCTTCCCAAAAGAGGAAGCTGTCTTTCTTCTTTAGGATGAGGACATTCTCTTCATTTTTAAGATGTCTGAGGTAAACTTCCTTCTAAAACTGCAAATGTACCAGCATTGTTGTCTTAGAATAGCTGGATTGACAAAAATAAGGATATCTGGAAGATTATTAAACTCATTGTTATTATAGTGTTGAAGAGGGAAATCTTGCTTCTTGAGATTTTTTGTGCCACAAAGTTTTTGCACCTGCTGTCCAACGTTTCTCAATTTCCCCAGAAATTAGACAGCTTCTCCATTGACCTAAAAACCATGATGCTACCATTGCATCTCAGAACTGTCATTTGTTTTGTGATGCTGATTAATGTCACATAATCTCAAGAGTAATTTGAATTAAATTCATAGTGAATAATACTACAAGAACCAAAAAACCCAACAAATTCACAAAATCGGTCCATAACCAAAAATTGTTAACACGTTCACATTTTCATCCTATAGGTCAGTGGATGTGTATCATAGCTTTAAGATGCCTATCTGACTAAAAATCCTTTCAGCTACCAGAAAAAAAGAGAACACTTTAATATTTTAGCAAAAGCAACTGGAACTTTTAGTCACTCCTGGTAGGAACATAAGTAGGTCAAGTACTCTGGTGGTGGAAGCTGTATACATACACTTGAGTGGAGAGCTCTTGTCAATATCATATTTTCATATTTAAAATTCTGAGTACTAATTAGTACTAATCTGGTGCTGTAAAATTTGTCAGAACACAACAGATTTTATTGTTGTCCTTGGTGTCTTGAGAAACAGAAAGTATAAACATGTTTTTAAGGAAACAGAGACTTAATGCCAGATGTCATTCCAATGTTTTTATTTTCCTTTTGGCAGAAAGTGGTTATGAGTTTAATCAATTACATCATTCTTTCTCTTATGAATATTAGTGCTCAAACTCACAAAAAAAAAAAAAAAAGAAGTGGAAAAATCGCAATGCTCCTGAGTGTTTTATATTGTAGTTAATATTTCAGTAGCAAGATCTAATAGCTAGGGTCTTAGTAACCATGCTGTCCTGTGCTGTGATTCTTTACCATTTTTACAAATGTAAGGTTTGTACTCATTACTTAATCAAGGGTGACATTATTATTTATTTGCACATAATAGGTTAGGCGTTCCTCATATATGCATGCCTGCACAGAATCCTTTGCCAATAAATTTGGAAACTCTTAAGACAGCTTATGAATTTTCCCTGCCTAGAACTCAACTTAGTTTTCAGATCGCTCAACTTTTCTACAGGATACAGTAGTTACTAGGTAACATTTATTGACTCTAAGCTGGTGTAAACCAAGAGCTTAAGCACGGGCTTTGGTCTGCTGAAGCAAGCAGTTTAATAGAAAGAAGTGAGAAAATAGCAAAGCTTTTGGAGTCCTTCCTCTTGCTCTGCAAGAATAATTCATAGGTCAGCTGTTGAGAGACCTTCACTTCTACATAGACTAGATTAAGATCAGTGACATTCCTTGTTGTTATCATTTATATTGCTTTTTCTATGTGTGATTTATAATTACATAGCTCAACTCAGTGCAATAAATTATCTTTTTGGTGGCCTACAATCTTGATCAGTTAATCTCTTCAGAAGTGATATTGCAACAGAATTTGGAAAGAAGACCCACAGTGTTAGCTGCCCACAATTAGAGATTTTACATTTTAAAAAAATAAATATTGAAATTAACTTGATCACTTTTCAACATAAAGCTACACATGGAATTAATTGTCTTGGTGAGAGTCTTGCATGATACCATGGTGATTGCAAAGGTCATCCTCTGGAATTTGGTACCTTTTGGATGAGATTGCAGTTTGGACACCAATACACATTCTGTCTTACACAACTAAACAATCAAATGTAATCTGTTGATGAAGTGAAAATAGTCACGTATCAATTACTTAAGCTTTCAAATTATTTACTGTTAGTTCTTATTCAGCTGTCCGTTTGTTAGACTTGCTGCATTTACACTGGAGTCGTCCCCACTACATGTAAACCCATTTGGATTCTTCCCTTATACATGTGATATTTTTAACTTCCTAAGTACTTATTCTACATAAAATTTGTGGTAAATTTCATGGCCTTTTGTCAAAACTGGTATATACAAGTCCTGAAGTATCTTGAAACTTGTCTCATGTGGTCTCCGTTCATTCATTTCTTTTGCTCTCTCAGTGCCTCTTATGCTCATGCTACCTTTTTTTTAAACAGGAATTCAGATGTGTTTACATGTTTTTTTTAATATTTCTATAAAGTAGAGCCCTAAACTGCTGGAGGCATCTTAATACTACAGCAATACAGGTAAAACAGTGAACTAAGTTTGAGGAAGTGATGAGCTCTTTTAAGTGTGTTTGGTTTTGTGTCACCATCTGTGACACTCCAAAGAGAATCAGCTTGTTGGTTACAATTCATATTCTATGGTCTTAGGGAGCTTAGTTATGGGCCATTTCCCAGATTTGATACGCCAGGATTAAGGCATTCCAAGTAGTTTTGCTTAGAAAGAAAGATGTGTATGTGGTATATATAAACGTATAAATTATTTTATTCTATATGGATATGTAGAATTCTTCTAGTTAAAATAATTTCCTGTAAATAGAATGCTCTTGCTCAGACTACTTTGAAAGTATAAATACAGGTAGGGATTGTTCCAACATTAAATAAATGCTTTGAGATTGATCAGAAGCTGTTTTTATTGACAGTTTATTAATCTGTAGAAAGAAAACTATTTGAGGTTTTTCTAACTCTGGCTGAGAAGGGGTTAAAATATTTTAAGTGTGGTTACCATATCACATGGGAATTAAGAATATCTTTCAGTATTCTTGTCAAAAAAATGTGTTTGCATTTGTTCTGAAAATTGCCAAGTATTGCCATTATGGCTCTCATTTAAAAGACAAAGATCTCCCTCCCTCACCCTGTGAAAGGGCTAATATTTTGTATCCAGACACAGGTCACCTAGAGCCTCTAAAATGACCACAAAATGAAGAAATAGCTTTTTTAAGTGAACAAATGTCAACATCTGTAAAATTTTTAAAGCCTTGTGGGAATAGGCTAAACATATTAAGTCAATTGGAACTGTTAAATTAATGTTCTATGTACAAAACCAAAAAACTTTTTGTAAAAGGAAAGAATGCCAATCTATAAATGATTGTAATATGAGCCAGCTTTTCAGGGGGGAAAGCAGAAAATCACTATGACTACACAAATGCACTTTTTCTTGTTAGAAGTTTAAACAATTAATACCTTTTCCTTGCCAGGTTTGTTTAGATACATGTTGTGGTTACATGGCAGTTGCTATCTAGTTAACCCATGCTGCAGAAGGGCAGCATTATTCTCAGTACCATATTAACGCTCGCTGCCAGTGAAACCCAGAGTCCTTCACCAATCCTGAGAATCCCTGTGCAGAGCTATGGCTCTGCCTGCCACTTGCCATTCTTTCTCCTCTGTGACTTTCCTCCTTAAAATGTAACATTAACCCCTTACTTTCAGTAAGAATTAATATTAACTGTGCCATGAGGGAGGTGCCCACAATCCCTGCCAGTATACGTAGAGGAGTAGTGAGGAGACACAGTATTAACAATATTGAATGAGTCATCATTTATTCTTACACTGATAATAGTGCTCCAAGAGGCAAAGCTTCTGTTGCATGTACTCCCCATAAGTCCTTGCTTTGCTGTACATGGTGCTCCAGTGATAAGAATTGCCTGCTACCTGATTTCCTTTAGATGCAGGATCTTGTTTCCTGCGTCTGCTTCTCAAGGAGGTTGGTGCCACTCTCAAAAAAANCTTTCTAGTTTTACTTGCACAGGACAGGCTGAGTCATACATGAAATGTGTTTTAAAAGCACTTTTCCTACATGGCAGTTGTCTCCAATAGACTGGACAAATGTCATGCCTTGTTAACCCTCAGAAAAATGGCATGCATTATTTTGGATCCAACAAAGTGGAGGAGTCAAGAACTCTTGGCAGCAGTATCTTTTATAATGGAAGGCAGGGACTTGTAAGCAGTGCCTTTTTAGATGTGGCTTCTGTGGTCACAGGTAAGCAGTGTAAGACTGCAGATTGGTTTCGTTCATCCTTTTCTCTCTTAGCTACAGTAATCCCATTAGCAATGCCCGTTCATCAGCCTGCTGATGGACAAGTTAATTGTCAAGGTTTTGCTGAGTACTGAATCAAGTGTGTTTTTGTGGTGTTAAGTCTTTGCTAATAAACTTATTAATTTGATGTCAATTGAGTGATACTGGCAGGCAAAGTCATGAATGGAGATGGGGAAGTATACAGCTCCATTTGTACTCCAGCATTTTATTTTGTATCAATTTCACTCATTATGCTACCGGTAGTTATTTGATAAAAGTACTTGTTTGGTATAATTTTTTTTTAATGCTTTCAGTCAAAATGGTTCACTCAGCTTGTCATAGGCTAGGTTAGAAAGGCAAGGGGCTTATTTTAAGATGATATGTAGGATTTCTTAGCTAATAATCATAATTGGATATTGCCCCCTTTCCAGACTGTTTACCTTTGGATTTTCTCTGCTTTCACTAACTGTACTGCAGTCTTTAAGGAAATGATCATTGCCTTATTTTTACAGCCCATGTGTCCTCCCTCCCAACAGATACTGTTGTAATAATAATGAAGTCAACACCACAAAGCACAGTGTAAAGTGAGAGCTTTATTCATAGGAACTGCTTATCATTGTGTTTCTTAGCTCAAAGGCAGTAATCACCTATCAAATCTCTTATCTGGAAACTAGTTTGATAGTGCCAGCACTGTATATGTGGGTTTGAGTGTGATTATATTAGTCTGTCAGTTTGGTTTTCCTTCCTTTGGAGGATATACTTGATTATATCCTACAGACAGGCAAGGAGAAAGCAGAGATACAACACAGTTGAAAACTAGTCAAAACTTTACTGTGGGCAATATCCAAAATTAACAGTGGGGCTGCCACATTGCATTTCCTTTGTCTCCCCACCTTAATGAGTTATATTAACTTTCAACAGGCCCCCCACACTTCCTTGGATCAGGTATTTCTAAGCACATAGAGCATGCATAGACATGGACGTACACTTATTTTTAGTAGGGAAACAAGTATATTCTTAAATTTGATTTTGCTTATTTAATGGAAAACAAGGTGGTGTTAATTTTCTGAGCTTTCAGGCCAGCTGAGATCAGGGTGGTCTAGGACTTAACTTCTTTTTCTGACTTAAGATTTTGTCTTTTATGTGGTGAAGTAGAACTGGCAGTGTGTTGGAGAACTCGCAAAACTGTTGTTTTCAATGAAAACCCCACCCACAAAGGAAGCTACACAAAAAGACACTAGTACACAACAAGCTGATTGTGGTTCAGTCTAGCTATGGAGCCATGGTAGATTTTTGTTCATTATAAATTATTACATAATTGTTTGTAGATGTATAAACTTGCTTGCTATTGTTTGCTCATTTCCAGCAAACAAGGCAGGCTCAGCTTTCCTCTGGGCTAGAAAAGCAAGTCATGTTTGAAATCAGCGTGCTGATTTGGCCAGCAAAATACTGGTGGAATTTTACCTCTGCAGTAGGTAATGACAAATAATTTTTAAAATCATATCTGGCTTGCCAGAGTTCTACCTGCATAGTACTTATTGCCAGCCATCGTTTTGGAGTTGACTGGTTAGCTCTACTTAAAACAGAGTTGTTGCTCTAACTCTTCCATCTTAGAGAGGTGTAGAATATTAGAATTTAATCAAAGAGATTACTGCTACATTTGCTGTCCCAAAGGTATGTGTAAGAGACAAATGACTCAAACTACTAGGTGTTTTCCACACTGAGTTTTCTTGGGAAATGAAGAGAGATTTTCCTTTAGGGGTTGTCTTCCTTTAGGTTTCCCCCAGTTCATATCTCTTCAGCTAAATTACCTTACATTGCCATGAAGTTTCTCTAGGGAATCTCTCAGTCTCAAAAGATGCCTCTTCAGAAGCCTCCCTATTTCACCCCATGGCTCCATATTTGAGCAGAAGAATATTAAAGTCAGCATACCATAGACCTGACAAAAGTGGATTTGTGCTCAAAGCTGCCTGCTGACTGTGGTGTTCCTGGCTTGGTGCAGAGCAGTGTGAGGGCTGATACAAGACACACTGGTGTAACAAGTCTGCTTGATTCTCATTTGTATCCCACCTTCCCCCAAAAAGCAAAAGGAAGTATTTGCTCCATACCTAGAAATTACCTGCATTTCCTTACTCTGAAGCTTCCACAGCATTTTAGTCTCTGTGTTTACTCTTTTGTGTGTTTAATAGGAATGCTTCGTTAAATAAAAAATGTGGTCGGCATAGGAGAAAAAAATTAAATTTCCCTTTGGATGTCCCCCCTGCACCACCTCATCCCAGATTGTTTGCCTATGTGTGCCTTTAAAACAAATAGCATGTAGTTCTGTGAGTGTTCTATAATTCAAAGTAGTCATGTTGCCTGCAGAAATGAAGGGTATTGTGCACACATAAAACTGGTACAGTATTTTGTAATGAAATACAACAGCCCATTTGTGCAGCTGTGTGTAATAAGGCATGAATACATTTAACTGCTGTTTGCGTCCTCACACTGTTTGTTTGAAGTACAGAAATGCTGTACATTCACATTAGGCAATTCAGTATAGAAATCTAACTTGGTTGACTGACTATTGATGGGTAGTATTTCATAATTTTGTAGCAGGTTAAAACATATGGTTGTAGTTATAGTAAATTACTTGGTCCATAAACCATTGCCATTCAGCACAACTGTCAGGTTGATTTAAGTTTATTCTTCAGAAAAATAAAATGTAGATAACAGATAAGTAATAAATGATAATCTGAGTCTCTGGGGAAGGGAAAAGTTTTGAATTTTTTTTTAACAAGTGCATTTGGAAGAGAAGAGGAAAAGGTAATGTGCCAGAGATGAGAAACTCTCCAAACATGACTTAATTCTATCCATCAGTTTTTCTTCTAGTGTTTCTTCCCTACTTAAAAAGAAATATCTGCTAAGCCGTAGGCAGCAGAGAATTCAGGCATGTTTCATAGTTGCATCTGATTTACACTTGCACAGTATTGTTGCCTTTTCTGAATGGAACAGTAATGTTCTTCTCTGATAAAAAGCTAAGGAGCATTTTCTTTCAGTTTTTAAAAATTGTCTCTGGCTTTATTTGAATTTCTTAACCTAGTATTCTTCTGCAACACAGAAATAGAGATAGGACAGCTGAACTTGAGAAGATGTAGGTACTGTATTAAGATACCTGTAACTATTAATAGCTGTAGATATTAAATGTATCTGCTCAGAATATTGTTTTCCAGTAACAGTATCAGACAGTATCCTTTATCAGTAACATAAAGGATCCCTGAGGAAGACTGCCACAGATCCTCAACTGTCTTTTTATTAACATATGCTTTAATTATGGCTTTGGTGTTCCCAGTGAGCAGGCTCTCACTGGCATGATTTTTTTAAAGTTCTGTTTGGTTTTGAAAGTATATTTTTAAAAATCATTCATTCTTATATCTGTTTTAACAGATATGGTTATGAAAAAAATCTCTGCAAGTCTCTGCTTACATCACAGACAAAGAATATTTTAAAAGCTTAAGTTCTTGGTATCATGTACCACTACTCAAAGTTTATTATCTCTACTGGACAGTAGCCTCAGCTGGGCATAATTCTTCTGATTGTAACTATATTATACATAGGAATAAATTTCAAAATATTTGTTCTTGTAGAAAAAAAAAAAATACGAACAAGCTCTTTTAGTTTTCTCACTTAATGTGATTATCCTGCCTCCCTCTGTGTAGGTGTTTCCCCAGACTGTAGGTGTATTTTCTGAGCAGGTGTCTTAGTTTAAATAGACAGGTATCTGCCAGGGAAGATGGGAGTCTCCCTTGGAATGTAAGCCCCCCCCGCCCCCTTTCCAAATTATTATAAATTTGCAATTAAAAGGCTGTCAGGCAAAGATTTTGGGAATAGGTATGGCAGTCTTTACTAGGGATATAAAAAATACAAATGTTGTAGTACAGAAGAATAAGCAAGCAAACAAACAAGCAAGAAATCCTAGAAAAACCCTGACAGAGTCAGAAATACAACCTGATGCCCTGTTGGTCAGGGTGTTGGAAGCAGTCCAGAGTAAGCCCTCCTGGAGTGGCAGATGCGGCTTTGTTGGAGTAGAGATGGTCCCGTTGAAAGAGGGTCCAGTAATGGTGAGATGGGTCCAGTCTTCCTACAGGGATCTGGTGGAAAACTGGCTGACTGGTGACACTTGTGGCTCTTTTTATCTAGGTGGAAATGGTTTGGCTCCTCCTCCCTGGGTAGAGCATCTTACAATGGTATGATGTAGTGTGTCATGTCATTGGTGAGCTTTAATGGTCCATTAACAAAAGATATCTCCATGGGGGTAGTGGAACAATGAACAGAGATAAGCAACACTGCTCCATCTGATAAGCAGCACTGACCCATTTGAGCAACACTGCTCCACCCGGTTTTCAAGAGATGTAATAGAATAAACATTTTTTTTGGTTACAAAACCCAAGACACCAAGTTATTTAATTTCTGGAATTCCACCAAAAAATACTCAGTACTCAAGGAGCCAGTACATTCAAGTACAATACAACATTCAAATACTCTGAATTCCACAGTACTTCTGGAGAGCTTTAGAACAACTCGGTTAGCACCTTCTGTGTCCCCTTATCTACTGTTTCTCCAAGCTTGTCTTGGTGAGACCTTGGCTTTTGCTACAGTTGTTAGAAACTTGTGCTTTTTCTCTGTCCTGTGGAAGAAAAGGCTGTTTGAAAAACTACCTACTTTAGGAGAAAAATGGTTCACAACATCTTCTCATTGCATCTACGGAGGTGACAGCAGATGCACAAGGACGTACGGTGCTGCTGCTTCAAGGGAGTGTCACTCACTGGCATAGGCCAGGTGTGGCTTTGTCTACATGCTGGTTTAGTTTCATCTGCTTGTTTACTGCAGAGAAGAGGTTGAGTATACTGAAGACAGATGTCACCACATTTAATTTGTAGGGGTCTGACTGCAAGCATTGGCAACAAATGTATAGACTGGGAAGCCACCATGTGTTTTAGGGGAAGCCTGTTAACAGCTTGCAAAAATTCAGTGTTTTGCTTTGGGTTCTGATTTCATCCAATTTTTGAGCTACATGGAATGAAATTTTTTCTCAGTATGAATTCACCCATGTAAGACTATCGGTTTGAACTTCAAACATCATCATCTGCAAATGGTTTTGTTGCCTCTGTGAAATTAATTGTTTCCTAGCCTATCGCTGTGTGCATATGTGTTTTATCCATAGCCTGAGCAAGATCACCTTCAGTAGTGATCACTAGCAGAAAATGAATTGTTTCTTTAGTATCTGATGGGTAGACTTAGAGTAGTAAAGATAAGCATGGAGTGGTGTGCCTCTTCTCATTATGATTCTCTTCTGTAAGTCAAAAGAGGAGACATCAAAGTCAAAAGAGTTTTAAGACATCAAAAAAATACTCTTGCCTGGCACTAGTTTTCTTATCCTTTTCCTACATGTGTTGTTCATAGGAGTTTTATTTTCATAAAATACATAGAGGCAGAGGAAGGCTTTAAATCTCTTAACTCTTAATTGTTTTCAGTAACAATCAGGCACAGGAATGGAATTTCTTTATGTAAAAATACAAAAGCTGGATGCTGTCTCACACAGGGAGAAACATATTTCAAGCAGATGGGCTTTCAGATGAGGATGGAAACAGCAAATCATGGATGACCAGGTGCCCGGTTTTTCTGTCCTGAAGAACTAAAAATAATTTACATATTTTTGTTTTTAAAACATTTGCATGTCATCTTGGTGTGATTACTGGCACATGTTGTATTGATTCAACTTTATTGTCACATTATTCTCTCACATTCAAGGGTCACATGTGTTCCACATCTGGTGAACATAGAAAAGCCCTTTGTAAGACATCACCATGTTTTTGTTCTTAGAAATGCTTATGACAAATATCACAGTCTTGCATCTGCTTCTGCTATTGGTTGCATACAGGATGCGCTAGGCTGTGCCTACTGTCCAGTTACAAAACCACCAATGATAACATAATACATTTCCTGTTAACTGAAGTGATTAACTGCTTGACTATTTATTGGTCCTTGTTCCTTGCACTAGAATGACTGATAGGAATGAACTTTTTTATAGTTATTCATGCTAAAATATAATCTTGCTTTTGAGGAGAACATGCTTTATAAACCGCTAGCATAATATCCAATGTCAAAAGTCCCCCAGAAACTACTACTTAAAACATTCTGGAAAACGTTGAATGTTTTCCGACAGCTCTGCCAGTGCTGTTTTTGTTTGGTACATTGCTCAGTGCATTTTATAGTGTGACTGCATGACTATTTACCACGCTTCATGACAATGACATTGCATTTATCATGAACATCTGATGGTGTGAAGTACACTCATTGTGAGCACCATCTGTTTAGAATATACATTTCCCCGTATCTAACCAGTTGCACACAAAGAAGGTTGCAGTGTGCTTTTCGCACATTATTTATTACGTAGGGCAAAGTTAGACATCATGATTAGCATCTTCTTACATTTCACCCTTAGGTGCATATTATATAAAATCTCATTTGGAGATACCTAAACCCAGACTCAAACCTGAAACGTGTTTAGTTCGGCTTAGAATGAAGGAGAAAATATTCTCCTGACTCAATAATGAACTTCATTTCTCTTTTGGGACTTGACTTCTGACACAGAACGAAGGCCAAAATAAAACCCAGACTGAGTGAGGGCCCCGACTTAAACCTGCTTTTAATTAAGCCTTGTAAAGAAGCTTTTCTGCTAAAACTCTCAGGTTGAAGAGTTCATGCAAAAAAATATCCCTGTGGCCTATGAACAGCCAAAGTGGGGACATTCAAACATACATTTTTGAATAGTTTAATCCAGAAAATTGCAAGTGAGAAAGTCCATATTATTTATTTAATGCAATTTTTATCAGATCACTCCTTCAGTTATTATCTTTTTTCATTGTTATGTGTGTTTCAGTCAAAACTTAATGCTGGTACACGATGTTTTGATATTAACATGAAAATGAAATTGTTTTGGTTTCCTTTTTTCCTAATTGCACATAAATCTGACCCAGTTCAGCTGGACACAGTTACTGAGCGTTAGACATGTAATACACATTTCAAATCAGAATCCTTGTGCCAAGGCAAAGGTCAAAGTAATTTTCTTGTTTGTTTGTTTTTAAAGGGATTAAATAAATGTAGTTTTACCACAAGGAAAATGACAGCATCCATTGCTCACTTATGACTTTGAAGTCCACACTTAAATGGGAGAAGACAGTCTTGTCTGGATCAGTGGCAGGGATAATTTCAGAAGTAAAGGCTGTGTGTTTTCTGTGCAAAATGATGGTCTTTGTGCAAGACGTCTGCTGAATCACTTACACTATCAACCCCAGACAAGAGCTTATACCACATTAAAATAAAGCTGTGGCTTCAGTGACAGGCTGTAAACAAAAGGGGTGGGATACAGTTAATGGCAGCAGTGTAGTGCTGAAGAAAAATAAATAATTCCCTTTTACTTGCAACTGGCAAATGCCCAAATGCTGAAACATCATCAATCATCCTTGATGACTAGATGAGATCATAAACTGAATGAGGAAAAATAAACTTGAATTTAACTTAAATTGTGATTGGCACAGTAAAAATTAACTTTTACCCTAAAAAATGTTTTCTTCTTCCAACACATTTCTAATTGCCGCCTTTCCCAACTTTTCCCCACCCATTGCAGAAGTTCCAAGTGCTCCTCAGTGTCGGTATTGTCAGCCTTCCATGTCTGTTACAGCATGTGCTTTTAGTTTTTTTCTTGAGAAGCAAGCTGCTTTTGCATTTCTTCCAAAAAAAATCTTAAGTGTAGTCTTCATATAAATACTGAACATCATGTTATTCATAACCTCATAATTCACCAGTCTAGCAGCTGAATAATGTAGCAGGCATAGAAGGCTGAGAAGCAAAGGGTGTTATACAGACCAGGAGAACCATTCTGACAAAAATCTGTTGGGGAAAAAACTTCCTGAGAAAAATACATGAAGTTTCCTATTCAGTTCTTCACACATCTACAGTTTATTATGAACAAAATACCCACTCTAGGGAACAGTTATGTAGTGTCAGGAAAATTGAGTTGATATTTTAATTTTTTACAGCTGTTTGTGTTTTGCACCATGATTTTTTAAAAAGTGTCTATATCATATCCCTGGAGACAGTTGTTTGTTCTTCATGAGTGGATAGCTTTAAATATAAGGGTTAAGTTTTGGAAAGTTTGAGACCTGGTAAAAATAATACTAAAATTCCACCAATAGTATGAAGTCTGACAGACTACAGCATTATTTAAAAGATAAAGCATTGTATCACAAATATTGCAGTCAGGCAATGATCATTACTAATTATTTGAAAAACATCAGATGTGACTGGAAGAATCACTTTGACACTGATTTTGATAAGCAATAAGCAAGGAAATGTAGTTTTAGACCATTGGTTTAAAGGCAGTGTTACATCCTGGCTATTCATGGCACATACCAAGTAAGCTGAGAATATCGGTCTCGTTCTTAGGGGTCTAACTGATGCCAAATTGGCAGAGATTGAGTAGTATGGGAGCATAGGCTACCCCCTAACCTCCTGAGCTTTTGCATACTTACTTTATCAGTTGTGTAGATAAGGGTTTTGCTTCACCGTGCTGTCAATCTGGTCTTTGCTCTAAGATGAAAACATTGAATTTGATTATGTAGCGTGGTCTTGGGGACCGCAGGGGTTCAGCCTTCCCCTGTGATATCAGATGTATAAAGGGAGCCTCTGATGTTAATTAGACTGTATTACTGGTGAGTGTTGGAAACAAACTGTGTGAGCAGTCTTTTCGATAGATACACTGAGAGCTTGTTTTTTTCCCTCTTAATAAAAAAAGGCATCAATGCTGACTTAGAATTGCTCTGATTATATTGTGTTAAAATGGTGGATCAGTCATGCTGCTTGTTTGTTTATTTATTTGCATAATAAGATTTGGGGGGAAATCTATTCTAGACTGAGTTCAATTTCTGCCAGCATGTGATGATGCCACGTTATTTTATGTGGAGAGAACTGTAAGTTGAGAACTTGTGATTTCGGAGGAATGTCTTTTGAAGGCTCACTGCTCATTGCAGCTTGGAGGGATGCAGCCAAAATAGTATTTGAACATTTTTTTCCCCCTGTTATGCATGTCAGTTTTTTGTCTGTGTTGGCAGGAGGCTCAGTTTGTGGATAGATGTTTATCCTTTTGTACATGATCACATTAATGTAATCATTCTTGCCAGAAAGTGGAAACATAAGTACAGAAGGTTTTCAGACACCCAGAGTAGCTTTTGTGGACGTGGAAGATTTAACAGTAGTCAGTAGGGCTGTCTCAGTGGCCAGTGTAGAAGCATTTGGATGTGAGAACTGTGGGCTTTGTGGCAGTGCTGTGCTGCTGTCAGGAGAGGGGAACATGACTGCCCTGCACCAGGGCCACATGGCCCTTCTAGGGCCACAGTGTCTTTTGAAAGGACCAATAGTAAAGGTTAATTGTAACACATTGTTCTGGAGTATTTTGTTTCAGTTTTGCTTTACTGAAATTAACCACATGCGTTCCTTGAGTGGTTTGATATAGAGATTTAATAACCTTGTCTTCTAAATTCATGGTGTATTTAGATGAGATAGGTGGCTAGTGAAACGTGTGACCTAATTCAGGACTGAGAACTGGTGGAGTGCTTCTTTTGTCCAATTCTCAGTTAGTTTGCAGTTGGCTCAATGTTTGCTAGCCTGTGCTGAAAAGAAGAATTGGGAAAAGATGGTTGTGCTGGTTCCAAGGAGAACTTCTTACAGCTGAAAGCTGAGTCAGCTCTTGCAAAGCCTGTTGATACCTCAAGAGCATAAAGAGTGAGTTTGGAATATCCCAGGAGTCCCAACATTTTTTCAAATCAAGAAATTTTATCCATTTTTTTCGCCATTGCCATTAGCAAAGTTGCCTTAGCTGTGTGATTTCTACATTACTACCTGCAGCACCAGAGCCTGGTCTGAATTTCGTGGCCATGGCACTAAATATTCTACGTTTAATAGCAGTCTTTGCACAGAAAAGCATGAAATACTGGCTTTTGTAGCTCTTTTCCTGATGTTTGGGTTATTTTTGGTCACTTGATTGTTGATCAGTTAACTAGTAAGTTATTCTCAGGCTGAATGATTTGCTTTTATTGCAAATTTTCTATTGCTGTGCCTGGGGATTTACCCTTCTTACCAGGATTTTAATAGCTTCACCCCAAAAGTTGGTAGATCCATGTATTGGAAGGATAAGGGTATATTCTGGAAGATTAAATGAGTAACAAGTATAATCTTCAGGTATCTTCCATGAGTATCTTCCATGAGTTCAGCCCTTCATTTTAAATGCAAAACACTGCTGTTCTGTCATAATCTAGAACTTTAGCAAGCTTCCTTTTTTTTTTTTTTTTTTTNTTTTTTGTACAAGCAGTAAGAATTAGGGGTAGCTGAGAGATTTCAGAATTTTTTCCTGGTAATGATTTTTTTCTTTCAGTAACAGCAAATATATTTTTTCATGTCCTTCACTTTACCCACATGTACTAAAAGGTTGCAAGTTTTAAATTATCATTAACTAGTAAAATAATCATTCTTATTCTTCAGTGATCCTCTGGGAATCTGGTACCAGAAAGATTGATTCCAGGAACCAAGTCTCCTGCAGGAATGAGGAATTCTGATTAGTTGCTTCAGAGTATTTGTCCACTCCGTGGACTGGTTTGAAGGTCACGATCTGGCAAAGACGTTTCACTCCCAAGGGAGGTGGAAGCTATTGAGGCCAGTGGGTAAATTTAAGTAGCTTCATTTTTCTTTTCTAATGCTTCTGCCGAGGATCATCTGAGCCCTCACAAAAGTTGTGCTAAATAAAAGGAAATCATTGCACTTAACATATACATTTGCCTTTAGTGGCTAATGGAACATTCACATCATCTTTCACTTTGGACATGAAGTATAGCAACTTCTGGTTTTTCTTCAAGGAATTTGGTTTGTCGGGGAAACATCTGGTTTATGTAAATGAGCAGGGAACTCGATACACGAGAAGGTGATTGCAAAATAGTATCTACGTGGTCTCTGCATCAGTCATTCAGTTACCTTTTGCAAAAATAAGCAAGTATTACACCTATATTGCTGTCCCTTTTTCAGTGCGCCGTGTTAATGAACGTTTCGCTCCTGCGAATTTAAAACAAATTAAGAAAGAAAGAAAGAAAGAAAGAAAGAAAGAAAGAAAGAAAGAAAGAAAGAAAGAAAGAGAAAAAGAAAGAGAGAGAAAGAAAAAAGAAATATTATGAAGAGGGCGAAGCAGCATGTTTGCAGCAGAAACGACGTAGCAGGATTTTCCTGATTTGTAATTGCTGCCGAGGGCCGAGTTCAGCCTGGATCAGCTTTCCAGGCGGCGGCTTCGTGCCCGCGGCGCTCCAACAGCGCCACCTGCAGGCCGCCGCCGTGGCCGGGGCGCTCGGGCCGCACCGCCGGACGTGCCGGGGTCTGTCCCGCCGTGGGGGCTGTCCCGCCGTGGGGGCTGTCCCGTCGTGGGGGCTGTCCCGCCGTGGGGGCTGTCCCCCCGTGGGGGCTGTCCCGCCGTGGCATTTGTCTCGGCGCGGGGGCTGTCCCGCTGCTTCGCCTTCCTCGTCACAGATCCCAGTCCGCGCTCCAGCATGTTGGGCTGCGGCGCTGCCGCCGGCCTCCTTACACACCAGGGGAGAGGTCCACGCACTTCTCTTTGCTCTTCTGCGTAAAGCGAGCTGGAAATTCACCTTTATAAATTCAAACACAGACAATCAGTTGTTACGTTAAAGTTTAATCATTCTTATTTCTGTTAACTTAGCTCCACCTCGGCCATGTCTTTTTAAAATTATTCTGGTGACACTTCTCTTGCATGTTTTCTGATGTGGAAAAACAAATCAAAACCCACTTATCACATGAATCATTGTTAAAGTCAGCAGTAGTCCTCTGTGTAAAATCTGCCAGTAAAAGCCGGGAGGATGGGGATTAAACCTGGAGCACATTAAATTAGTTCCAGTCTATCCCAAGCAGGCTCTGCATTGCTTGCTTAGGCAGGCAAAGCGGAAACAGGCAGTTTATAACGAGGCTGGTTTAAAAACCGTGGGCTTCATTTGAAAAAGATTTATGTCCCTCACTTATATAAACATTACAAATGTGGGCTGCAAGCAGGAGGCAAATCTTTATCAAAATCTCTTTAAGAGCTTTTTCATTGTGAATAAAATGGACAGTGTGTACTCTTGTTTGAAGATTCGCCAATATCTGTACAGTGATCTTTTCTCAGTGCTCTTACTAATTAAAATATGACTCAGGGTAGAACAGCGAGACCACCAAGCAGTAGTTTGCTAGGGTTTGATAGAAGCGGCGATGACTGAGGTGGCAGAGGGACATTATTTGGAGGCTGGAGAAAAGATTGTCCTGAGACTAGTTTAGATTTTTTGTAGTGATTATAAAAGAAAAAAAGGTGAAATTTTAAAGAGAAACAACTGTGTCTAGATTTATCTCCACCCACCCCCTTCCAGCGTTGCTATTCTTAAACAGTAGCAGAGACATTTTGTGGGGTATATGATCTTTGCTAGGGCCTGCAGCACTCTCTGCTGGGAATATCAAAGATTCCTGTTTTCTCCAGGAAAACTAGAAGTAGTGTGGGATGTGAGGGTCCCGGGTGAGGACTGGAGTGTACTCACATTGTTACATTTCTGGGTAAGTTAATTGTGATGATGTTGTTTTGAAAGGTTATTTTCAGAAGAAGTAAACATACATTAGTGCAGTAAAAAAAATAAATATTTTTAGTAATAGCATAGTTATTTCTAGCTTTTGCAATACCGTTTTACTGTATTTAGGGTACATTATAAGAGTTGTTCGGATTCTGGATTTAACAGAAAGTGCTTTTCATATTTCATTTTGATGTTAATAAACAGTGTCTAAAAGAGCTTTGTAATACTAGTCTGCCTTCGAAAATATGATCCAGGAGTCAGATAAATGGTTTAAAGTATTTTGTGCATTATAATATATAACAAAGGCTCTCTGGATTTTCTCATCAAACTAGGGTGTCTCACACGTCCTTTTTTTGCTGCAATGGCGTCCTCTCCATACAAAATATCACTTATGACCCAAAAGTCTGATTATCATGTCCCCAGAGCATACTGACGGATGGTTTGTTAGAAAAGTGGAAGCTTTCTGTGCTGTGAAATGAGTTAAGAGTTTTATAGTGATTCTTTAAGAAGAAATTTGGATTTTTCTGCTGTTACAGTGGTATGAGTATGCTACAGTGGTAAAGATTGGAAGCACTCCCTTCCTGAAGTGTGGGGAGCCAGATAAGAAGAAAGAAATTACATCAAAATGCTATATTTTCTCTCTTGTGAGAGCTGTGCAAGAGGGGCTGTGAGATACATAGACATACCCATACTGGTTTTTGAAAAAAGAAGCCAGTTGATGGTGAACTCCATCTTCTGACAGCTTGATGGCTATTGAGGCTCACACTAAATAGGTTACAGCAGGCTCAAGTGTGCATCTGTTGTATTGGCATCAGCGTACTTGACTCACAATTTGGGTGGGGGCTGTAAAGGGAGTTGTTGGCTACACTGAATGTTATTTCTCATATCCAGGCCTCAGCATCAGGCTATCAAATCAGTCAATTAATGTTTGGTAGCATGGGAAGCTACCACTTCTTACAGGTATAGAAAAGCAAGAAGCTCACATTTGGACTTGGAGCTGAGCATTGGTCTCCAGAGGATCAGTCTAATGCTGACCACTGGGCCAGGACTCCTTTCTCTGCTACCAAAAGTCACAATGAGTAACTAACTGAAAAACATCTTGGAACCTCACCTTCTACCATATACAGCTGAATTTGTGGTGTTTTTCTTTGTTGAAAAGATTTGGGGCTTTTTTTTACATTGCATATTATAACCACCTTTTTTTGCCTGTTAATGGAATCTGAATTGTATTTCATGACATGCTGATACTCTCCTAAAATAATTTTTTAAAAAGTAGTTATTGTATAAGTTGCTTAAGCTAGATCTGGTCTTACCTTTAAAGTGTGGGGGGTTTTTTTGGTGGTTGTTTGTTTGTTTGTTTGTTTGTTTGTTTTAGTTAAAATTAGGTGTAATATACATTTGTCCACATCTTTACAGTGAAACTTGAAACATAAGAAATGCTTTCTTCATGGTGAAACTAGGAAATATATATGAAAATAACTGAAAACTTCTGAAGTCCTTAAATGTTTGGAATGACATGCATGATTTAAGTGCTTTTAGATATTGGGACCAGATGTCCTGTGCTCCAGTCGTCTCCCTTTGCGCAAATGGGATATCATGAGGATAGCTATGCTGACTCAGGCGTTTGGCTGAGTGGGAGGGAAATCCCAGGGGGACAAAAAGTGGGATTGTTTTTCAAGTTGTAGCTCATGCTGGACAAATGGATGGGGAGGAGGTGTGGCAGGAGCAATCCCTGGCAGCCAGGATGCCCTCACATGGCCCTTGCAGCTGGCAGTGGGAAAGCAGTCTGACATCTTTTCTACCCACAGCAAGGAGCCAACAGCAAAACCACTGCTAGTGCCACCCAGCTGGCCTGGCTGCACGCAGGGATGATGGGAATGCTGAAAGGAACCAAAAGAGGAGAGGACTTGCCACATGCCAACCAAAGGAAGGACACGTGGGCCAAGAGGCAAAGAACATCATGCCTGACAAGCAGGTGTTGTATGTGCTCTCTAATAACGAGCATCCTAAAAATTCACATACCCACACACAAGTGTGCCCAGCCCCAGCAGTGCAGTCTGGTCACCACTGCAGGTGAATACCAGCACAGAAGATTTCTGCCCAGTTGGGGAGCTGAAGAAACAACTTGTAGGCAGTTGAGGTAAACTGTGCTTGAAAAGAGAACTGCTAGCTTCTAGAGCAGGAAAGCATTTCTGAGATGGGATGAGAAGATTAAAAGAGTGGGATTTCAATAGTGTTTCACCATCATTGTCATTTAGCCTATGCCTGTATTTCACTTGATGTTTAATATTAGATACATGCTTAATAGTTGTTGCTGCAATTCACACATTTATAGGGAAATAAATGTCCTTTTCTGTGAAGTATCACTGTTCTGCCATCTGCTGCACTCTGAAATATGGTAACCTGGTTAGTTTTTCATGGTAGTAGAAAACTGGACAGGAAAATTAAGGTTTTAACCTGATACATATCATAGGATGGAATGAAATATGGTTGTATAATTAACTTTCTATTATTCTCCCCAACCTGAAGAGGGGAGAAAAATGTCCTTCCTTGTGCAAATCATGCCGCAGTGAGCATCCTCCAATGAAGATGTCCTGTGAATGAAAGATTCCTTCCACACGCAAAAATGAACCAGGCATTCCTAGGTTATAAACTTACTTATACATATGACATCTGCCTTTAATCACCATGAAAGCCTGAATCCTGTTGGAAGCATAGTGGGCCTTGTACAAGGGCTAGAAATGTCAGTACTCTATTGTGATAACATTTACCGAACTGATTAACAGCCGTGGTGCTTTGCAGCGGACTGATAATCTGCCTTCATGTGTCTTTGTGTTGCCGTTGTGTCTCCTTCCTGTGGTTCCAGCTGGGGCTGTGGACGGAGCAGTGGGATCTCCTCTGCAAACCTCCCATGTCCATATATTTTTATGTAATATGTCTTTGTCTATCTGCAAACCAAGGTGTAAAATATTTCAAATACAATGCAAAACATTTTCAAATTAGCTACTGTTTAAATTCCTATAACAATATGATCTAGCATGTAGTCTCATACAACCATCTCATGCAAGTTGATGTTTTAAATGTCTTTCAAGTTTCTTGACATGTAGGAGTTTCAGTTACTAGTACTTCAGTAAATTCCAACAGTTTTTGGTTAGTGGTAGATTTTCACCAAGTTTCTTGGCTGCTTTTTTTAAAAATAAAGGAGCAAAATAGAAGGGATAGAGAGAGCGAATGCTGCTTTGCTCAGATCTGTGTCCATTTCCATTATAATAACCAACAAAAAGTTGAATCTCAGGGATGCTGCAAAATGGAGTATGTTTTGGTCAAGATAGTACCCTTATTCAGCATATTTTATGTAATAGTATGATCTCAAAGCATCACTAAAAGATATCAGGTGTTTGTTTGGCCCAGCCTTAGCTGAAATCATGATTTGAGTGATGCTTTGGTGGCATTGTGGCCACTGGCGTTGTGGCTTGCGGCAAGGTATGATTGATATCCTGGTTGTCTATTAATATCAAACTTGTAAGGGCAGAAGTTGACTGGATTTATTTTTAAAAGTCTGATGGTAAGATTACACACTTAAACACAAAAAGCCAAATAGCACTTAGAAAACAAATGTCTTCCAATGCACCCAAAGAGTCATGCAGGCTCCAAACTCCTTTTGTTTTTCATTTGATATGACTGGTTTTGCCGTTTTACTCTTTCCCCCAGCCCTCGTTTTTCATTTCTGGTACCAGTGTCCACCATGGTCTGACCCATCACTAAAAGTCTGGAGGTTTTCCTGCAGCCCTGATGAGTTTCTGAAACATCTGATGTTAGATGAACATAGGAGTGGAAGGGTGATGCGTAAAATGAAAATTTGAGAGTAATGAGATGATAGAAAAGGCAAGAATGTGAAGGAAAAGCACAAGATGGGCTTGTTTTAACTGTCAGTCTCCTTTTATGACTCGCTGCTTACAGTCTTCACAGCATGTATTGCCTTCATCCTTTCTGCTGTTTCTGAAGTATTTTCCCCTCACAGTTCACAATTCCTTTCACTGCAATCAAGGACCATGCTAAACAGTTTATAGTTATATTCACCAGATGTATTTAATGCACAGTATTCTATTCCATGAGAGCACTGAGTCTGCTTTCTGCTTGTTTTCTGCCCTCTTACCCTCAAAGGTCTTTGTGAAATGTGCACCCCACTGAGAACTGCAACTCACCAACTTGAGAACTGGAAAAATCATGGTTTCAACTTCCCTTTTTCCTCATGTGCCTTTCTTGACTAGGTTCAAGAGCTGTCTCATACTCCGAAATTTTCTTCTGTCCAAAGAGACATACATAAACTGTTATTCTTCCTTTTGATAAGGAACTGTCTCCTACTATGAAGAAGTTTACCCTTTCAATTGTTTTGTAGCTCCTTTCAATGTTATCTCTTGTTTTTCACATCCTCTTAGAAACATGGACTCTAGGACTCAGCGCAATATATAGGAATTAATCCTGACAGTGCCACATCCATTAATCCTGACAGTGAACTAATCTTGACAGTGCTACATACTGCTTTCCTACTTCTGTCCCATGGATACTATATTTTATAGTTACGTTGGTCCTTTTGCCATGGCCTTGACATAAGTATGTTTATGGACTAGATCAAAAATGCAGCTGAGCTAGTTTGTTTAACAAAAAAGTTCACTTCTGCTCAAAAGCAGCTGCCTACAGAAGATTAGGAGAAGAGGACAAGGTTATATGATATTCTCCCTGTTCCAACCATTATGAGTTCTGTAACAGTTGTGGTTTCTCTGTATTTACTAATATTTGGTGGAATTTTTTCCCCTGTGAGATTTCCCATCGTCTTTGTGAGCCCAAGTAAGAATTTAGCAGCACAACAACATTTGGCAAGAAGTTCCACATCTGAGCAAATTGCATGAGGAAATATCTCCATTTAACTTGCTCTTTAAACTGGCTCCTTACCAGCTTTGTGTATTGTCTCTTTGTTGTTGTGGTGAGACAGAGTGAGCAATCATTCCCTACCTGCTTCTCTAGTCCACTCATGATTTTTTAGACCTTTTCTCTCTACTGGGTCATCTGTTTTTCCAACCTGAATGATTATAGCTAGTCATCTAAGGAGAAATTCTTTTCTGTGTCCTGAGCATCTCCCAAATCTTTTTCAGTAATCATCTCCTGGGACAGAATCCCCTCCTTCTGCAGACATGATCTGCACTATTGAATGACCAAATTGGTTATATTATACTTTTCTTGATTTATACCTCTTTTATTTGTTTTCTAACCCTCTGGATTCTTATCCCTTGCTTTGTAGTGATTGAATGCTTTCCCATTGTTTCCCTCAAAGTTGATATGAGTTTTAACCTCATAGGATACTATGCTATCCCTGTGCCCATTTCTCAGTTTTGAACCCCTACCATCTTCTGGCAATTTTCTCAGTATTCCAAGACTTGTAGAAACAAACCACCTCAAAAGCCATACACAAAAAATCCTGACAAAAAATGCATAGCACCAAGATCTTTTTCTGATACAGGTTTTATCTTGACTCTGCGTGTATTCCTTTTTCATTCTTCTGACCCTGTTTTTGCTGTGCTGATTCATGTTTTTACCAAGTATGTCTGTAGAAGCCATCACAGCTAAAAGCTTTGACTGAGTAGGTTGGAAGTATTCCCTTTTTAACCTGCTGATGAGTCTCTTATGTCAGACATGACGTGATTTAAGTAAAATTCTCCTTATCCCTGCAGAGCTTCATCTAATAAAATCCAGACTTATTAAATATCCTTTTTTCTGTACACTGTTGCTCCTGAGCCCCCATGAACCCATTAAAATATCTTAACACAGCTGTACATGTAGATGGTCTCCAAAGAGAGAGGGAAAAACTGGACCATACGATGTAATGATACATTGCCCAAGAGCAAAACTCACTACAATGAGGTGATTTTGGTGCTGTGGAAGAAGAGATATCAGTGGGCATTTGAATTTTCTCAAAATGTATAAATCTTGCAGTACTGACATAGTGACAGAATCTGCTTGTTTTAGCAGAACAAAAATAACTGAAGAAGTTGTAAGACGATTAAAACCAGGAAATTGTTGTCAACCAACTGTGGTGCCCAGTGAAGACAGGAGAAATGTGTTAAGAGGAAATCTTAATTTTGTTGTTCAAAATATAGTTTCTTTTATGTCCTGAGGATATTAGTTAAAGAAAAATACCGGATTATACTACTTTGGCTGTGGGATCCAGATGGAATCCAATTGCTTATGTCATGATCATAGGCTAGGGAGTTATTGGCAGAAAGAACTGTCCTGGGCTTTGCTTTTGTTTTGGTTTTAAAAATGATAGGGCATGAAGTGCTTGTTTTAAATGCTTTTGTTGTTATCACATATTAGCTGTTAAGTGTCAGTGCTGTGTTTTTGGAATTATGCAAGACACGTCATAAACATTGTCTCTGACCAGAAGAGCTTACAAATGTTGTGCTTTTAAAAAGTTTTATGTTGTCAGTAATTTTTTCATGCCTTTGGCTTGTCACTGCCTTCTGTAGCAACTTCTGACATCCTGGAGAGATATTCATCACGTGTATGAAAGGGCTGTTGGTGTCTGTTGTGTTGACTGATAGACACCAATTAAGCATTTGGCCATATGACAATGTATTGAGGAAGTCATCCAATGGGCAGTGATTATTTTTATAATTTTCTTATATCTCTTGGCAACCTTAAATTCTAGTTCATTTAAGCTTCAAGCCAGCACTGTTGCATAAGGAGGCAGTCCAATCTTTGTCTTTCACAACTGCTGTGTTTCTGTGGCCAAGCAGTAAACCCAAGCAGAGAACCCGTATGGTTAAAATTATTTGTTTTAATGCATAGTCACAGAAACACTCTAACAGGTGAAGAAGGAAGAGGCTGCTGTGGTGAGTGGAAGGCAAGAATGAAGTCTAATTGGGAGAGCATGGACATAGGATAAATGTGAATCTGTATCTTTGACAGCATGAGCCAGGTTAAAAGTAGCTTCTGGAAAGCTTACTCTTTTTTTTATTTATAAAATTATAAGCTTACTCTTTTTCTTTTACAATAAAATTTTAAGATGCTGTCTCTACGTTAAGGGCCTGAAAATTGTCTCTACAGTTCAGAGAACATGGTTCCTTGGGCAATGTTCAGAGTGGGTGATAAATGTAGAAAAGAGAGCAAAAGATCAGTTTGGCTCTCTAGGGATATTTCATTAAAACAGAAGAATCATTAAAAATAATGACAGAGGAGACGGGTCCTAGATTCTTTTACTGTTTCCTGTGTCTCTCACTAGCAGTTTTGTTCTCCACTGTTTTCTTTACATGTGTATTCTTGGTGGGTTTCTGTATCGTTTCTCAAGCGAATAGGCAGACGCTGCCATTAAAGAGAGGAAGATACAGTCTCTTGGTATTGGCAGGGACAAGTCATAAAGCTGTTTTGGTCTCCAACAAAAGGCAATTGATGTCTCTCCTGATCTTTAATGGTTTACACTTTTTTTTTTTTTAACTGGAGGCAGCCATTTACTGCCAGCATCTTACACCTCCACTCTCAATCTGCTGTGAGTTCACTCAGTGCTTTGCTTTCCCCTACAGCCAAAGTTTGCTCATTCTCTCTGCAAGGAGTGGCTTTGTCAGCCCCTCCCCAGCTGGAAACATAAGACTAAAATTTTACACTCTGCAAAAGTAATTATATAGACAGTAGACTTTGTTTACCTCAAATCACCTGTCTGAATAACTGTATGCTCTATATTTTGACATATACAGATTGAAGTGTTTCCTAAAGGTGAGAGTGTGGTACTTTGAAGAACTTACTTTTTTATGTTGTGTTCTGGGTTGCTTATTCTTGAATTATACCCTAAAAATATGTAAAGAGAAGACAAAGCAGAGGTACATTTTTATCACAACCTGCCTAAGTCAATAATTATAATGATTTCTAGAACTTCAAATGGCAAATCATAATTTGAATGGTAAGATCATATTTAACTGTGTCAAATCACTGGTTGCCTGTAAGCCATTTAATGAAATCTAAATGCATGAAATAATTGTTTTGCAGAGAGTACAGACATCTTCCCACCCATATGGAAATTATGTGCAATCAACCCCAAATCTCAGACGGCCAAACAGTGTAAAACAGCAAGTAGCAGAGTTGCAGCATTTGATTTATGGGCAGCTGAGCACTGCAGGCAGCAAGGACTCCTCCTTAGCTTGGCAGTGCCTGTTGTTTTCACTAAAATGACTATTGCTGCAGAGATCTATTACCATCAAAGGATCTGAGCCAGTTTCACATACCCATGAGGTCCGCCTTTGGTGCCATTGTCACTTTCAGCAGTTAGAATGTTCTTGCCTCTGTCTGGACAGTGGGAAAGTTAATATGCAGTGTGGCAAAATCACAAACCACAAAAAGCCCAGCCCAGGTAAAACATGAAAAATCAAATAGGGCAACATTGGAAAGCTGCTTATTTCACATCTCTTTTCCCACCTAAGTTATCCATAAAAGGAGCTGTTATTAAATAGGCCAGTCCAGGAGCATGGAGCAGCAAATTACCCAATGGCTTGTGAGTTTCCACTGATTCTTCTGCTGGTTTTACCTGCAGCTGGGTTTTGGGGTTGTTTTTTGGTTCTGGTTTTCCCCGATAAAATTCTTCACTTGTATAAAGCTGTGTGGTTCCCATTCCAAGAAGTTCTGTTTAACTCATGCAACCTCTGAAGGAATTAAACATGTTTTGCTTCCTGAATGGAAAGCCACTAGAATATTTACATAGTGAAGTAGTCTCTCAAGATTTATCTCCTTCTTCCTCCTGCATTTTAAAGAAAATAAATTCCACTTGGTTGAAGTTGATTTTTGCTTTAATATTTTTAATGACTAGTTGAAGACACTGGGCTGGAAGCACAGGGGTTACAGTGCTCAGTTCTCTTCTAAGTTTTGTCAGGTTAATTCAAGTAAACTCTGACCCTCCTCTTTGCTTCCTCCCCAGCTCACTTTTTCTTTATTTTATTGTGTACAATAAGTCTAATGATACGTATGGCTTTAGATTCTTACAGGTTTTTTAATACTGGAAATAATGCCTCTCGCAGAATTGCAAAACATTTTTTCTTGGGTTACTACACTTTCTCCTAATTCCTGTAGATCCTATAAATAAGATTTTAAATAAGATTTTGAAGCACAATGTCATGTTCAGTGTTTAAACCCCCCCCCAAAAAATATGTTTGTACTTTCTTCACTATTCTCCCATCTGCCAAAATTCACGTCTTTTGCAAAAATCAGCAAATTGACATCAGTTTATTTATCCTTAGGGACATCAGATTATTACACTGCTTAAGTTCTAAAAATAAATAATGAAAGAGGGTGGAGGAAAGAGATGGAAAACAACAAAAATCTGTCACAAACTCTCCCTGAATTCTGGAGAATATATGATTAGAGCATTAAAATGTCCAAACAATGCAACTGAGCAGAAAGTGTTCAAGCTTTGGCCTTTTAGCTGGCTCTGTAGCATTAATGTTTTTATACAGTCTTTGGAAAGCTCAGAATTGACCTGTTTTTATTATTTTTATTGGCTCCCTTGATGATAGACAAATGGGGCCAACTTGAGGCCAAATTACCAGCAGGAAATTTGGGTCATGGGTAGTTACATTTTTAAAACTTGTGTTCTTGTGCTGTTCAATCAGGGTAATTGATTGATTGTTAGGTGGTGCAGGGAGCCCCTAAATCACTGGAGGTGGCCAGATAATGACAATCTGCCAGTAGATTTTGTTTGAGGCAAATTTCCCAGCTCCCTGTGGAGCCATGCTCTGCAGTGAGCTTGTGAGTCCCTTTTTTTTTCATGCACTGTCCAGTCCAACTGGCCTGTTTGGACAAAATAGCCTCAGAAACTTGGAAGTTGCATTTGAAGTCCTCTGCAGTGCCATTTCCCAAGAGATAAGGGGAGAAACATTCCAGAGAAGTTCATACCCCAGAAAGACCCTATGTGCATTCTGAAGTTAATGGTTTATTACAGCTCTTTAATTTTTTTTTCCCTCTTTCATTTTTACTTTGAAGATAAGAGGTGGCAATTGTTACTTGAAGTTGTTGAGTTTTACCCTGTCCTACAGTAAATCACCCTGAAAGTTTTGACATTATTTCTTTTTAATCATGTATGTTTGAAAGTTTGCCAAAGATGCTGTACATGTGTACTTGCAGGAGCTGCGATCCTCAAGCAGGAGCTGTTCGCTCTACTGTTCTGTACAACCATGTGCATCCTCAGTGCTCCATGACTGTGGAGAATTCGTGCATGCAAAATACAGCTTTTTCAAGAACTCATCTTGAGTGGTGTAGCAGCATGCTATGGCATGTTTAGAAATGGAGTGAAGTAGAGTTTGTGTGCTGGGAGGGGAAGAGGGGAATAGATGATGTGCCAGTAGATAGTAGATGAAGTTCAATAATACCTGTCATAGGTCGTTACTCTTCATAAAAATGAATTTAGATTAATGTAGACTGAAGTTCATCATCTATTCCAGAATAACTCCACATTAGGTATATCTTGATTTCTTAGATTTTTTAGGGCTGATTAGGCATTTGTTCATTGCAGATGGCTTCCTTATGATAGATGCATACCTCTGAATTCCTTGAAGCTTTGTCTTTTTCCATCTTAGGATCTGAAAGGTCTGTTATTTATTGTGCTGGCATCCAGGTGAGAATTTATTTGTGTCACTTTTCCAGAAGAGAAGAGGTTATACTCAACTTAGGCAAGGCTGAGTTGAAGTCCAGGAATCAAACAGCCTTGTGTTGAGGATGACCCAGTTACCAGCACATACCAGTCCAGTGCCAAACACCACACATTTGCTTCCTGGGTGTAACAGTGCTTGGACTTACTGTGCATGTGATTTAGCAATCCTTGCCCAAACACAGAGGGGTGATAACCCCTCCTGGATTTCAGATTGTTCCTTCTTGGCTCCCACATGCTTTTGACCACTGCAGCTTTGTAATTTACTGCTTCAAGTCTGCAGTTGCACTTACTGTTAGGTCTAGTGGATAGTTAGAAAATTCTTGTCCAATGTATGCAAATGGAAACATAGCACCTGACTGACGCTGTTTTACACCACAACAACACAGATTTCGTGATGATTGAGATCTGTGGTGGATCAGTGTAGGTATAAAAATGACAGTTTATGAGATGCTTGTTAGTGTTTCTGACACTGACAAAGAACAACTGAAAATACAACCAGATTCCCTGAAGTCTTGTATGGAGTACTCCAGGAGATAAAGCTTTCAGTTTCTGTGTTCCTAAAGATATTACATGGTTTTGCTATTGTATAAACTTGTGTCTTTTCCTAGTATGGTTGATTTGTATTTTATTTACTTATGGTGAATCAATTTTAAGGGTATATTATTGGCTGTGCTGTCTATTTTCTATGACTAGTCTGTGTGAAGTTACTGTAGTAACAACCAAGAATAAATGTTTGCATACTTGACTCCTTCGATTACAAGAGATTTGATGTTTCACTGTACACTATGAACTGACCCCCAGGTTTTCACAGGGGGATCTTTTAGATGATCACAAGACAAGAGGCAGGGTACTGGTGTTGCAAGAGACCTCCTGGATGGATCTGAGCAATGGCTAGCACCAGGAGAGAAAGACTATTCTTTTCTCCCACACCTCCCTTCCCAGACAAGAGCAGATTGTTCCTCCTGTTTGCCTTGCAGTGTTCCCATTTCTCACCTGATCCTGCTGCTGAGTTCTCAGCTAAGCTAAAGCAGAAAATTAGCATGTAGAAGTTTCATCCACAGGTGTTTGTGGGCAGTGAGGGTGGCAGTTTGATGGTGCAGTTAGTAGCTGGCCTGTTCTGAGTGGCGGAGACCTGCACAATGGATCTAAATGCCAGCCCTGGTGTTGCATGATGTTGATGTCAGGAAGTCAATGGAAATTGGGCTTTGAACCCTCTGCTCATGCACAAAATCAGACCCGAGGACAAAGCCTAAAATTTAGAGGATGTGTTCAATCTCATGCTTTGTACCATTTCTGTCCATACCAAGGGATGGATGTTCTCATCCTCTCATCATACTGGTACTTTGAGAAGGTCTAATCATAAGGCTTTTCAAGTGCTAAAATGCTGCTGTCATGAATCCCTAAGGAAAAACGTGTAGACAACTAATAAATTTGCTGTCTGAGCAGCAAATAAATCATATCAACATCTACTGACTACTGAAAATATGAATATTGAATGATGTGCCGCATGAGTATGTCTGGTCCTAACTTATAAGCACTATGGAGGCAATCTGACACAATCTTCCTTCTGTTTTTCAGACTATTGGCGAGTCAGAAATGCCCAGTGTTTTGAAACAGTTATTGCCAATGATCAAGTCTTACAGTGAAAGGACAAAAGATGATTATTCCTGTGAGGACTTCTTTGTTTTGCTGATATACATATATTCTGTGGTTGGAGAAATCAAATGTGGGAAAGAGCTGGACACAGCTGAAGAAGAGGTGAAAAAGGCCCTCGTCAAGGCAATTTGTGATGAGCCAGAGCCATCTCCTTTGTTGCAGAAAATTACAGGTAAGATTCTGCTTGTGTGGTGAGAAATTGGATGTCTGGGAACTTGTGAACTGGGAGAAATGTATAAAAATGGCTTGACTTGTCTGTGGTGCTGAGAGTACATGAGTAAGCACAAGGATTTCCTGTAGATTTGTTCCATCTCCTGTGTTCATATATGCCAAATGCTGACAGGCTGTCCTTGAAGAGTGCTGAGTCTGATGAAAGCTCTACAAGTTGTTCTTTTTGTTAAAGGTTGGCTAAATTTGTGTGTTTTCATAAGGTAATCTTTTCCACAATTTCTTTCATTGATTGGTGTTAAGTTGACCCTGGGAAGTCAGAATTAATCCTGGAAACATGTTCAGTGAACCACAGTTGCTTTGTGAATACGGGGAGCTGGCTTGTCTGGCATAAGAGAAGAAATGTGTCTAAAACCAACATTGAGCTTTTTGCTGAAACAACATGAACATTAGCCTTTAAAAATAGCATGCTAAGCCTTTTTTTAGATGAACACTTATAGAATAAGAAAGCCCTAACCTCTTGTTGCTAGTATCACATTTTAGAAAAAACTAATTGTTAAAAATTTAATTTTAAATTAATGAGCTGTGGCTCAGGAGTGGACTAGCATGGCAGAGGGGATCTTACTTTCTGCTATCAGTTTTCTTGGTGTTTAGTAATATTGAGTAGGTTATTGACCAGGTCATCTTTGAGGTGAGGAGCATATGAGCATAAATCAAGATGTTGAGAGGAGCTTACAATTGAAAATGTTTGCCAAGAATGGGCTTAAGTGGGGAGTCTCAAGGGAAGTAGAATAATACTGCTGTTGGTTATTCTGGTACTATTCCCTGTGGACAATTCTAATTCAAAATACAGGTGTGGTCTCAATTGTCTGCTGTTGCTTTGAGTGTAAAATACTGTAATGGTTAAAAGGCTTAGGGTTGGAATGGGGTCACTCCGTCCTATTTGCACTGTGGTGTTATTTTAATACTCCTGGCCACAGTGCCCACAGTGTTCCAGACTTCTTGTAGGCTTTTGCCTTCCTGTTTTTCAATATGTACTGCACATCTTGTCCACCAAATGGTGCTTCCCTCACAACTTCACTGGTGTCTTCTAGTGGATGGGATATAGTAATTTCTAAATCTCTGTTTTTATATTTTTCCCTTTCTCCAATAATCAAAGAAGTTTCAAATCACAGTTTTGTCAGTTTCTATTCATTGTGCTTAATGTAAGTATGTGAAGATTTTAAGTCTGTAAAACTTTAGCCAAGTACCAAAGAGAAGCTGATGAGAAATCCAGTACAGGTAGTTTAGACCAAGCCCATCATTATTATGTGATGAAATTAATTGCATAACACAAAGCCAGAGTCTTTGCATCCTTATATTTCTGTATCTTGTTTCAGCACAACCATGTCTGTGCAATCTGCACAAGTACATGATAGTATTGCATACTTTTTGCACACTTATAGCTTGATATGTTTTTGGTTCTTCAGCATTTTTTGGTTTTAGGTCTTATTTATTTTGAGTTATTCATGGGAGAGGGCAAAGGAAGATAACATCTATTGTCATAACCAGAAATAAACATCATAGAATGTTTATTCTATCACGTGAAATTTCCAGGAATACTCCATAGGTAGTTTTCAAGCCTTTATTTATCCAACCATTTACTTTGTCAGTGATCGTGGAATTTGCAATTTGCTTTATTTGCAACAGTACGGTTGAATTGGGAAGACTTAAAACTTGACCAGCCTTAGACCTACTCCTCCTTGATCTCTATTTTGTCAGGCCTGTGTTCTACAGCCTAGAACAGAGCCTGCTGCTCTCTGAACCTTAGGTAACCTTGCTTGCTACTTGAGGGGCAAACCAAATCAGAGCTGTAGGGCCATCCACAAGCTTTCCTTCAAGGGCACAGCAGGGCTCTTTGTAGCAGGGTTGAAAGTCAGGAAGTAGAGAGCAGTAATGGCTTCTCCTTTTTGTACAGATTGATATAGGTATAGTGCCAAGACATATTCTGCTACCAGCAGAACATCTATGAACTACAGACTGACTATTCCTTTTAGCAGATGCAGGTTGGCATATTTTCACAAAGTCAACACAGCTCTGCAAGTTAGCAACAGCCATGAGTCTGGACAGATCGTGTTCCAGACCTACAGCGTTCTGCTCTCATTTTACTTATAACTCAGAAACAAGAAAACCTTTTTTTTGTTCTTGAAGGGCCACAAAAGTTAATTAGACTAAAATAAATTTCAGTAATGCTTAGAATTATTCATTCATGATCAGAACACAGTAAAATGCTCACGGTCATTTATTTTCACCTGTCCATCAAGGTAAGTAATAGGAAGAATGTTAAATGGGATGTATCAGGAGAGAAAACTTCTGTGCCAGTTATTGGGTGGATTTAAGAGACACTGCCTGCTGGCTTATTCCTTACCTCCATGTTGAAGTTTCAAACCCTGCTGGCAATCCATGATTGGACAGCTAGAGTTATAGCAAGAGATAGAAAAAATTACTGTTGCCTGTAGAAAAAGGCACACAGAAGTAATAATATGTAGGCTGCAAATCCAAGCACTTCCAAGTTGAGAAATGCTGGTAAAAAAATTTCCCATGTAACTATCATTTGATTCCTGTGTGCATTGTAGCACAGTCCTCAATTTCATGATTATGTAGTATATTTTCTATGAGCCATGGCTGCATTCACTGTGTGGACTGAACACCACAGAGAACTAGAACAATATAGCTTCAGTTATTCTTCACATGAGGAAGAAGTACTAATAAAGTGAGACCCTTATGATATTCAGCAAGTAACTTTTCTCTGGCTCTCAGTTTGCAGTTGATGGAGTGGACTGGTGCTTTCAGCTTTGTGACTCATTTTGGAACTTGAAGCAGAAAGTCATTAAATTACATTTTGAGGTATTAATGATTATATGTCTTTGAACAAAGGGGACTCTGTGCTCTGCTTCCCGATACACCTGGTGCCTGATGTTTTTAGCTTGGGCCCAACACTGTACTAAGGCTCTGTGGTTGATTTAAGTTGAAATTGAAACTAAAAGCCATATCTTAGCTGTGGCTCTGAACTGCTGCCTCAGCTTTTTGCTTTCTTCTTTTCTGCAAAGCGTGGAAGTTGTGTGGTCTTGACAAGTACACGTTTTTCTTGGTTTTATTTGTTGTTCCCATAGAGTCACTTGAGAAATTCAATGCAAAACCCTTTAAAAGCTTTTGAAGGCTTGTCTTTTAAGATCAAATTATCAGTCAAAGTAATAGGTTTATATGAGATACCTTTTATTCCTATTATACTTGTTAAATGTAAACTTACTGATACTTGCCTGAGTCTATGCCTACAGGAAATCTCCAGTTATGTGACTCCCTCACAGGGATAGTGCAAATCTCTCCCAAAAGAGGCAGCCCACAGGTGCACAGGGGATATTTGTGCTATTTGGTGTTACTTGGTGAAACCGGACTAGTATTTGCAGCAGTGGAAAGAAAGCAATTGTCAGAGACAGGGCCTGTCCATCCCATTGGCCACACTAGGTTCCCCTAAGGTGCTCTAGGTTACAGCCCTCTGCAGAATACGTTAAAGATGCAGCACTTGCACAAGCTTATATTGTGTAAGAAGCACAAGCCCTTCCAATTTCCTGGCTGTTGAGTGTTAGGATACTCAGCCTTACTGTTGCCTGAACATATGTTTTTCCAAATATTTGTACAATAGCATTCTGCATTTATGTAACACCTTGTTTCATTGAAGCACTAAAAAATATCCTGGAACTGTTAAATCAAATGAAAATGCAGTGCATTAATCACACATTGAGTTTTAAGAAATACAATACTAATTTTTGCATGCGTAATAATATAAAAGAACATTAGCAGTGTCTTGTTTGATGGAACTGTTAAATAATAAGTGTAGTGCTAGAGTATCCTACTGCCTTGGGTAATGAAACTGAATGTAACAGTTCCAAGATTTCTCCTGGGTGTAATTTAACTCAAACATATGTTCTTCATCACTGATTCCAGCAGAATGTTACAAATTGGAGGGGAAAAAAAATAGACCAGAGCATAATGGAAAATGAAGTTTTTCCCAGAATGCTAAGTTTGGGAGCTTTAGGGGTAGGGTTTTTTGGCAGCTATTTGAAAAAAAACCCCGCTGCAAAATAGCGTATTTATTTTATCATCTTATCTGTTCATCTAGTTTTCTAAATGTCTGTGTAGAGCTGTGTGCAAATGCAAACATCTGCAGAAGTAATGCTAATAGAGCCACAAAGCAATAAAAAAAATCTGTTTTTTCAGCTGCACCATTCTCTCTTTTTCATCTGCAAGTCTCTGTGGGAGCTTTGTGGAGCAGATCTGCCTTCCATGGTGTGCTCTGAGGACCCCCAGCCCAGCCCCAGCACAGGCAGCTGGCTGTACTGCCCATATGCAGTGACTTTCACCGGTAGGGCTGTACCTCCTGAGCACAGGTGTAACAGGAATTCTTTTGGGCCAGGAACTGCTGGAATTTTTAATCACAAAATGGATTTCTGGATCTTTCTCTTGCTTTTTCTAAATTCTGTGTGTTATATAGTGTGGGGGGGAAAAGCAAGCTGAGAAATCTTTAAGACCGAAGTGGAAATGCAGAGTTCTTTTAATGTCTAGGTCTTGCATAAAAGAAATACAAGCTATCTGAAGTCTGTATTGTACTCTTTTTGACCTGTGTATCAATCTAGGGACTGGGAATCAGAAGTCTCTTTATCTTTTATTTGTCTGGGGATACATCTGAATCTTTGGTTGTGGGGGGAGAGGTTGGATGTATTTCTTCCTTTTTTCTCATAGATTTGGGTTAAATTTGAAAGAACAGGGTAAAGTCGGTGGGCCAGGGGAGGATTCCTTGCCCATGGCAGAGGGGTTGAAACTAGAAGGTCCCTTCCAATTCAAATCATTCTGTGATTCTGTAATTCTATGGAGGGTAGGCATTGCTATATTGGATTAGACACTTCTCAAGTGATTCTGCTTGTCCTCAGCACATGATTTTTTGGGGGAGATGTTTGTTATTAATGAAGTTACATGCTAATGCCAATGTGGCATAAGTATTATTAATCCTAAAATCACTCCTGGTTTTGCAATAAACATTTGCATTCCTAGACAGAGACGGCCAGTTGTCTCAGAGGACAGACATACGTACTTTTATTTGGTTATGGTCTTCACTTCACTGCTTGTTTGGAGCAGAAATTTCCCAAGCCTGGCTATATTATGGGTGGGTAGGTAGGTATAAAATTGGCTGAAGTTATACTGTATGCCCTTTAGATGAAATGTACCACTTGTTTTGAGTAGGTGAGAGTTTTCCCAGCTTAACAGTAGAGGTATAGCTCAGGTATCCGGTAGTGATTTTTTATTCATACAGAAAAATAAACCCTTGTTTAAAACAAAATCCAATATGAATTCTGAGTGATTTTAAAGTTTCCATGCTTTTACAGAAAACAAATGTTTTCTGTAAAGTTTGCACTAGTTCAGTGGAAGGCTAGCCCACCCTCTTCCTTGCATACTAGCTTATTTCCAAGTAATCTGCGTGTTTTGCAGCAGAACTGATGGGAAAAAATAGTCATGACTTGAAAAAAAGAATGAAACGCATTAATGGCAACATGTAGACTCATGTTGAAATGAGTTTTCCCTTTTGAGTTAGGCAACAAAATGTAGTCTCTGTTGTTAGAGCTAAGTAGTTTCATCATGCAACCATGCAGGCATTATTACTGCAGCTAGAGAAAATCCAGATCATTTTCTTCCCAACTCTGAAATGAAAGTTGGATGTTCAGGAAGCTTTTTTACCTGTTGCCCCAGCTGATTTTATAGATACCTAAAATACCCCTCTCTGACTGTGTGTAAAATGACCTCCTGGTATCTCTGTTTCTCAGTGTGTTTTGGAGGTGATCCAGGGGAAAGCACTTGTGGTCCAGCAGTCCCAGATGGTGGTGGATCTGACATTCACCCTGCCAGGAGCACTGGGAAGACACAAGCACAGCCGCTGTCTGGCCAGCCGAGGGGGGCTGCTTAGGGAGCGCCTGCAGTTTAATTAATCCTGAGATGCTGCCACTGCTGCAACACTTCAGTCCTTTGCTTCATGGTAACAGAGCCATTGGGCAAAAAAAGGTCACTTCACATATCCCAAGATATTTATCTGATTTATACAACAGTCAGAAGGATTCATGAGGATTTTTGTGATCTCTGCAAAAACGAGGAGAAATTAGGAATGCAGTGAAGCAATGGCTCTGCTTTAGCCACTGACTTTGCAAATGCATGTGTCCTAAATTTTATCAGCTCTCCTTAGAATCCTTGAGCTCTCCAAGACCACAATACCTTTCTGCTGTGACCTTTCTAAAGGGTTTTCCTATTTCTGTTCAAAATCTGTGAATTGCAAGTGGAAGATGAGTGAACCAAATTAATTGACTGCAGGCTTTGTGTCACTGCTTGGGTGGATCCTGGCCTATTTTTCAGGTGGTAAGCATGGAAGGGTTTCTCGTGAATTGTTTGAAAGACAAATTGCAGTAGTTTTCTGGATTCATTTATATCTAAATTTGCATAGTCATATTTTTATAGGTTTTAAAAATTTCAGGCATAACTTAGATATCACTCTTAAAAAGCTATGGTCCTAAACATGAGAAAATCTGATTGCTTTCTACACATGCAGGTATATTTTGTTTGGATTTCATGATGTACATGAAAATCTATCATAGAAGACAATCCCAATAGAAGGCCAGTGGCATTGGGGATTTTTTTTTTAAACCTTTCATGTGTTGTCTGTTTATTTTGTCTTCAACACCTGCTCTCAGTTGGTTCCAAACTGGATAGTGATTTTCATTGAAGTGTTTATAACATGAAGTCTTTTTTTTCTTTTTTTTAACATGAGACATATGCCTGCAGCTCTGCAGGCCACTGTCTCACTGCCAACTTAGCAGACAGCCAACTGCAACAGGAAACTGATACCCTGCAATTTTCATTAATGATTTATATTCCTTTTCAGCATGCTATTTCAACAGCATGTAGAAGATGCTTCTAATATCAAATATATATTTTCTTCAAGAATAAAATGAAAACAGAAGTGTCTTTAGAATTAAGCAACTTTTTTAAAAGGTGCTTTTGTATGTATGTGGCATGGTTAATAATTTTTTTCTTCTTTTCATACAAGTCACTTCTGTGTCAAGCCTTCCAGTTTTGACATCATGTTGTAAAATTATGAGTAAATTCTTTCTATTTTGCAGAGCACACCCAGCCTGGGAAACCAAAAATTGTGAAGTATTAAATAGCTGTCAAAACAAAAAGAAAGATTTGTTAGTCATTACTCATATGAGAGAAAACTGGCAAGATTGTTTTAGGGTTGTTTTTCTGTTGTATAAAGACACAAATGTTAAGGTATTTGCTGTAGATTGCAAAATTTCACTTGGTTCGTTTGAGTGCTTTCTTGTAAGAATTTCTAAATATTCTATTCTAATTCTTGTCAATTTGGTATCAGTTTTAAATGTATGATGTGTGCTGGATCGACAGCACAAGGACAGACAGCGTTGCCTCTGCAGAGGCAAGGAGGAATAATTGCCATCTTTAGATTTTTCCAGTTTATTCAGCTCAGTGGTGGTGCTAATTCTTTTGAAACCATGAGATTTTATCAGAGGTGAATGCTGTTCTTTGTATTTTGGACAGTCAACCTATGTCATGTTAACAATCTCCACATATTTTAATGATAATGTAGTATGTTTTAATCCAGTATTTCAAAAAGGAGGCAAGCCCACACATAAAATGGAGTTACACAGTTCTGGGATACCACAGTGTTAAACCAAAGAAATATTTTTGAATAATGGACAATAACCAGGAAATCTTTTATCATGCAACACCGTTACTGTGTTGATCATCTTACCATCTCAACAGAAAAACCAGGACTATAAAAGTCACATTCAGAAAAATTTTTAGAATTTAATAAATAGCTCAGGGATTTATGCCTTAAGCATACATCACTTGCCCATGCAGTTCACTCAGTCAGCATACCCTGATTTTCCTCTCTTCATCTCAAGATTTTGAAGACTCATACATTTTGTCTCTGGACATCTGTTCAACTGCTCATTTTAGTCAAGATAATTTACTTTCTTACACACTTTCACATATACACAATATTTTAAGTGTTAGGTTCTGCTTCTGTATGAATTGGTGTGAAAACATATAGTTCTCCTTGTGTTTGCAACACTCCTAAGATCAAGTGTAAGGGGTGGATCAAACCCTTACACTTTACCCTGTTTTGGTGTTATCTATGGATCGATTCTGACTTAAGGAAATAATCAGGATTAAATATTTTCGTTTATACGTCAACCTTGCCTAATACAACTTTTCTTCCACATAAAAATTAAATACCTTCTTTAGAAATGTTGTAGTGCTACTACCATTTGCATTTTCAATAATGTCCAAATATTGTCCTGTATTACAGAAATTCAAGAAACCTTATTAAATCAGTACTTTCTCACAAATCTCTTCATGTGTACTCAAGTTCTAGTAAGAGAGAACTAAGAAGGAGATCTTTCATGGTCTTGAGTTTTAAATCAACATGGAGAAGGCATTCTCATAGTCCTTTCTCCCTATTTGTTCTTGTTTAGTTTTAAATTTTATAGTTGAGTAAATGTCACCTCTGGTGGTTAAAGTTCAGGTCAAGTTACATTTTGTTGTGACCTTTCTGCTCTCTTTTGCAGACACTGGGACTGGGGTCTGTCAAGACAGAAAAGCTCACAAATCATAGCCTAAGGATTTTCCCCCCTCCCCTTTCTCAGATATGATTTTGTCAGGCAAGGAAAGTAATGTTTGTAAAATTGGATTGAGAAAGCTTTGTTAATTGAGAGGTTTGTGTCAATAACAGAATGCTGTTTGTATCATACAGAATTTTAAAAAGCCAAATGCATCACTAAGGCTAGTTTAGTACCAGATGTCTTATTCTCTCTTACTTTCCCATTTTATTCATTAAAATAAACATTGTGGAAGTGTCTGCCTGATGAGAGGTGGCAACAGCCAGTCACAACCAATTAGACAAATTTACCTAGGGAAAAACAATACAAATAAGGAATTTGACTTGCCTGGGTTTGTGTTAAAGTGGGGAATGTGTGGCTACAATGTGTGAATATTCCTTGTTGACTCAAATCTCCTTCAGGCTTTTGTTTCTGGTGCTGTCTGCACATATTTGTTTTACAGATCTGTGTACACCATGTGTATTGATGTAGCCACCAAGACCTTAAAAAATAACAGAGACAGAGAGAGAGAGAGGTAGAATTAAAGTTATAAAAGAGTCTTTGGGGACTGCTTATAACCACAGAGGTGCTGCTGCTGGTTAACCAAGCTGTGCTTCCTAGAATACATCTTCTTTCCCAGGCTGTTACTGAATATCAGCATGTCTGTACCCAAAGGCTCCCCAGAGATGTGCCAGGATCCCAGAGAGAATTCTGACTTTCTTCTCCTAAAATGTTGAGCAATTGGAGAATATATAGAAATGGCAGAAGCACTCTTGTGTTATCCCAAAAGGAGATATCTGGTGTTATCTTCATTAGACTGGAGGCTGCAAAAGATAAAAACCTAACATAAATTTGGAAAAAGCCATGCCTCCAGTAGGCTTGCCTAACAGCAGGTGAAAACTGGGAGTCAGCGAAAGTGAAACAAATTCTTCAATTTCTTTATCTTTTGCACCTTTCATCTTCTCCATACTCTGCCCACACTCCTGAAAATCCTGTGCACTAAGAAGAAATGGCAGAAGTAGTAGGGACTAATTGATTGCTTCTGCATCTTATTGTTGTTCATGCTGAGGAACTGTAATTCTGGCATTTGTTAAGTTTTGAGCACTTGCCTTCATTAACTCACTGTTGCTCCTCTGGTGCTTCCAACATAATTTCTGAAGTAAGCAAACCAAATACTTAAAAGCTGAAACATTTCAACTGTACAGAATGATACTTATTTTACTGGCAAGTTCAAATAGTTTGTCTGTACATCATAGCTATCTGCTGCTTGCAGTGGTGAAGGGATCAATGCAATAGCAGGTTGTTTTTCTTGCCTTCCAAATGGACTAAATGTTTACCAGCAGGTAAATATACCACCTAGGCTTTGCAGGTATTTGAGAGCAACAGAGTCCTGAGGTTTATGAAGAATTCAATTTGAGATGTTCTGTCTATATTATTTTAGCTTCTTCTGTGTCTCCATGCCACAACTTTTTTCCTCCACCATCCATCTCATATTCCTCCCTGTCCATTTGTTTTTACATCTGCCCTCATTTCCAGCCAGCTGCCTCTGTCTCTCCATCACCCACATGTATCCTTAGCTCCTTGCTAAACTTGCTTTTTTGTTTACCTTCTCCTAGAGTCTGCCTTTGGTTTCCCTAGACTCCCACCTGTCATCTGTCTTGTACCTTTGCTGCATTCATGTAGCTGAAGTGTCTTCTTACTCTTTGTTATTCCTGATTTCAGGTCAGGCATTTATTGTGAGGAGACTTCAGTGACCGGTTGCTATCTGCAGGTGAAAATGCCATGTTCTTGCTATCCCACTCATGTTCCCCAGAATAAGCTACTAAGGACAGTTCCATCCACAACTGGTTATGAAATTAATTTTTAAAAAAGAAAAAAAATAAAAATAAACAAAATAAAACAAATACATGCTGATTTTTTTTTAATAGCTGTGTCCTACATTGGGCCCCCAAAACACTTACTTGTACTGATCAGGGATAAAAGTGAAGAATGTTGGGTTTGTTCTTGTCACCCTTCTTCAAGGCAGGTTTAAAACAGGAACCTTGTCTGTCTGTCTGTCTGTTTGTCTGTCTGCCTTTTCATGGCACACCAAAAGAGCTTTTTGAGGGTATGACCCATCTTGTTTAGTTAGGTGTCTTGAAACAGCTTTAGGGAGTACCTGTCCCTCCATTTCCATGGAAGAACTCTGGGAGCCATTCTTCACCAAGCTGATTTTGTACTTACAGAGCAGGCATCCCTGCCTGGTTTATGGTTTGTCTGCCAGGGGCCACAGCAGGATGGTGACAGTGAGTGCCTAGCCTGTTCCTGGGGGCTTTCATCAACAGAGGTCAGCCTGCAAAGTTTGGGTTTTGCTTTGTTTCTGTTCATAATTATCCATTTGTGCCTTTTTCTTTCCTTTACATTCTGTAAAACCCTTTTTCTTCAGCAATATTCTTATATTGGAAGGTCATCTTATATTGGAAGCGCTCCTTTCCCCAATATTGTCCTTGTCCAAAGGTCTGGAAATTTTAGTTTGAGTTCATGGCCCCTAAGATATGTTTATGGTGGTTCCTTCTCAGTTCTTTGTCTTAGACAGGAAATATGCATTTGTCTGGCATGTATTTGACAAAGAAGAATATGAATACATGGTAATATATACTCATTTACAAGTTTTATGAGATGTTCTTTGTTACTTTTGCTTTTATTTGTCATGCCGATTTACCATCTTCTCCCTCAACACAGTATTTCTGGCAGATAGACAGGAATTGGAAGTGCATTGTGCCTTTGATTTTGTAGTGAAGGGGGCTTTCTGTGTTTTTCAATGCAGATATCCCTTCCTTAATAAACTCTCTCAATGGCCCTGAGTTTAAGGTGCCATCTTGGGTGTTGCCTGTGCAAATAATTTCTTCCAGTCTCTTATTTATAGTGGTGGATGGACTGGTTTGATTTGTTTTTTCTTGTAGCAGCTGTGATTGTTGGATTTCATATCTATTTGATTCTCATATATTTTGCTAGTATCTCTTTCCTGGTTTTCTGGAGATAAACTGCAGTGAGTCATAAAGCACTTATTCCCAGAGATAGCTTCAGCAACTGAAGGGAAACCATGAATACTTCAGGCAAAAGAGCTAGATATTAAGCATAGATGGTATGAAGGTCACTGGTTTTTGTTATTTTTTCCCCCTCCCTAAGTAGATGAAGTTCTCTTCAAACAGACTGCAGAAATACCAATTAGTGTGCTTCATTCTGAAATGTAATCAAATTTAAAATGTAAAAAATCCCTTTCGGCTACAGTGTAATCAGGCCCCTAATTATGAAAGGCATATGTTCCCCTCCATCTTTCTTTCCTCCACCCATATAGATAATTGTCCTTCTTGAATGATTTCTTCTTTGCAGAAATCTTTATGATATTCTACTCCAGGTTTGCTCAAAGCAATGCTGTTATCTGCTGCATTAGGTTTGTGTTGTTGGATTCTCACAAGATAATATTCAATATAGTTACACTGATTACTTGCTATTTCGTCTGTCATCTGTGTTTTGGAATATCTCAAAGCTTGTCAGTCTTCCGCTGGGGATTACATCATTTTGGGGGTCTCAGCCGTTCTGAAACAAAAGCATACTTCAGTGGTAAAATATGCACACTGGCAGTCTTTCAAGGCCCCAGAGTTGACACAGAGTTAATCTCAGAGAAATGCCCCCCCTCCCTCCCTCCCTTCCCCCAACCCCCCTGTTTTTTTAGCTTCCCTTTCTTAATGTAGGGATTTCTTTATGGATAGTAAATAGTGGCATAATATGCATTTATTTACTTTTTTCACAGCAGTTGCAGGATTTATTCTGGCGGTGATTTTGGTTTCTGCATGGTCTTGACTCTTTTGACCATGGTCTATTCAAATTAATAACTGTTTCTTTAGTGGTAAGCCTGATATATTTGGAAACATGCAAGTCTCTCAGTTATTATTTTGCCTTTTCTTTCAGGGGCAGACTTCTGAGGAACAGGTTGCTTGCACCTTCTAAGCCACCTTGTCCTGTACTGACTTGTAGCAACAAATTGGTCTCAAACACTTCTGGTACACCCCATAAGCGCCATTTGTGTTTTACAGACTTCACAAGAGTTAAACTGGAGGACAGCTGTTTGCACTAGGGTGAATTTGATGCCAGTATTCACTGTATAAAAATGGCTTGAGAGCTGTTGCAAAAAGGTGCTGAAAAAAACAGCAATGCGAAATTGGACCAAGAAATTGCCATAAACAACTTCTCCATGTGTGTAGTTAGTGTAGATTTTCATTCTGTACCTTCTACTTTGTTGGGTTTAAAAGATATATGCTGCATTTAAGTTGTTCTGAGAAAAATCTGTCTGCCAGATTACCAACTCCCAGCTTTTTTGGGGGAAGTCTGATTCCACACTCATGCCTTGGTGGGTCCTGTGTTGGTACCAGCTTCTGCTGTAAGGAGAAATAAGAAAACCCTGCTTTGGGAGCTGCTGCATTTAGGGGCACTGCCTAAATATCTCTCTCTTAGACTCACCGTGTCAGGATGTAGCCAAAATAAAATCGTCTGCAGAATAGTCTGAGCTTTAACAGAGTATCTTTTTTTATTTTCCTAAACTACTATTTAATAAAATATTTTTTATCTTATCTCTCTAAGATTCAAAATTTGCTTTTTCATTTTAGAACATTCAGGCATAAAGTATGAGTAACTAATATGAACTAAAAAAAATGAATAAAGATTAATAAAAATAACAATTAATAAAAATAACAATTAAATGACCTAATAATACTAATTAATTTTAATTGTCATATAGCACCAATAAATAAGTTGCTATTGCTAGGGATGTGGGTGTTAATTATTTCTATATTTGATTCACCAGAAAATTTGTGTGAGTTTCTGCTTGATTTTTTGATAGATTTTTATTTAATTTGAAAAGATTTAATAGTGAAATATTATGGGAAGTGGAGAAACTATGCTTTTGTTTCACATAAGATGCGGGCATCTCTGGTATGACAGATAAGTTTTCTTTATGTAGTAAAGCATTTAAATAAGTGGAAAGCAAATATGAAAAAGTTCTGGGATTTTTTTTAAGACTGGAACTTTCCAAAGACATCCCTTAATAAGATTTTCTATCTCCTTTTAACTTATTACAGATGGATGAACTTCACGTTCCTCTTAATTTTAGTGGAATTTAATTTTAATTACTTTTTTTTCATGTCCACAACAACTTTCTTATATAAAGTGATTAGATGGACTTCACAATCTTTGCAAGGCATGCCGTTGCCAAAACACCACTTTGTGAGCAATTGAGTGGAACTGTGCAAGCTCTTGATGCTGTTGTTTAAATCTATGGCAAATCTGATTTGTCATTGGTTTTGCATGCAAATTATGCAGTCAAGTGTCCAAGCTATGGAGGTTGTGCTAATTAAAAGTTTATGTATAGTTACTATTGCAGCTGTCCACAGGGTCCTTAACACTGAGCTGAAAATTTATCTTTTGATTTGAATGGTTCTCACCCCTGAAAGCATTAGAAAGTCTCAAGAGCATTGCTATTTTTAACTAAATAGGGCTTATGTCTTTGAGTTTACTTAGGCATCAGCCCAAAGATCATTGAAGTCAATATGAATTCTTCACTTACATCAGCATGCTCTAGGTCATGCCCTTAATAAACTGTTGTTGCTCGCCAAACCAGAAGAGATTACAGCATAAAAACTGATGTGGTACAAACCAGTGATGGCCTTAAATACTAATTCTGTCTCCAGTCAACCCCTCAAGAAAAACAGATAAACACCCCACAAGAAAAGCTGAACTGTTTGTTGCACGAAAGTAACCTTTCACCTAACCCTGGTGAAAGCATCTTGGCATTTCCATTCTGTGCCCGCACCAGTGTGAGTGATGAGAGATTGGGGTGGGCAATAAAATGCCATGTAAGATTTTGGAGCATGAGTGATTAGTCATTAAGCAAATGCTAGCTCATCTATGAAGTAAAAAAAAAATTTTGATCTTTGTTTTGGAAGTCTTTTGATCATGATAGGACAATTATATGTGTAATGCAGATGTTTGGAAAGATGTGTTGAAGGTGATAGTAGCAATTAAGGAGCCCTATATCGGGAACTGTGAAAATATACCTGGATTAGAAAGTTCAGTAACCTAAAAATTAGGAATTCAGGTAAATTGTACTGTATTGTACTGTTTCACAATAAGGAGAAAAAAGAAATACAAGATAGTATGCAACATCATTCTGTTAGTGTTCAGAGGAGAACATGAAATGAAGAAAAATCACAAGGCTGTATTTAACCCTTTCATGTCATTACATTATAACTGAGTAATCCTGTGGGCTTAAAAATAGCTTTATAAATAAAAGAAAGGGAAGACAAATACCCTAAAATTAAAAATATCCCAGACAACGAATCAATTCAGGATAAAAAAAGTGTGCTATAGAAAAAAAAAAAAACAAAACAAACTTGACTTTGAAGCTTTATTTTAAGGCAAGCATCTTCATCATTCTGTCTGAAAAAGCTTAGAGAAGCAGAATATCTTCTGCATTAAATGAGGCTAAATTCTGTTCAGATCCTTACTGAATGACACAGGAGGAATAGTCATAGAAGTGGAAGAGCATTGTTAGATAGAAAATTGCAGTATGAATTGGGAGTTGACAAAAATACTAACATGGAAAGTCCTTCAACCATGGGTCTGAAAATGCAAACCCTTTTATTTGCCTTTGTTTAGCAGATGTATTAACCTTACTGGAAACCGTAATGATAGTACACCTTTTTTTCTGTGTGGGGCTGAATTTTATCTTTGCAGCAAGAAAAAGCACAAGCTACTGAAATGTGATTATAGTATTAAAAATGTTTAATTATATTTAGTATATTTTTTTAAAATAGCTCTTTTTTTTTGAGGTATGCAAAGGAAACTGAAAGAAATTGATATCATTATGCAAAAATGTTGTCTGCTTTCCAGTTTTGTCCCATGCTAAATTATTCCCTTGACAGGATAGAAAATATGTATTCATCACATTGTATGATGCATCAACCTCTGTGTTTTTGTGTCTGGGTTAGAAAAAACAGAACTACTGTTGAAGGGTGGAAGTAATCATGCTGGCTTATGGCTGTGGTCAGTGCTCCTACCTTGGCTGGGTACATTTTTTCCAGCATGTATCAAATACTGTATATAAGGTGTTGCAGTGGCTGAGGAAACAGCTGCTAAGGGACTCTTTGGGTAAAGGCTTTCACTTACACTTTATACAGTTCAGTAGCAGAGGTGCCTTGCTGTTATTAGTGGTCAATTGTTCATATTAAGTGTCTGAGGTTATTTTTTGATGGTGGCAGAATCTCCAAAGATGTCTGTCACTACTGGCCTGGGAGTGAGGACTGGTTAGATTAGTGCTCCTCACCCCTGACAGTCAAGTCCATGTGATTTCTTGAAGTTGCTTTATGGTCCAGCTGATGGAGTAGCTTCTTTGAACACAATTCATCAGCTACTTTTAAAAGATTATCACTGAATGCACTTCAGGACAATTTTCAGTCACCATGGGCGAAGTGCTCCCTTGCAGTCCCAGCTCAGGCAGAAATTGCTTCTCTGACATTTTGCAGATGGACCCAGAGGGGATCTCAGCTCAGGTTTCTGGACACTTAGTATAAAGCCACAAGGCCCTTGGGAGGGTACCATGCATCACTAAGGGCATCTGAAGTTCTGATTTTTCTAAAAGAAGAAGCTGAGCTCTGGAGTCTGTGCTTTCCCTCACCTTGTTGGGTTGGATTAAAGTGGAGAGGTGCACTGTGTGAATACTGGCTCTGTTCCTAAACCCTTTTATCAAAGAGGAAGGTACTTATTAGCACAGAAGTGAGAAGGGAGTGTTGCTGGCCTACAAGTCATTGTTATCTGGATTTTTGCATGGGAATAGACGGGAAGAAGAAAATGTGCCTCCAAACACAGCCTTATCCACTAGCTCGTTTCATAACTTCCTTCACACAATCAATTTGCATTCTTTACAAGCAGTGTCTGTCTTCTGTTTTCTCTCTACCAAAGGGAAATGGAACTAAATGGCTCATGTTCTTGTGTGATTTTGGCATCTTCTGCACTTCATAAGAAACAGTAGATTTTTTCTAAAGATAGTCTTGAATACTAGTGTTTACATGGTTTAGAAGGTAGAGGCAGATTTTTTTTCCCACTATACCTCAAATTGTGCATGAAGCTTTATAGCATATGTTCTTATTTATGAGTGCAAGTGGTGTTTTGTTCAGATAAGGTTGCTCAGTTTATCCATGCAAAAGCTACACCATGAGCAAGTGCCATTGTTTGTAAAAGCCAGCATAGAAAAAACAAAAGGTCAACATGAAATAACCAGAATGATTTATTAATTATTATAAATATTAACAGAATAATGCAAAATGCTTGCTCAGTTTTCTTAAATACCTGAAAAGATGATATTTCCTTATGCAGGACAGTTCAACAGAAAATAGATTGTTTTCTAGCCATTAGTCTAAGGACAAGTAATGCAAAACTGTAACCCTATAAAAAAGCAGGGACTTATCACAGTTTACAGCATTTTTTTACAGGTTGTTGGTTCTAACTTGGATTAATTCCCTTGCCTGGTTCACAGTGCAGCTTGTCTATCAGCTTGTACCAGCATGGCTGAGGGAGTCAGTTTGCAGTGCCAGAGGGTGCCAGGAGGGTTGAGGACTCCTGCCGTCATCCTGCCTGCTGGGCAGCCTAGACAACCATTTGTTTCGTGGACTCTGTTCCACATGATTAGCACTTAATCAGCCAAGTTCATGAATTCCATAGCTTTCACCACAGCATCCTCCTGCTCTTTCTGTTCATTATTTACCCTGATTGTTGAGCTGTTGGTGAAATAAAATAGCAGGCACTCCTCTTGGAGACAGAAGAACTTGTGTCAGTCCCTCTGGTGCCTTTCAGCACGTAGCTGGTGCTACCATTGTCCTGCGGCTTTTATCTCCTCATAGTAACAGAAATACATTCTATCAGTTATGTTGTTGGATGGGTGCTAATCCCCACTTCCTTTTTTTTCTCCCCATCCCCATAGCATTTTTCTCTAGGGAATTGATGATATCTTTATATACTCTCCTTTATTCATTTTAATCTAATCTACCTCCCTTACATCATTCTCTCCTCTTCCTGACGGGAAGTCGTGTCAAGAGGAGCTCCCCTGGCCCCTGAGAGTTGTCTCAGGGAGATGTGCTGCTGAAGGTCCTGTTTTATGCTTTGTGGAACACATAGGTCTAGACACCAATTGCATTTTGCCTTTCAGCAGCAAGGGCTGTTCAGCCTGGAGAAGACGAGGCCTTGGAGAGGTCCAATAGCAGTCTTCTAGTACTACAGGAGAGCTGGCACAGGAGTTCTTAGAAGGGCATGTAGTGATTTAATGAAGGAAATGGGGCTAAACTGGAAGAGGATTGGTTTAGATGAGATAGTAGGAAAAATTAGAAGAAACAGGTTGCCCAGAGAAGTTGTGGATCCCCCATCTTGGAAGTGCTCAAGGCCAGCTTGGATGGGACTCTGAGTAACCTTGTCTAGTGGAAAATGTCCCTGCCCATGACAAGGGGGTGGAACAAGATGATCTTTAAGGTCCCTTCCAGCCCAAACCATTCTGTGATTCTATAAAGTACTGCATTTTTAACACATACCTCCAGTAAATACAGCAAGGGAAGAAACAGTTAGCAGTGGTCCCTTGGGGCAAGTATTCCAGTTGTCTTGGAATTTTATGGTGCCTCAGTATGGCGTGTTTATATTCCCCGTCAGGAACATCGTTTCAAGGATGTGGGGTTGCTATAAAGTAATACCACAGTGCTGGCAATGTACTTGCTGAAGTCCTTGCAGTGTTTTTTCATACTTTATTCTTTCTAAACAGCTGTTTGTTATTACAAGGGAGTAATGCTTCAATGCAATAGTTAAACTTCCTCTGCTCCCCAGAAAATTATGTCTTATGCAGCCACATTTACTTAAGACAGTACATACCTTAGCCTCTGTTTGCATTTTTTTAATAGATTATTTTTTCCCCATAAATTATGTATCAATCTCTGCCCAGATGAAATGTGAAATTAAATTTTAAAACTGCAAACAGCTTTTGTTTTTAATCAGTTATATAAAGTTTCTTTAAATGTGTTGAAGGCTTTTAAAAACTGAGTTCAAAGGCATTTTGATAAATTTAAATGCAAGTTTTTCTAGTTAATAGTAGAACTGACAAATCATACTGTCCTAAAAGCTTCACTTGACTAAACCTCATCCGTTGCTATCTGTTTTTATCCGTAAATTGGAAATTGGTTCTCTGTGTCTAACAAGCAAGGATTTTCTCAGCTTCAAGTGAACTAGCCTTTGAATTGAGCTGCATGAATAAAGTGACTTAAATAAAATGTTCTCCCTGCACCTGCAGAAGAAGCTGCAGCTGCCAAAAGATGAATACTTCAAAAAATGTGGATCCCTAGGATTCAGCCAGTGATTTCTGCCAGTATAGTACTTTGATGTTCTTTGAAAATTCAGCACGAAATGAACAGTAATAGGGGTTATTATGTAAGTATAGCCCTTTAAAAAAAATAACATGATCTCAATTTGGCATCTTAATAAGCAAAAAAAAATCAACTTCAATGAAACTGTTGACCGAGTCAATTTTTGATACCTGTTTTTTATTCATCCTCTTGTCTCTGAAATTAGTACAGGTTTTCTATATGATCAGTGCAGGTGATGGAGGTTAACTGCCAGCAGAGACAGGTATTTATTTAAACAGAAAAAAAAAAAAAAAAAAGCCAGGGAGGGAAGCATAATTTCCCGAAGTTACTAGGAGTGGACAGTGTTCATCCAAGGTTTCTGGAAGAATATCAGGAAGCAGCTGAGTTAAATTCATGTGCAACTTACTGAAATCAATTACTTCAGCAAAGAAACTGGTGTGGCTGACAGCATACCTAATTTAGGAATGTGGGCATATTTATGAACCTTACTTTCCTACTGGCACGAAGAGGGAAGTACTGAAAGAGAAGTATAAAGGTAGGAGATTGCTGTTGAGACCTGTAAGCACAGGCAGGAAACTTCTGGGATACAGGGGAGGGCATTGCCCAGGGCCAGGCATTGCAGGAGGTAGCAATGATCCATGCAGGAATTCACCCAGTTTTTAATGGCAATGCAGATGAAGTCTTGCTTCTCCTGATAGAAGAACAATAGCCATCAGAAACCTGGATCATCAGCAATGCACTGATGGGCCTCCCTCACATTGTGATGGGAGGAGGAAGGAGCTATTCAGTGCACAGTCCTCTTCACTTTATTTCTCATTGAAAATGGGAAAATATTGTGATAATTCTATGCATTTAGAAAAAAAGTTACAGAAATTCACTGTACTCAAATGCAGGAAAGAATGTATAACTGTCTCTTTGGCTTGTACCCAGTAAAAAAGATATCTGATTAGGTTTTTTGCAAGTGAGAGATTAGCTATGTTTTAAGCCTGGACAGCAGTTGTCAAATAAATTCATTTATTATTAGCATTTTGGGGGTTTTATTTTGCATAAGTTGATTGACACTTATAAATGAAGTCATTCTTCTCTTTATTATGTTCAGTTCTATAAATTAATAGACAAGGTAAGAAAATGAAGCAATGGGAAGTGAATAGACAGAAGAGCATACAAGGAACCAGGGTTATCTGGGAAAGCTTGAAAAAGACAGGAGAAAAACCAAAAAAGTCTAAGCCATGAGTTTTTGAATGAAGAATTCTGTTCAGAGTTCTTATTTGCCTGTAATATGGGGATGCTGAAATTGAAATGGTAGACAGTTTAGAGGCTATCAGTGGAGATGTTTCAGGTACAGCTCTTGTGTTAATTTTCTAGTGTGAACCCAGGAGACACTCAGTTACGTGGTGCACATATGCACCTTCATGCACTTTCCATGAAGGTATGTGCCCTGTAAAATCTACCCCAGGCTGGAAGATATGAGGCAGGATCTAGTGCTAATTTCTTTTTTGTGCTCTTGCCTGAGCAAAGGTTGCAGGATGCAAAGAGTCACATTGCAGGGAACACGTGCTGATATTTCAGACTGTCAGGTGTCATGGTTTTAAAGTTAGCACCATTTCATCAGGAAAAAAAGCCCTCAAATACCAGAATGATATATATATATATATATATAAAAAAATAGCTGAAATATATTCTATTAGCAGTAATGATGTGGTAGAAATAAAAATAAAGATGCCATATTTCACAGTTGAACACTTCAAAAGGATACTCCTCTCCNTATAAAAAAAAATAGCTGAAATATATTCTATTAGCAGTAATGATGTGGTAGAAATAAAAATAAAGATGCCATATTTCACAGTTGAACACTTCAAAAGGATACTCCTCTCCCAGTAATCCTCTGATCTGCTTCATGTCACAGGTCACCTAAACAATATTTACAAAACTTCTGACTGGAGCACTCATTCAGGATTTAAGGTGTCGCAACATTTTTGGCATAAAAAGTTCAAGTGCACCAATATTTCTCTTAACAATTTTATGTCAGAGTTACTTTTCATATAGACCTGTGTTTATGAATATGTCTCCTTAAGACCAATGTGAAACTCGCCCGGCGAGGGGGAAACTTTTCTCCTGACAGCTGTGTGATGAGGTTATGCAGTGTCTGGTAGCTGGGTTGCTACTTTGAATGTGCTCAGAAAGGTGAGGATCAAAGTAGGTGGCAAAAGGCTTGATGTGCCAAACTGGGAAACGTGAGAACTCCAAGTTCCAGTTGCTACTGAACATAAATAGTCATTTATTCTCCACAGTGCTTTGCCTTGGAAGAGTAAAATGCAACAACTAGTAATTGCTGCTGTAATTTTGAGTGTGGGCTAAATTTGGATGTAAAGTCTCTCTTTTGGCACCAAACTCATCTTGAGAGGTTGGTGTTTACCACATGGCACTTGGGCAGCAATGGATTCTGCTGTCTCAAGCAGGTATTGGCTTCAATTCTGGACGGCCTTTCCAAATCCCCCAAGGCATGATGGTTTGGGAATTTTGTACTTATCAGACATTTGCTAGTTGAATCAATTACATGGTCCTATCTTCTACTCTTTCCACAGATTAAGCTTACCTTTATTCTGTTTTACTACTCCAATCAAATGATGTCTGAATGAAGCTGATTACTGCAAGTTCCCATGCAGTTTCTCGCAAACCCTTGCAGTAGAAAAGCTGTTTGGTGAAGCCCCAATGTCAGGCATGTTGGCAAGGTGTTCGAAGAGACTTCTTTTCTTTTTTTTTTTCCTTTCTTGTTTTTACAAGAAAAGAGCATACTCAAAATATTCCTGCCACACCAAGGTGAAAGGGCCAAGTTCCCAGGGTCGCAGCTGAAATAAAACTCCTGAATTTTTTACTCATGCTGAAGTAGGAATGCCTGGCTGCTTTGTCCATGAATGATTGGAAGGAAAAAGGATATTTTTTCAAATCTGTTTAATTAAGATGCCTCTTCAGTTCTCCCTATCCTTCATTTCAATACGTTTTCAGAGGCTTTCAAAACAGAACTACACAGGGCTCTATTTCAAGTGTGCTGTAAAGACCTGATAATATAGCCTCTGTGGCTGGGGCACAGAATCTTCATTATATAGCTTTTTTGAACAGGATGCGCTTGTTCTGCAACAGATCTTGCATTGTTTATTCCTGATAACCATTCTCAAGTCAGTATAAATGACACTTCCAGATAACTTTCTTCCTCCCTGATAACAATCTGGTAGTTTATACCACTTTCCAGAAGTGTATATTTCTGTTTAGTTCTTTAGGGTGCATTTGGTATGGCCAAAGTAGTAATTCTTTCAGTATCTGCCAGCTAGATCAGTTTTGAGAAGAGTCTCTTCAAAGCAATGTCTGTTTAGAACAGACTTATTTATGTGCAGTTTCTGTTCTACAACAAAGCAGTCAGTGAAATGGAGCATCAGTTCCTGGTGCCTGAGAAAGAGGCCTGAGAAAGGTCTCAGAAAACAGGTATGATTTAGAAGGTCATTTGCACGGACTCTGTGTCCTCAATGGCTGTGTACTTGTGCACATTTCAGATCTTATTTTTAAGGCTCTATTTTTTGAACAAAGTGTGGTTGGATGTGGAGAAAACAGTGGGTCATGCTGAGAAGGAAGTGATTGGGATCCAAGGAGGTAACTAGCAAAGCTCTTCAACGTGGTGTGGTCAGGACAGTTGTAGGGTCCCATAAATGGCTTTAGCATATTAGAGGTGCATGCATGTAGGTTGCTGGTGACTCAGGGTTGTCAGTACAAAGGAAGGTAGGCTGTCATGCAGAAAGGAACTGGACAGTGTCAAACTAGAAATTGGGCAGAATTTCATAAGTCAAAATAGATGATGAGACCACTAATACGATATGTTGTCTGGAAAGAGTGACTGTGGTATACTGCCGAGGGATCACAGACAGGTGATCCTGAACTAGAGCTTCTTGTTCGTGCATATCAGGCAGCAAATTACAGCAGGCAGATGTGACATGAATGTTGCTGAATTTGGGCTAGGAGATTTCCTCTAGTTGTGTTTGCTCACATGCACGAGAGGTTGCTGTAGCTGGAACAAGTTAAGAAGAGAGTTTGTTGCGTGTTAAGGAAGGAGGTTTTGGACAGTAAAGAGGAGTGTGCATTTTAGAGGATGGAGAATGATTAGGAATAGGGAGCAAAGCAGAAGTATCCTACATGGAGAGCTAGCTGGTTTGAATTGCAAAGCATTACAAAGGCAAAGAGAGGAGGTGGATGCTCTATGTAAATATGCTTGGTGTATGCTGCATCTCAGAGAGGACATTACTGGTGTAAAAACAAATAGCATAGGCCTGATCAGAAATAATGTAGGAAACCAGTAACAAGCTTCTAACTGTGGAGTAGCACAGTTTTATGTAGGTCCGAGGGCACAGAAATCCCCCTCTAACATGCTGTTCTCCAAACAGAACTCTGTAAATAAGTAGAACTGTATAATAGGGTGGCCCACAAAATAAGAAATTAATAACAAGGGATTGATAATAGTCAAAAAACACATTTCCAGTCCTTTTTGTTCATAAGTTATAAAATATCAGAAAGGTAAACACGAAGTATGTAGGGGTTTTTTAGCTATAATATCTCTCTTGCTATCTCTTTCAAGCATTTTAAAGTACTTTCTGATTTATTTTTTCTGTTCTGAAATTGCACTTACTAGTAGAAAAAATGAAAATATATTTATATACTCGTAGAGGGGAAAATCTGTTGGATCTGACAGCCCATGAGATGCAGGGCTGCTGCAGTTCCATATTCCCAGGTTCAACCAGTAGCAAGGCTGAAGATTTATTCCCAGCAGCTACATGCACACGCGGTGTATATATAGATAAATCCCTTCCTCTGAGTCCTCCATTCAGGTTCCCCACCTGCCATTGTGCCACAATGCTCCTCTGGGCGTGTGCAGATGGGTTGTTGGTGCACTGAAACATCTCCTCTGATGGGCATAGGAGTAGCTGGGCAGGATATTGTTCAGGCTCCTCCTCCTGCTGTCATGTCACTGTGCTCCTTCATGGGTGTGCAGATGAGATTTTGTCAAGTAACTAACAGTGAACAAGCTGGGCTTGGAATGTGGTTCAAAGAGCTAGCAGCTCTAGGAGACAGAGGGGTCTCCATTTGGTAGCTGCACAGCACAGATCCATGCTTAACATGAGAATTTTCACTCAATAGTCATTATATTTTCCCAGAAGATTGGTGAAAAAAAAAGTTAAAAAGTAGAACTGCAACATGGAAATATCTAGAGGACAGCAAATATGTTTGTCAGATGATACCAGGAAAAAGAATGAAATGCAAACACTCTCATCTGGGTATGCCCTCATGATACATAGAAATACGCTGTTCATTCTGAGCTTTTGAGGAAATGTTGTAGAATATTACTTAAAATACAGACAGAGAGATAGATTAACTTCTTTTCCTACAGAGCAGATCTTCCTCTCATCTCCCATTTTCACTTATCAAAGCTTTCTGTTTAAGTTTCTGTTAAGTTAAATACACATGGGTATTCCTGGGGGACTGAACTTTAATTATAACTAGCTCACTCTTCGGTACCAGAGAAGTACTCTACATGCACTTTTTGACATAGAGTCAGCTCTAATACATTTCTGCTTACAGTAAATGATTCCTGCCCAGGTAGCTGCAATTATATTAATGCTGAGGCTTTTCCCCTCCAGGAAATGTGTTCATACACTCCTCAGCTTGTCACTCTGTCCAAATGGAGTGCCTTAGGTGAAGTTGCTTGTGTGACGTTACAGTCAGAGGAGAAGAATCAAATAGAATCACAGAACCACGGAATTACGACCTTCAAAGATCATCTCATGCATCTAGACATCTTTCACTATCTCAAGTTTCTCAAAGCCCTGTTTAAACTGATGTTGAACACTTCTAGTGATGAGTAATCCACAACTTCTTTGGACACTGCTCCAATATCTCACTACTTTCACAATTATAAAAAGTCTTCCTTACAGCCAATTTAAATCTACTCTCTTTTAGTTTAAACTGAATAGCAGTGCTTCCAACTTTGCTGAACACCCACCTCTTTCCTGAAGGAAAAAGGCAGCTCATTTGAAACACTCAGGTGATAAGCAGATTTCCCTTTCCATGCTCCTCCCCTCAGCTATTTCTGATTTTATTAAAATAATGCATTTGGAGAATTCAAAGCTTTTATTATATGATGCCTACCAAAAATTACTGTCAAAGACTCCTTTTAAGAAACCATCTTGAATGAAGATGAGAAGGGGGTCCTATTCTTTCTATCTAAGAAAGGTCTTATATTTTACAAATCTTCATTACAAATGCAGTAAAAATTTTTACATTTTTAAGATGGTCAGAGCAGAATCCACTTTAATATGGGCACATTCCCTAACAGTAGATACAGATTCTCCCACTTATGTCTTGCTGTCAAACAAAAAGGCAAAGTAAGTCTTTTTTGGCTTTACAACATCATTACATGCCAGGAATATATACATTCAAACAGTGACTGATAGTACTTTAGCAATAGCTAGAAGCTGTTGTTTTAATGCAGTCCAAAAGATGTGGTTGTAAAGTGAGATGAACCAAATAAATTAGTCTGTAGAAGAGCTGCAAAGTCTGCCAACTGTGCTCTGTCATCTTCCATTTTCATGTTTCTGGCTTCAGCATGGATGGTGTGGTTCAGCCTCCCTTTAAGAATGGGTGCTTGGAGTGTGCCTGACTGCCAAGATCTGTGTAATGGGACCTCCACTCTTAATGACTTGAAAAATTGAAGACTCAACATGGAGAAAAATTTGGGGCAATATGAAGGAGTTGCATTGTTCCATGGTGCCCCTCTCTTCTCTTTTCCACCAAAGCAGTAGCTGTACAGCAGTAACCATGCAATGCATTTATGTTGTGCATGCAGAATAGGCCTGGCACATCCCCAACACACTGGATTCTCCATGGATGGGCTGCATGGCACATGTACAGACTGTTGCATAGCTGGCATGTCTTATACTGAAATGTGGGAGCCATGTGTGCACGTGCCTGGATTACGTGCCATGACTTTGCAACATCATCTGGCCAGGTCTTCTTGAACCATGTGTCCACTGCAATGATCTTGTGCCACATTAAGTGGGCTTGTTACACACTGAAGAGAAGGGAGTGACTCCTTTCTGCAATTCCAAGCAATGAGAATTGGAAACCCCGACACTGAAAGATTTAAAAAGGATGAGCCTTTGGCATTTTTTTCCTTGAACTATTTTTGTCTAGGATTGTAGCTAGATTTGGCTACACATGTGTCTCTAAACTTCTGTAAGGAAACATAGCTGTTGTAAATATAAATGTCTTTAAAACTTCCATTTAATTGGTAATTCCACAAATCTACAGTATTTTAAAATTGATTTTTCCCATATTTAACTTCTAAGGGCACTGAAATAAAAAGGCTTTGCAAAGCAGCGTCTAAAGCGTAGCTGTTAGAATTGTGAACAGCTGTGTATGGGAATCGCACAATGCACATAATGTACTGTGACAGCAGGGGAGCTAATTTGCAGAGAATTGATGCTCTTTTTTTACTTTCAAGGTCACTTTAGACACCGCTGTGCAAATCAGCCCTCAAAATTATTAGATAGAAGAAACTATTAAATATTTTATGAATTTAGAAGTTAATAATAAGAGTGACTTCAATAACATTTATGTGAGCAAGAATTAAAGATCATAAAAGCATTTTTATGTGAAAGAGATGAAATTTCTGAATAATCTGTAATAGAATTAAAGTTCATTTGAAGCTCAGATTAGAGTTCTTTTTGAACTGAAACAATGCATAGCTTTCAGTTTGGTTAAAACTTTCATTCAAATGCACGTTTCGGTTTTTTTTTTTAATTCTAAAACCACAGAAGATATTAATCCATTTTCTTTCTGCTTTAAAAAAGACATATTTCAACTTTATGAAGTAGGTGTTTTCTGCAGAATGGGTGCTGATGAGAACCATGCACAGAACAGGAAGTTCAGAAGACAGGGGATGGCAGCCGAGAGCGGCTCCATCTGCTCTGGAAACTCATTGCTGTAAGCACAGGCCAAAATAACTGACAACACAAAGTCATTATTTATGGAAAGACTCTGAACTCTGGCTGTTTGTCAAGCTGACTCAAGTAGTCTGCTGCTGGGCCTGATGAGCTAGAAAGTATCTAACATAGATTTGTGCTCTAATAAATGTCAGATACAGAGGCGTTACTGGAACAAATTGCTAAAATATCAGTAGAAAAGGGGAATGTACATTGAACAGCAAAAGGCCCTAATTACTGACTTCGCTAATAAGGACTGGAAAGCATAAAAATGCATTGATTTCAAAAGAAAAGTGTGGGAGAGAGCAGCGTGATGTCCCAGCCCTGAAGCCAATGGTAGAGCTCTGTGACTGTTACAGAGCTGGGGTTCCACCTGCTGTGTACAGCATTTAAGTGTACACTTCTCCATACATTCACTTCATCCTAAAGGACTTGGGATGGTTTGTGAAATAGTTTCCATGTCTTCCTATTGAGTAAAAGTTCTGGTCCCCAGACCCATGAAAACATTTCCCGTTCTCTTAAAAATGTGCATCAGCAAGGATAGATGATACCTTTTAGACTAATAAAAAATGTTTAGGATGATGGTGTGCTTTTTAATGCTAACATCTGTTGAAAGCTGGGATTTAGAAGAAAATCAGCTGAAATAAACATGGCAAATCTCATAGGCAGTGCATAGGTTGCATTTTTTTTGGTTGTTCTTTTGAGGGTTTCCCAAATCTTGTCATCATTCTCAAATAGATAAATTATATCATGTTAAAAAATGACCAGAAGGAAGACTTCTCTCTGTTACTGTATGGTATACATGCTATATACACCCAACAGCAAGAAATTCATGTGCCTTCCTCCTCAGTTGCTTTAGTACCTGACTTTAATAGCAATAAGTAACTTGAGGCTGTCCTTAAAATGTGTCATGATTCTGAGTTAGTTAGTTTTCCTATTGCAAAAAACATTTTCTAAAATAGGCACTTCTAAAAAAATAATAAACCCAAACCTCCAAGTAGAAAGCCTGTCTAAATTCATTGCTTGGCTGCGTGACACACAGCAAGAAAGGGAGCCACATGTTCCTGTCTGGAAAGTGATCAGTTACATTATTCTAAGCATTAAAATGTGTCCATATGTGTGCATATATACACACAGACACGCATACTTCAGATCGTGCTGGTAATGGCATTTCCAGCCTCAAAAAGAAAAGAGATTGTGTACAAAATACTTTATTTATCAGGCATAGAATTTCATTGTGGTCTACCCCTTCGACTTTAAAAATACTCTATTGTGATAGCAAGAGCAGTCTTAGAGCGGTTTACTGGTTCTTTCATTTAGTCTGTTACTGAATGAAAAAAGGAGTCCATTGATCTCCTACTTCATTTATCATATTTTATCTAGTGTAAATGCAGGTTATGTATACCTGTAGTTCTATATAAAATAGTGTATCTGTTATAGTCCTGTACATTGGATATTCTAGAGATCTGAGAGTCTCATGATGAGTTGGAGGCATATGATGGTCTTTTATTACATGGCTGTGACAGTCTCACCTGCATGCTGGCCATTAATCTGCTTTTCAAGAATGTGCAACTTTACTGTCCCCCAGCAATTTTTCAGTCTCCCTGCCCAGAAAGCCAAAACCTGCTACAAAACTCTCTCCATACTATCAAAGGTAGCACTTCTCCAAAAGTGCTCTAAATGAGGCCTAAAATGAGCAAGGTTCAGTCTAGAACTAGTGATGAATTTGCATAATTGCAAGTGTTCAAGGCCAGACTGGACAGGGCTCTGAGCACCCTGGTCTAGTGGAAGATGTTCCTGCCTGTGGGAGAAGGGTTGGACTGGAAGAACTGTGGTGATTCCTTCCAACCCAACTATTCTATGATTCTCTGAAGCAGGACATTAATAATGAGGGAGTGGAGGGGCGACCATATTTCTGCTGACCTAAGAAAATCCTCCATCACAGGCATTTCACACTGTGGAAGGCTTTGGCAAAAGTGGTAAGGTGGAAAGGAACAAAGCCATGTTTCAGCCATTGAGCTCTGAGGCTATCAGCATGATTAGGAGCTGTAGATGATGAGGAAGCAGCTGAAATGACACACATGACCTTCAGCTTGATCCAACCTATTTAGGAGGAACTGGAACAAGGCTTTGGGACCTTTCAGAGTTGTGCTGGTGACAGTAATAGTGTTTGTTAACAGCACTGAACCTATATGGGTTTTTTTCTCTTTGTCAGTGGGTGGTGTAGAGGGGCACTCCTAGGACAGGATGCACAGCAGACCATGAAGTCAAGGTACAAGCACCCTGAACCATGCTGGATCATGCCTTCCCTGCACTTTTCCTATCACAATGTTCCTTACTGTCTGCTTAAAAACAGACCCTTTGGGGGCTCTGAGCATTGGGTCTGATCTGCATAAACATGTGGCAGTCGCTTTACCTTTGTTGTGTGAGATACTACTGAACAGTTTTTATTATGTTCATGAAATTTAACTCTATTTTTCTGTTTCCATTAGGAATTTATTTATAACAAAAGGAATTTATTTTGTCAGTTAAGTTATTTACTTTTCCTTCACTGAATTGTAATTTCCAGTGCAGAAGACAAGTCTTGGTTTTGGGAATGGGAGAAGGATCAGATATTTTTCAAATGAACAGCCAGTTTCTAAATTCTGCGCTACAAAGGTTATTGTGGATTTTTACTGCATTTGATACTCATTATGCTGTACATGATCTGTTCTTTCCATGAGGAATCCTGCGGATGTAAGGGCTCACACAATGGCTGGTTTAATTAGAAATACAATGTAAAGAAATTTGGCACCTTTTTCATTCTTTGTTCGAATAACAAACGTTAAACACGTGGACTCCAATTTATTCCTGAAACAATTTAACTGATTTGAGTGGCATTACAGCAGGGGTCGTTTATGCTATGACATTAATTTCAAATAAGTTATTTTTTATTAACTACTCTAATTAGAATTCTCATCAAATATGGTGGTAAAAGAGGAGTAACCTGAGATCTGGGAAAACTGGCTTCAGCCATACTTTTATTGGCAAGTCATTTCATAGAGTCACAATGTCCTAGAAGGGCTTGGGTTGGAAGAGACCATAAAGATCATTGAGTTCCAACCTCACTACTGTGGGCAGTGAAGCTTCTACTAGACCAGGTTACTCAAAGCCCCAAGCCAACCTGTCTTTGAACAGGGATGAGGCATCCACAACTTTCCTGGGCAACCACTTCCAGTACCTCACCACCTTCACAGGAAAGAATTTGTTCCTAATATCCAATCTAAACTTACCCTCCTTCAGTTTAAAGCCATTCCCCCTCATCCTAGCACTACATGCCCTTTTAAAAAGTCCCTTTCCATCTTTCTTGTAGGGCCCCTCTAGGTACTGATTTGTAGGCAATTTTCTGAATGCTGTTCTGCTAAGGGCTCGCACTGAAGAGAAGAGAATTTTTATTAATCCTTCTTTTTCTGCTTTTGGGAGAGTGACAGCTGCAGATTACTGAAGGTCCTCTTCTGTAACTAGAGTTCAGTTGTATTCTTGCAAATTGTCAACTCAAGTAGTTTGCTGCTGCAAGTTATTGGTGGTAATGTTTGCAGAATTAGGCTCTTAAGTTATAATATTGCCAAAGAAGCTGTTATGTACAGTAATTAGAATCATTAAAATGTTTTAACTGATATTTGCTTTGAGAAATAGTAATTTCACACGCCTTTGCTGCAAGTGTTGATTTGTATGTGTGTCCATACTCATTTCCAAGGTGCAAAATTAGCAAGTGACTAGTGGATTGAATCAGTAAAACTATTGTGCTCTGTGCAGAAGTGAATAAACCAGCTATTTTAACCCCAGCCATAGCTTCCCCTCTCCTGGGCTTCCTAGCGGATCCTTTTGAGATATATCTGTTCGCAAAATAAAGACACTTTTTATGCTTTTTAGTACTTGCTGACTATTTGCCAAGGATTTCTATGAAGTATCTGTGAATATAGCCTGGGACAACACGACACTGCTTCCCCTGTTTCCTGTGGTGAATGGCGAGTCCCAATGATAAACTGTAACACTACTCAAGGTAGGAAGGGTGAGCTGCCAGAAACTATTTATCACTTCACTGGCTTTGTACCATGTACATCCGTCTGAAGTTAAATTGAGGTTATAAGAGGAGTTTTCTTTTTGCTCCAGCTTTGCCAGCAATAGTATAAAGATGAACATAAAAAGTTCAGTGTTCAGCTCTTAGATGTTCCCATGCGATGAAAAGAAGATGGAAGTGATAAAAAATTTAACTCAAATGCCTCCAGTTTCTGACAGCTAGTGCCATAATGTTAATCTACCATTTGATAAGGTGAATGCCTCTTTATAATGGTGGATTTCAGGATGGTATTTCATGTTTTAATATATAATGTCAGGTTTCATCCTCTTTGGCTATTTTAGAAGTTTTAAAATCCTATTATCTCCAGTCCTTTCATTCTATTTGATGTTGCTGTTATGGATAAAAAAGTGACTTCTCTTTTGTATGTACAACTTCATTTTAGAGATGGTAGATATTCTAAGCTAAAAATAAAGCCTACATGATATTCTAAGAAAAGCTTTGCCTAATTCTTTGCAGTTCAACTCATTATAAACCAATAAATCCACATGAAGGTAATCTTTCTGCAGTAGAATGTGAGTTTAAATTTTTGTGCTGTTTCTCTCTTATTCAGTGTCTCCTGCTGTAAATCTCATGATACATAACTATTTTGTAAAATGGAAGTATTGTCCAAAGAACTCAGCATGCATTCAGCAACCTAGCACTTCTCATATTAGCACATTCAAAGCAGACATGCATCTTCTTTATATGTGCTGGTTGTGTTTTGATGCTAATGGCTGTGCCAGGTGTTGCTTCACCTCAGAAAAAAACTGAATCAAAGAAACAAGACACTTCACTTGTGAAAAGACTCAACTTGATATGCAGTCAGGTGATAGCAGGTGGCTGCTGATATACTGTGTGCTCTTACACATCTTCCAATAACTCACTAGTTGTAGTTGCAAAATATGGTTTTGCTAGGAGAGATTTCCAGTGATTATATCATTCTTTTACCGTTTCCCTTTCTACTGACTGCAGTTTGTTTAAGTTCGGGCTGTTGTTTTCAAGAAGTTGGCTCATGCTAACAGGAATATTGGCGGCCTGTCTCATCAGCTCAAGTGGAACAGGGTGCTGAAGCCGACCACCCTGCTGTCTGAAGACAAGGAGCCTGAGAGCAGAGCACACCGCTTGGGAGCAATTATGTACTGGGTGACCTCCCAGCCACTCAACACAAAGCATCTACTTTCCCATGCCTTCTCCAGACCTTGGCAATAGCAGAGAGCTAAATGGATGAGAGGGTGTGGTGGGAGAGACAGAGCTGGAGATGAGGGGAGGCAAAGAAGCCTTTATTTCTAGACCTTGAGTGGGTATGTATGAAGCCTTTATGAATATTTTGCATATGACCCCAAAGCTTTAAGTGAGGCATATTTTAAATTAATCAAAATATATCACTGCAAAAACCTTATTTGTATAACCAAAATTCCATCATGCAATCAAAATTCACCTATTCTTTAAATTTATGGTAACAGCAAACTCACTTCATGCTTTTCTGAGCATGTTAAAAATGCTTAATGTATCATTTGAAAAATGTTAGTCCAATGTTTTCTTTTTACACCGAAATACAAAAATGCATTATAAAAATGCCATGCAGAGAAATAATTGATTGCTAGTCCATGCCATAGAGACTGACTGACAGCACGAGACCCTTAAGTAATTAAACTGCTTTAACCACAGATGGCTTGGCCAGACTCCTTTATGTGATTCCCACCCCCCACCCAGGATTCATCATTTCATTTCACTTGATATTGACCTTGCTGTAAGCTACAAACACACAGATAATATGTCAAATCCAACTCATAGTCTTGTTTTTTGCTTTATGAAAGAAAAAAATTGTTTGCCTCATTATTTTAATGTTTGTGCTTAAAGAGCTTTCAAGCGGTCAGTTGCTTTCAGTCCTTTGATGTGTATGTGGGTTCTTTCATAAATAAATGGGGATATTGAAGCTGCTCAAGTAAAGGAGACATTTTCTGCTAAAAATCCATGACTTGCTGCTTGATTTTACCGTGCATTCCCCTTTGCTTTTGAATTTTGCTCTTACAAGGAAGGGTAGCTAAATAAATACAGTAGCACAGAAGCAAATGGAAAACATCTGTTGTTCTTATTCAAGAATGTAGTGACTCAGGTTTTATGAACATCTGAACTCAGCACTTTTGCATTTTTTAGAATTTTCTATTATTTAAGATTGTTGCTATAAAACATATACTTAAAGGGAATACTGTAAGAAGTCTGGAGATTGTGCTTGCACGTTGGAAATGCCAAACCTGAACAGGAATGAGAGGAAGGTGTTTTTTTGGTTTTGTTTTCTCTTAAATGGAAATGATTCAGAACCCCAAGGAAATATGAAGAGCATACAGGAACACATTATGGCTTAGGGTAGTGCCTGTGTCTGGAATAGCCACTACAAGGAAGTAAAAAATCCTGCTCTTCTCAGAGTGATCCTACCCTGATATGCCAATGAGTTCTCCAGTTACTGGAGCATTACAAGATTTGCAGAGCTAGTGGTGGATCTTACAGTGACAATAGCAGTGTAATGGAAAGGGGTATTCTGAGATTTATAAGCTGCAAGACTAAGGGATGTTTGAAATAGATGGAAGCACAGGGGCTTCTTTGTAAGAAATGGGTAGGTATTGTGACTTAAAGAGAACGTTATTGTAGTGTAACATCTGGTTCTGATAATAGAGTAATCAGACCTAAAATATTAAGAATGCCTTTCTCAAGTTGAAAATGGCTTCTTCTGCTAGTGTGGCCTATTTTTTTATCAAAGATTATTGTGGAAATCCCTTGCTGTCTCTCACTTCCTCAGACCATGAGTTCCATCTCCTTTATTTCTACAGCTTTCTCCTCTGCATTTAGAGCCCCTTCAAAATTTATTCTGTGCAACTCTGGTATTTGAGACATATAAGTATTACCACATTACCAGAGATGCATGTCACTACATTCCTAAATCCCTAGTGTTCCCATATTTTTATCTCCACTTCCTTAGGACTATTGCCAATGTTCATTAATTCGGTACCTGTTATGTCATCTTTATTTTGGAAACTTAAGGACCCTTATTCACACTCATCTTCCTCAGCTGCAAATTACTGAAAGTGGAGTTACATGAGTTCATTCATATACCAAAATATAGCTCTTCATGGAGCTCATTTAAATCTGCTTTCTTGGAAGCTAAGCACCTCTTTCCCACCAAATGCTAATGTACATTTTCTTGCAGTCATGGCAGCAATGATGTGATGTCATCAGTACTTTTTTGGTAATCGTCAAAAAGAGAAAAAGAGCCCACAGTTTCTGCATGTTCAATCACAGAATGTACCCACTTGGAAGGGAGGATCATCAAATTCAGCTCCCAGCCCTACACAGGACCATCCCCTAGAGTCACACCCTGTGCCTGAGAGCACTGTCCAAATGCTTCTTGAACTCTGTCAGGCTGATGTTGTGATCACTTCTCTGGGGAGCCTTTTCCAGTGCCCAAACACCCTCTGGGTGAAAAACCTTTTCCTCATATCCTAACTAAACCTCCCCTTACACAGCTTCATGCTCTTCCCTTGGGTTCTGTCACTGGTCACCAGAGAGAAGTAAAGGTACTAAGCTGTCTGTAACTGTCTAAAACTAAAACTGAGCTAGAAAAGTTTTTAAACTTTGTGGAAATTCAACACCTCCAAAGATATTATTTTGGTTCTAATTAGTGAATATCCAAACTATAATAAAGCACCAGATGCTGGGTGCCAAAAGCTTGAAAAATTCAAGTTAGTCATACCTCCTACCTTTAAAGTGTATGTTGAAAAAAGTTGAGACAAATACAAATATCAACTATCAGAAAATATTTTGTGCCAATAAAAATAGAAAAATGAGCTTATTAAAACATGAATATATTTCAGTCCAAATTGTTGAAAAAGGCAGTGTCAGCCATGAGGTTAACAACTGATAATTAAGACAGAAAGAACTTTCCTGTTTGTTGGCAGATGTTAGGTTGCAGCCAATCCTCTGCTCTGAAGACACTAGTCTGGAAGGTCTTGTATAGTTTGAAACATTAAAAACTAGGTATAGCAAATCCACTGTGTTGTTTTGAGCTCTGCAATACTAACATCTACTGATAGAGTAAATACCAGCTCTGTTTTCTGTATCTGATTGACTGGATGGGGAACAGCACCTGGAGTCAGGCTCACCCGTAAAAAGAATGCATGTTTCCTGTGATTTTGCTTGTATGTGCTAATTATTCGCTTTGGTGTGCATGCTATTATTTCTTAGGAAGAAGATGAAAAGGGCATTTTGCCCTGAAAATTGCTAAAAGAAAAGTGTGGGGGTACCTTTGTAAGGTCCAGAGTGAACACAAAATCCATTCCTCTACCTCTCCCACTTATGCCATTTGAAATCCTGTGCTCTTCAAGGTTGGTTGAGTCAGGTCAGAGCCAATTCAGAGGAGAGCTGTGTGGTTTGTAGCTTGAGGATCTTACTAGTTTCAGCCTTCTCTGTTAGATCTTCAGTAGCTTGCTTTGTGCCTCTACAATGGCTCTGATAGTTTGTATCACCTAAAAAGTCTTGTTTACAGTAGTGTTGGCAGCTGTGCTCCAAGCAGCTAGGTATGTTTGTTCTTGCAGGCTTTACTGTCTCTTTTGTGCCTTCTCAAATTTCCAGGATGGTCCCAGTGTAAGGTTTTTAGATACTGAAAATACTTGGTTTTCCTTCACTATATTTACATTTCCGAAACATTTCTGTGCTGTTTTCACTTCATTATGGAGAAAGCTGGTGCACAAAGCCTAGGATTAGAAATGGTCTTATGCTATGCTATGGTCTTACGCTTACAGATGTAATTAAACTGAAAAGAGGGGCTACAGTTTTGCTCACTAATAGAATGACAACAGCAGTAGGTAGTTACTGATCTTGGGACTTGACTTGTAGACAGTTTTTGTTAAGTCCCAAAGTACACGCTGTTGATGCTGTGTAAGTAGTAAGTAATGATGATGAGCTTTCAAGTAAAGAGCACAATTTCCATTTGTCTTTGGAGCTGTCATCATGGTATCTGAGGGGCTTGAAGTTGTTAACCCCTCAGGTAGATGGATATATCAATCTGGAACGACTGACAAATTCTTAACAGGAATGAACTGGGGTAGTTCCATATAAGTATGAGCATCTGTGTTGTTTCAATCCAGCTGAGAATTTGTCCCATAGTTTTCATAACCTTTGTGGGTCTGTCTATGGTAACCATCCTTAGAGAACGCTGCCATCTGCCATGACCTAAAAAGCACATTCAGTCTCAGTTTAGGGGCTCCATTTTTGTTGGGGTTTTTTTAAAGAATTACTGAGATTGAGAATTCTTATGAGGATCATCTCCCCTGCCTAATGAGAAAACCACAACTCTGTTCCCTACCATAAGTGATGCTCTAGAAGGAGGAGATGGCTATCTCCAACTTCAAATTAAGGGTTTGAGAAATCCCACCTGTGTCAGACACACATAATTTTGTTAGTCCTGGTCCACAATGTTATATTTTCTGGCAAAAAGGGAAGACTGACTACTTGGTAGGAATTTTCCATCCTTCAGGTTTGTAATTTTGTGTTTCTACCTTATGTACATAAATGTATATATATATACACATGTAAATCAGTGTCTATCTGTTTGTTGGTTCATTGGGGTTTTTTTCCCCTGACCATAGCTTTTGGTACAACAAGAAAAAAAATCTGTCTGTATCACAAAATTCTCCAAATGAGCAATGGGAAATACACTGAATACAATTTCGGTCCATAGCTCTTAAGAAGTAGAAACAAAGGCAAAACATGATGAGAAGCGACTGTGTTGAATTTGGGTACTTTTTGCATCATCTTTCATCTTCCTACTTAATGCACTGCTGCGGGGATGGGAGAGTCTTAAGAGAAACAAGCTGGGGCACCTCTAATTTAATACAGCATCCAATAGCTGCTAAAAGGGGCACAAAGTTTTTAGCACTTCTGTGTCAGCTTCTTCTCCTGATGCCATTTTATATATGCCAACAGTTTTGAAAAAGGTTCCTTGGAGGGCTGTGTTCTGCCAGAGTTTCATACCAGAAAGTCTTCCTTGAAAATATAAGGAAGGAGTTGTTAGTTTCCTTTGTACATCAGCCCTTTGCATGATGCCAGAGTGAGAAAGAAGATCTCACCCTCTGTTTCATGCCTTTATTTAATATGCTGACCCTATTCATATCTTCCAGCCTTGTATCTCAAAATTCCATTTAAAGATTGATTAATGCTTTCATCCCCATCATGATGAATGTGAAAACAGAGACTCTGAAACATTCAGGATAACAAAGGGTAAGGCCATGAAATACAGGGTTAGAAACAAGTTTCCTGACTCTCTGTCTAATTTTTTGAGCTGTGATTGTTTTCTTCCCTTCTAGAAGCATCTTACATGATCATATTTCAATCCCATTCTCCTAATATATTTAGAGATTCATTAATTAAAATTATTTTAATTTTAATGATTTTTCTTACTCAAGTGGATCATTGTGGACAGCCGAAATTGAAACAGGCAAGACAAGCATTCTTGCTGTACCCCATGCTTATCAACGTGTCAGGTTGGACCAAGAACGTTCTGTAAATGTTATTCTGTGTTACAACAAATCCCCTAGCTAGATTACAGCATTGACAAATTTTTACCAGATTTTTACTGCCAAGTTCACTGGGAGCACATCTGGAACTATTTGACATTGTCGCATCTGGCAGATCATGTTCCTTTTCAATTTAGGGCAGGTTGGTCATCATTGGGAGGATTTCTAGCTGCAATCCTATGTCCTTTCCCACCCATAACTTAGAGGGGTGCCCTGAGCTCATTGTTCTCCTCTGTTTGATGCAGTTAAGATCTATAAACTGAATTAAGGAGCCATAGAATCAGTATTTGCATACTGATACATCTATTAGAGTTTATTGGGTAAGGTATTTATATGTGTCCAGAGGGAGAGGCAATCATACTCCCAAGTCGTGGGTCTTATGCACTACAGGAGATGAAGTCTGACAAGATCCTAAAACATCCCTCACTGTATCTGCCAACTGTGAGCAGGCCCAGTTCTAAACCCTTCTTACTAGATGTTTCTCTGCTCCATTCTTAAAAGTTGCCATGAACACTCCTAAAACTTCCAAAACTTTCCCAGAGAATCAAGTATGTAACTCCTTTTTCTACAAAAGTTTCTCCTAACATCCAGTACCTTAAATCTTTCTGCAACTTAACTCCAGCCTCAAAGGCCATAGAAAAGTCTGTTAGGTAAAGCGTGACTAAGAAAAGTATTTGAAAAATGTTCCCCTGTTCCTTCCTGTCTTCTCTGCCCCAGACTAAACAAACCAAGGTCTCTTATTCTTGGTTTTGCTAGCTGTGTGATGATTTTGGGCACTTTGCTCTGGGCTGTCTCCAACTTTTCCTTGTGCTTCCTCAAGTGCAGTGGTCACAATGAGGAGCAATACTGCAAGAGAGTCATGTCTGCAGAGCAGAAGACTGGATTATTTCTTGCTTCTCCCGCATGATACTTGTCTGTAATTCCTGGTGTGGGACTTGCTTCTTCTGCCATGGTGCCTCACTGTTTGCAAGAGTGGATTGTTCCTGTGCTCCCCTTCATAAAGACAGGCACTATACTTGCCTCCTTCTGGCAAGTGAGTAATTCTTCCTTTTGAAACTTCAGCCATTGCCTGTACCTTCCCCAAGAAAGCCTGTAATGGGTCTGAGATTAGTTCACTGACTTCTTGAAATTCTCCCAGGTGCAATTCATCTGGCCCAGCTGACACGAAAATGTCTCAACTTATCTAGTCTGGTTTTCCTCTAGGCTATCCATGATTATTCCAATCATCTGATTATGCTATCTTTCCTAGCAAAGGCTGCAGCAAAGAGGCATCAAATCTATTAACCTTCTCAGTAATAACTGTGGATATATTTGCCTTGCTTTAAATAATGGTATCTTCAAATTTTGTTGTCATCTCTCTGAAATTCCTTCCTTCCTTTCCTGTTTTCCTCTTTCCCTCTTCAAGTGTTTTTTTACCATCCCTCTCAGGGGACACTAAAAGCACCTTTGTTCATTCTGATTTTGCCCCTGAGTGCCTGTATTTCACCTGTAGTGGTCATGACTTTTTGTTTCTGAAGTCAGCAAAGTCCTTATGATTTAGCCAAGAGGATGTCCTTCTGGTTCTCTAGGTTTTCTGCCTCATAGGAGAAATTAATGCTTATGTCTTGATTTGTGTCTTTTAAGAAACAGCAACTTTCCTGGAGTCTTCTTACCTTGTAGTTTTGATTTGGTTGTAGTCTTGTATAAAAAGTTGCTTAGTTTTTTCAGCCTGTTTTCTTAAATATGGATCCTTTTTGTGTTCTTGTTCTTCCTTTTCCCATGCTGAACCAGGTGAACTTAGTCACTGCAAGTTTTTTTTGCTAGTGCAATTGCTGCCTACAATCTCAGTAAGTTTCCTGTTGTTCATAAAAATTAAATTTAGAAAAGTCCTGCCTCTAATTACTTTTTCTATTACTTGTATGAAAAAAAAGATCAGCTGTACATTTAAGGACTTTACCTATTGTTGTACAGAAGCTAAAGGTGACATAGGTAATTATAAATTTGCAGTATATACTTGAAAAAGAACTTTTGTGCCTTGCACAATCAGTTGAAAATACTACAAAATCTCCAGGGGCAAGCTTGTATTGTATTCATAGTGAAACTTCAAATGCACGTTTGATTATGAGATAACTTAGCATATCCCAACTGTTGGTGGTAAAGTCTGCCTATGTCTGCAAGGAGTGTCCCAAGTTTTCTGAGACAAGACAGGAAAGCGCAGGGCAGAGCTTTAGATTGCACAACCTCCTTTCACAAATTTACTAATGTATCCTGCCTGGTGGATGAAACAGTCTCAGAAGTAGTCAGGTCTATCTGACCAAGTGCTTTGCATCATGGCTTGTAACGTCTTGCTATGATACTGTGTGGTGCCACTGGACAGACAAGGTGGCTGTGCACCATCCTACAAGGGTCTGACATCTATTGCACCGGGTCAGTGTGAGATGTGTAAGAATTACAGATGTTTGCCAGGAATGCAGACTTGTGGATCTGTGAGCATTGGTAAATCTGTGCTTTACAGGAAAGTGTATTCCTAACCACAGGTCATCAACAACTTACTAGAGGCAGGGAGCCAGTAGCAGTAGTTCTGTAAAGAAGTCTGTTGCAATAGGCTGTACGAAAATGCTAAATGTGGAGTATGGAGGCTGATACAATATTTGAATGCTGTATTTTAGGTAAGCTGTTTAGACTTTTAACCATCAAGATGAAAGATTACAGAAAATAAGGTGTTTGATTTATGGTTTTGTTTTGAACTGCAGGATTATGCTATATTGCATTGTTTTCATGGGAGATAGGTGACAGTGTTATTTGTAGTGGTGCTGATAAATGGTGAGTTGTGACTGGTTGTTCTCTGCGATGTTCTCCCTTTCACTTTATGAATTGCCCATTCTGTAAATCAGTAATATCTTGCATATGGTTGCACTATATGTAAGGCTAAGGTAGCAGACTTCTACATAAACATGCCAGCAGAGGAAGCTTAGGTCTATATTGCCCTTGGGTACAATGTTGTAGCGTCTTACAGACAAGTTCAAATTGCCTCAGATTCTTTTTCTAGAAAACAATGAAAACACGGCCAGAATGTCACCTGGAATTGGGAAGCAGCCTGGGGTTGACCTTCCCTGAGTGAGCACAGGGCTGAGCTGGGGGGTCCTGGAGCCAGCAGCAGGGATGCAGAGAGTGCAGGTAGGGAGCATGGTGTTTATGAGCCTGCTCACCTCAGGAGCTCCATCTAATCTCCACTGCAATTTCAACAGACTTCTTTCAAGTTCGAGAGATCCAAGATCTACAAATCTGTCTCTCCACTTTGGTGTTACATCATGGTTTTTGTCCTGTTTGTGCTTTAGCACCTTGTGCTCCTGAAGTTGCTCTTTGGAGGTATGCACTCTGTGAATGGTTTGGTGGCAAGTCTTGGATACAGGGTGCTGTACTGTTCACATACATATTCATTATATATATATATACACAAATGTTTCATATATATATACATTCATATATATGCATTTTATATATATATATACACTCTTTTATAGCTATATGTATCTATAGATATGTGTATATATATACACACATTTATTTATTCACAATAATGAAAATATTCCTTCCTCATCCCTAAAGAAAATATTTTGCCATTTTTAGTTAAACTTTGTCACTACCTAGTAAACAACTTCTCTAAATTAAAAGAAAATACCATTCCCCACTGTGTCTTTGCCATGTAAGCACTGGGGTACTTACTGCCTGGGACAGACACTTCTTTTCTTTGCCATGAAGTAAAAGTCAACAGGGAAATTGTGCAAATTGCTCTGGTATGCATTTTCCAAGATGAAAAAGAACTGCACGTTTATTTCTTCTTTGCATCATTCAGACACAGCAGCATTTTTCTGACCACAAAAAGGGTGTATTCTGGTATTATCCAATTTTAGAAAGAATGGTACTTCTGCTAGTTGCTTCTGTAAAAGTTATGAACATCTGAGCACCAGAAGAAACTGCAGCTGAGAGCCAATATTGCATGATAATCCTGGAAATGCTCTTCTAAGTTAAGTGGATGTTCCATTCTGAAAATTCTGAAATTAATTAGCAAAAGCTTGCAATATGAGAGAGATATATTTGGATGCATATCTGAAACTCTGATGATGTCCAAATTGGAAAAAAGGCAAATTGAATCACTGTATGCTAACCTGAAAAACTTAAATCATGTTACTGTGTGTTGTTTCATCATGGTGGCCTTTTTTTCTTCTTTTTCTGTGCTTTGAAAAGAAGTTGGAGGAAAGAAGCAAATATGTGACAAGCAGCATATGCAAACTGTAAGGTGGAAGTGGTAAATGAGTAAGACCACATTTGGAAGAGACAGATGGTGCTTTTTCTTGATCATATGGTAGCACTGGCAGTAGAAATGTTTTAGAGTTAGACAAGTGGAGAGGCCAGACACATTTCCTAAATGCAGGATGATTTATTTGTAGAACATGCAGAAATGCAGGGAACAAAAACATTAAACAACCCTTGGAGAGGTGCATGAACATGATACATTTATTTGTGGTTTGCTTTGAACTCCTGGCCACTGACATGGGATCTGTGATTATGTATTCTTGCTTTGACTGATAACATGTCCCAGCATTTCTTGTCCCCGTTGCCAGTTTCTCCTTTTCTGCTATCTGCAGAAGTGTGCAGATAGCAGAAAAGAATCTTGCTGCAGCGTGCCTTCTTCAGACCCCATTTAGCCAAAATTCTTATATCTGCCCACAGTTATTTCTGTTCTGATTGTTTGTAGGTTAACCTTCAATCAGCTGGACATCTGATTAACAGATACAGCCATGAGCCTGATTTGGCAAAAGCCTGGTTATTGGGCTAGTTTATTACAATACTAGAAGAAGGAATTGTCAGGAGGAGTAGTGCAATTCAGCCATATAATGTGAATAAAAACTCATTGTGTGCTGGGGAGATATTTTTTATGTATATATATGATGAAAAGGATGATTTCCAAAAATCAGTTGGTAGAGGAGACAACTTTCTGCAACTGTATGTTTGTGTAATGACTTGAGCAGCATCTCAGGTCTGTTACTTCTGAAAATATGTAGTCAAAAGGACTTTCTGAAAAATAATATAGCAAGAGAATAATTGAACCTTTTAATTACCATTTGTTTGTGTTGTGCAGTTTTTAGAAAACTTTCAATTTCTTTTTGTAGCTTTAACAGTAAATCTTAGATATTTTCAACAACTGAGCATCTGAGTAAATAGCACAACATTTTCATAGCAATATTTGGAAGATGTATAATGTGCAAAAAGTCTTTCTAGAATGTGGGAAACAAATGCTTAAATACAGTTGAAGAGTGAAAAATAATAATAATAATAAAAAAAAAAAAAAGAGAGAAAAAGTTTGCAAGCAAAACCTGTATGGAAATAACTGAAAGTACTTTTGAAAATGCACTTGTCACCTTTTTTGTCCTGCAAAGATGATAAAACTAATGACATTTCACACACAAATGGGAGGAAACAAAGTAGAACTTTCAGCTGACAGGATGAGAAGAATTTTGCTAAAAGTTCAGTAGAAAGTGCAGAATCTAAAGCCTAATAGGGTCAGGAGTTTAAATTAATCTGTTTGAAAATAGTGTAGTCCTGTTCACAGATATCTGAAATCTCAACAAAAGATTAAATAGTCCGTGTTTTTTTACTTTCATAGCATTAAAAAAAGGTTGACATTTTTTGACAACAAGACATTTCTTGACATGGTAACATTTCTTGTTTTTTTGACTAAGGGAGAATATGTTTATTTGTACTAAATATGAATTACTGGGAGTTTTGAGAGGGGAAATATGTAGACAAATACTTCGGAAAACTTCCAGACATTATGAACCTCGCAAAAGAATGGATGCTGATTAAATGCTCCTCTACAGATTGTGATTGTATTCATAGAGAAGACATTTAAAGATTAATTTTGACCCCTTCTACATCATTCTTCCTTGGCACTACTTGGACATACCACAGCAGGACCCACTCAGCCATGGAGAGGCACACTGCAGCAGTGAGAATGATGTTGGAGGATGTGACTGGCTTAAAGGAACTTCTTAGGCCCCACAAGTTCTTTTCAGGGGTTGGTATTGTGATACAAAGTCACACATCTCCTGCTGAGATTTGACATATTTGAATAGATCACCTGATGTCAAAGTTTGTGAAGACAGCTTGTCCCTGGCTATTAGTGCTATTTAAATTTATGTTTTGTGTACACTTCTAATTTCATTAAACTTTATTTTCAGATGGGCATGAGAGCAGTTGATATGGTCAGATGTCTTCTGAGCCCCTCGTTTAAGTCTAGGCTTGTCCTTAATTAAGAGTTAACTTCATTTGAGCTTCAATAATTTCAAACAGTAGGAACCCATCCACCTGCAGCTTCCCTGGGGGCTGTGGTGATGCTGTCTCGTGACTCAGCCCACTCTCAAAGCAATTCACCACCANATTCCCTGAGGGCTGTGGTGATGCTGTCCCTAACTTGCCCTGGACCTGTCTCATGACTCAGCTCACTCTCAAAGCAATTCACCACCATGTTGGCTTTTCCTTAACTTCTCAACTGTAAAAAACACATTTCTCTCTTTCCTAGATTTCCTGCAGCTGGCAGGCCTTCCATTTGTTTTGCAGCCCCAGCATGAAATGATTTTATAATCAGCAGTGTATTGACAACACTATTGGTTGGACAAAGTCACCATGATCTTCCTCCCAGTGCCACACTGGATGAATGCTGGGAAGTTAATCCATTTACCTGAACTGGAAATGCTTAGTTTCATTGACCTGCTCCATAATATTTGTAAAGCAGTAAGTTAGAAGATTATGTTTAAATTACAGAAAGTAAGCTTGGAAACAGCCTTTATTCAAAGAGAGGTGTGTCATTTTGATCATAGTGTGAAACTGTACAATAACTGACCAGGCAGGCATAGATAGCAGTGGGGGAAGCAGGGAGTCAAAAGGCATATCCAGATTCAGCACTGAGGCTGTGCCAAGCATAATTTGATTGAGACCTGTAGGAAGTGAGGATTGTGTGGGGCAATGAAGATCAACCCTCCTTTCTTTATTCAAGGAGTGGGGAGTGTTTCAGACAAGCATTTCACTTTATCAAAGTGAAAATATGGCTGACTGCACAGAACCCTCCTATCTTTGACTCAGGTACTTGAGTTTCTATACATTTAAGACTTTTCTTAAGGATATCTTACCTAGCAGCTGAAATCATGGTGATTTTAGTTTACTAAGTTGTACAGAGTCAAACTCTTAATTTGCAGAGGATTGACCTAAAAGGTACCTCAAAATGGGTCCTTGGAGTTCTGAAGTTTATTTTTGTTTCTGCACAGCTGGTGTACATGTGTTTCTTTAAAACCACATGTTAAAAGTCTTATGAAGCACTTAAAAATACATTGTACATACTATGGACTTGCTTAGCAAGTCTTAGTATCTTTATTCGTTCCAAAATTAAAAATACTGTGTTACTTAATTTTTTATAATAGGTTGACCCATATTTTTTGTATTTTATTACTGAAAAGCAGTTAAGTAATATGAAAAAAGAATTTATATGTACTAGACTAAACCTTCAAGGTTTAGAACAATGAATTGTGTGTTGTAGAGTTTATTTTGTTTTCTGGAAGGCCTAGGAGCAGTAATTGAAATCCTGAATCTGCTGAAGCTGATGGCAAATTCTTGGGAAACAAATTTCTTAGGACTAAAATTTCTTTATTCCATGCCTGTATGATACGCTGCTAGCCATCAGCTTCGACTGACTGCAGCAAATTGGAATAACATTCATAGTGGAAACTTTGGTAGCCACATGACTACATTAGCAGAAAATCCTAAAAGAAAAGGAAAAAACAATCAATTGAAGATGTAAACAGTTATTAGCAAAGACTCCTGGCACAGGCTTAGGCAGTGCAGATGTAACTACCTGAGTGTTTCCCAACAGTGGATCCTTTTGCATAATTGCCTTCAAATAAGTTTTGATTGAAGCTTATGTATGGTGTATGTGGTCCATGCAGTCCTACATTGTGAATAAGGATTTTTTTGTGTGCATGTGTGCATTTCAAAATTTTTAAGATGAGACTTGCCCTACTTCTGAAGCTGTCTGCTAGCTATTTCTCATGATAGATTTAACAGTCAGTTTTGGTATCACAGGGATAAGACCTCAGATATGCAGAGATGTATCCCTGAAAAAAAATTATTCCTTTAAATGCAGAACTGTGTGTTGGTAATGCTAAGTTATGCGCTCCATGGTCTGTATTTCAGTTTCTTGCAGTCAAATGTAAGCCAGATCTTGCGGCAAGGCTGGTTTTGGAGAAATCAGGGATAATTTGGAATAATTCACATCAAGAGTTATCTTTCATTAATTAAGCAGCTTGATTGCTGATGTTCTGATGTATTGCACACCGGCTTATCTATCAGTGCTTGAAAGGCTCCCCGTAGCATCTTTGCCTTTTGCTTCACTGCTCATTAGGCACTATTTCTAGGGGAGCATAGGCAATCACAGATTCCCTAAAGCACCAAGATATTGCAAGAGGGGGACTCTGTCTTCCCTCTCAGTAAATGCCAACCTTGCACAGCTATTGCAATCAACTTCCAGCTGACATACCAGGGACGAGATCTGCTCATTGATGTCAGCTGTCTTGCTCTGCTCCATAGATCCCCTGATGGTTTGCTAACTGTAAACTTTTCTTATTTGGGGATCCGCACCATCTTTGATTTGATAGAGCAATGAGTACGTACATAAAAACATATGTTTGTCTATTCCTGTATATCTTCAAACCATGGAAATACCATATATGACATTTGTAGTCATGTATAAAATAAGGAATGTTTACAGATTATTAAAAAATAATAGGATAAAGATAAAGAGGTTGCAGGAATAATGGAATTCTCTTTAAATCAAGGATTACAGTAAGTCTTACATTCAGGTATAACCATCCTTGAAAGTAATCTGAACATTCAAACAGAAGCAATCTTAACTCCATTTTGTTAATAGCGTGAAGTAAGAATGTGGAGGGAAGGTTCTTAAAAACAGGTTTACATTCACCTGGGATTGCAAATGCTTTAAATGCAAACAAAAGTGTATCATGGAATAAGAGTGAGCACAGTTATTCATGTGCTTAACTGTGCAAGTGTTAGGTGGTATGTCTGCATTTCTTTTAAGTATAACTATATAGTACAGCCCATACCTAAATAACCTTAAGTATAATTCTGATTGGTTTCTACTTCTGATCTGTTCTCTTCTGCCAAGTTTGTAAAACATCTATTAACAAGTAAAATGAGATCTCAGATGGGGAGTGCGCAGCTTTAGCACAAAGCTAGGGCTGGAAGGAAAGTCTTTTTGTAATTTGTAAGGGAAATATTACAGCTGTATGGCCAAATTTACAGAAACAATTAAGCACTCAGAATTTTCTGCCATTTCTTTGCATTCCAAGGCAACTATTTCTGAGCCAATTATCATAATCAAATAGATAAAAAGCATATAGGATACACTAATAGCTTTCATGGGGGGGGGGGGTGTTTGGTTTTGTTACTTTTTAATTTCATTGATATTTTTCATTTTTTTTAATAGGAAATCTGCATGAACAGACTAGAATTTGGTCAGTGTAGCTTGTACACAAGGCTTTCAGAAAGGAGAGATTATTTTCAGATTTAGCCTGGAGGTTTATTTTACAATGGAGATTGAAATTCTAGAAAATCCTTTCCATGAAAATGCAAAAACTGTTCAATGCAATCAAATAAAATACTTTTGTTTCAGGAAAAAAAAAAAGAAAATAAAAAATGAAGCAAAAAGCCAAACAATTTTACTGGGTGTATTTGACATCCCCTGTGTAAAATGATCTGGTTCTGATCATGGTCATGAAAAGTGAGGTCTGATTGCAACAGTTCTTGACCCAGACACAAACAAACAGTGCTTCTCACTTTAATTTAATTTTGGTCTATGGTCGGAGCACCACCTCCACAAGGGATTATAACTGTGGGCTTGTTACAAACATTCAATGTGAAACAACACAGCGGCAGAGCCTTCAAAGGTATAGACGATGTTGAGTCTTTGACTGCCTTTCTCCTTATCACCTGAAATCTACAATAGACATGGCCAGTAGTTGGTTACTTTCTGACATTCTCAGCCTTACCAAACTGAAAAGTAAGGCTATGTATGTGTTCTTAAAATAAACTCAAGATTTTTTTAAATTACAGGCTTAAAAAGTGAATTCTCTAAGCTGTATGCACTGAAGCATACATAACAGTTCCCTCACAAAAAAAGGGAAAGCAGCATCTGAAGGGCAAAAACTATTGTGCATCCATATCAAACACCATAAATCGTTGGTAGAATGTGATAGTTGGGACCTGCTCATGCTCCCATCCATCCCATGTGAGGGGTAGTTTTCCTTCTCTGAGAGCCTAGTTTGTCCCTCAGGAGTATCCAAGTAGTCATCACATGTCTTAGCTGCTCCAGACTTGGCTCTTAAGTGATGATTAAAGCCAGAAATTGTAGATACCATTTTCCTTCTTTGCCTATTTCTCATCTTGAATTTTATATTTGATTCCCCAATATCCTTGTGTCCCAAAGTGTGATCCTCCACTTTGTTTTGTGCACAGACATTAACTCTTTAAAGTATTAGCTTATTTTTCCTGAGTTTGTACCGGGTTTTGTACCCAGAAACTGGAGAATCTGTTGGCTTCCTGAAGCTGAACAAATGTTATTTCCAGCTCTTTTCTGGGACCCATTTTCCTTTTCTAATTTCTCAGTCTTTTCTGGCCACTTAAGCAGCAGACCCAGATGCTTAAGGCTGTTTTTAGCTTCCCTGCCTGGGCAGCCTCCTTTGTGCCATGCAAGCCCTCTCATGCCTGCAAGCTTTGTCTACAACATACAAGTTCATTAGGAAGGTGATGATGTCAATCTCTTCTTTCACCTGAATTCAAGATTGAACTACAGAGTTGCCCTGTCATCATTTCCCGCAGGAGAAGTCTGTTCATGACCCCAGAGTGGCAGGAATCAAGCTTTGCAACCAGCCCAAAGGCACAGCCAGAACAGCAATTCCCTCATTCTCCACCACAGGCAGGCTTTATCTCCTGGGAGATACCACAAATTTTTCTTCTCCCTCCATCACTTGACTAGGCCAGAGGCATATTTTTAACAAACCTGCTGTCAGCATATTTGCTCTGGTAGTTTTGTTTCTCCTTCTGGGCTGCTTTTTGGTGGTTGCCCTGCAGAGCTTACACTGCCTGTACAGTTCAGTTGCAGCTGTTTGTGGAGTTTGGCTTTGCTGGTCATAGCTTTTGCCACTGTGTAATGAAAAATATAGCCCAAATCTTTCTCTTGCCCTGGCTTTGATAAATATGGTCATTTGAGAAGGTAGACTTGCTGTTTGATTCAAAGTTTATTAAAAGTAAGAGGGACAAATGCAACAGAATCCATGAGTGATTTGAGGAAAGTGCCATTGGTATTGGTTTGTGTCTGGCAGACCCTGAAAACAGCAGGTTTCTATCTGCAGTGTTTATTCTATGCTGTAAGTCCTATTCCCAGGCTGTTGTATCTGAGCCTCACAGAAAGTGAGTTAGGGTAAACAAGGAGCAGAACACATTTCAGGTGCTGGTGTTTTGGCAATCAGGGTTAGTTTGTAGTCAGAGTTTTTGTTGTTGGGGGAATATGTAGGGTGGAAATGAAGGGTTTGAATTTGATCCTGCTGGTGTGTGGATGCTGGCATCTCTCTGTCTTTCCTGCCAGGTCATTCTGGCATGGCTTTTACAGCTGCAGCTGACTGCTCATCTTCCTCTCAGTTTTCCTCTGCTCCTGCTGTGGGGTAATCAGCAGCAGCTCTTTGGGACCACCACAAAGAAAGACTTTGCAGATGAAAACCAGCATCTTGGACCTGTCTAAGGGAGAGGCTGCGCAGACTGCTGCCCTTTGAGCTGACTGGTGCTCTTTCCTTATTTCAGGCTCCCCTCCCTCCCACTTCCTAACTGAAATATTTCTATCCCAAACTGTCCTTTGGAAAGTTTTGAATTGCTTTCCAGCAGTAGATGGTTATCTACACATTTCCTATCTTTCAGCTTTCTCCAGTATTTGGACTGAGACCTTATAAAGTGATTACCTTCCAGAGTTTCTCAGAACAAAATTACTTATCTTCAGTCTCATTGAAATCCAAGTTGTAGTTATTGAAATGATTGCAAACCTATCATGTCACAACAGAGGTGTGCAACACTTTGGGGTAAAACTTCTGTTTCCCGAGTGGTGCTAGGAGATAGTTACTAGCTCTAAGCTTTAATTTTTTTCCTCTTTCTTTTATTGTGAAGCACTTTTAGTCTACTTTTCTTCTCATTTATTTTTCTCCCACAAGACCACTGACTGTTCAGAGCCACAGTACTGGGGAAATAGCTCCTCTCACATTATTATCAAAACAACAAAATTATAGGAATGTTTTCAGTAGCCGGCAAAACTTCTTTTAAACCCAAAAATCCAAACTCTCATGAAAATCCTTGGTTTTTTATAGCAGTGTCCTCTAAGCCTTTCTTACCCTGAGATCCTGGCATTCAGTTGTTTGGACAGGATTGTCCCGCTCTGTAATGGGTTCCAGCTGCTGTCTTGGCGTTGCTGCTCAGGAGGTGTTGCTCAGTTCCTATGTAGGTCTCTCTCAAGCCAAGAGCCCTTGCAGGAGAGCAGGCAATCCATTGCATCTCTTGGCAATGAGGTCTTTCTTTTAGCAATAAAAGATTGTGATGATTTATGTAAAGTGAAAGAAACTGCAGTTTTGAAGGAAACAAACTGTATTATGTGAGGTGTTTTCTATGGAAAGAGCAAAATATTACACAGTGAGCATTCTTTTACTCTTCTTCTGTAAGAAATGAGAAACAAATTATGTAGCTTTTATTTTTCAGCTGTGCTGAACACAAGTTGAAATGGTCTGACTTTGTTGGGGGCTTCAGAGCACAGCTCTCCTCCTCAGAACTGGTCACTATAGATGCTGTTTTGTGCTGAGAATATCACGTTTGCACACACACCTCAAGTTTGCCATGTGTTCCTAATGTAAAAGCAGGCAATTAAAACAACATCCTTATCAAAACATTCATGCAGTGATGCATTGCTTTGGAAAGAAATTCCTAGGCTATTCCCCAACACATGGCAAGAAGTTAAAATCCGTGATTTTGAAAGGGAAATAGGTTTGGGGTTATTTTTTCTGTGGGTTTGTTTTTGGTTTTTTTTCTCTCTCCTTGCACTGATATTTTAAGGTTAAATGCAGAACCTGGTTATGAAAGATAGTTTTATATGTAAAATATCATAGGGTTTATATTAAGGTAATTTCTAAGATAATTACAGTAAAATCTGCATTTTCAAGTGGGATATTCTTATATGTAGAATTCACTATAATAAAAATATTAACGGTAATATACCTACGATGTAGTAGGTTTATTTTGTAAAATGAAAGATTTTCTTTTCCCTGCCAACCTATACTGTATGTGTCGAAGGAACACCAGCCCAGCATTTCTGAATGCTGTTGTTTCACCTGTATAATTTCTTCTTCAACAAAGGGGCATTTTGCTTTTTTTGGGGCTGGAATTCAGACTCATTGGTCACAGAGGAGAATGGGACCTTATATGGAGACAGGTGGTTTATCCACACATCATGAGAACCCACCCACATGGAAGCAGTCCCTTGTAAGGTTTGTCACACTTATCTGCTGGTCCTGCTGATTTGAAATGTCTGTTGCCCTGTGGATTTGGGCAAACCTGAGGTCAGCACAGATCCCACTTGTTGGTTTACTGTCTGGGCACCAAGAGTGGAGACAGCTGCTCAAAGCAAACAGGCAAACTGGGAACAACCACTGGTGTCTCTTCAGATTAGTTGTGCTGTTGGTGCTCACTCAGGGTAGGGAAGGCTCTTGTTGAGTCCTGTTGTCGTGGGTTTGGGTTGGATGGAGGCTGGTCCCTTCTGCCTGGCCTGACAAGCATACACCATCCTCCCTCATCAGAGGTCTTTCCTGCTTGCTCAGCAAGATAGAGTCGGTTGAGGGAGGCTTTAGAGACTGCTCTGTTTAGCCTCTGCTCAGGACATCACATTCAAACAGTAATTAGCAATGGGGTGGAACTAACACAGGCAATGTGGGAACAATGCTGTGGGGCCAGCTACTAAAAAAAAGCTACTACCCTTTTAAATTAAATCAGTGTCTTAGGAAAGTTACTGACTTGTCTCTTGCCTTTGCTGTTTCGTCCCTTCCACCCCCACTGAAATACTTCTAGGCTGAGTTTCAGCAAAGGCTGCAAATAAGAGCATTTGTCTGTGATACAGACACAATTGATTATGAATGTTCAATGGTAATTATATTATTGTAGTGGAAGTGAAACATTCTACTCCATTATCAGCTTTGTCATCAGTGATTATGATTTTTATGGGATAGTATTTTTGTACTATTAGCAGCACTGTAGATGCAGTTGAAAACTAGATGCAGTAAATTATGGCCAAACACCAGCAGTCCAAAGATTAATTTGATTGTACAAGTACGGTCTCAGAGCTGTGTATGAACATATGCTCTATGTACTTATTAATGAGCAAGGTTAGACTGGCATGACCTGTGCTGTATTTCCTGAGTGTTCCTCAAGAGTTTACATGTGATCTTTGGTACAGATAATGCAGAGATCCATTTTCCAGAAAGACCTATTTAAGCATAAAGAAAATAGTAGGATGCAAATTGTTAGCTGTAAGCTTGATTGTATTTCAGCTAATGGAGGGGTTGAGTGGGGTCTGAAAGAGTTGAAGCATTTGCAAGCTGTAGTCAGCTGAACTGTTGCAGGGGAGCACTGCAGCAAACTGGTTGGTACATTTTTATTTAAGTGTAACTGGCTATAGCTTGAGAAAAAGCTCTTTCAAGGCACCCACCTTTCCAAAATCATGCTGCTTGGGTCAACTCTGTCATTGTGACAAAGGATCTAGGCAGCTAAGGGAGGGTGAAATGAAGCTACTCAGATTTAGGGCATCCTACAGCATGATTGCTTGCTGTAGGAAAACTGTACTGGATGAAAGTGCAGCCTCACATTTCTCCTTGTGTAGTTTCAGACTTTCTTCATCATAACTGATTTACTGTGTTACTACATTATTAGCTTGGCTTACTTAAATCCAGTTTAGTATTCACACAGTTCATTCAGTCTGTGTGTCTCATAGTGGGCTTAAAATTTGGAGGGTTTATTTAGTATCCATGCTGTGGCAGAATCCAGGTGTCCTGGCTGTTAATTTTGATGATGTAACAAAGAAACTCATCAAAGTAAAGATAAATGGTACTCTTTTTGCCTAGGAGTAGTAGCTTCATGAGTTAAAGCTACACAGGTTTTTACGAGCTGTGGCCCCACTCCAATTTTGAATCCAGATGTGAGGTGTGTGCCCAAGAGGTAAAATTAAACCTGTTTGCTGAACCAGTTCTCCTTGAAAGTGTCCTCAAGGGATTGAACTACAAATGCTTCAGGGGAATATTGGTTTTCAGATACCAGTGCTCCACAAATGTTCTAATATAACCAGAAATACTAATGAAAAAAATGTAATTGGACATATTCTAGAGTATCTGAGGAATATTTTTGAATAAATCTAGACATCTCTTTCATGACAGAAAAGGATCAGCTGGTAGTTATCACTGAAACTGGCTTCCTGTTTTGGAAGGGAACACTTGCCCCTTGTTCCCTCTTGTGTTGAGTAGGTTATGGATTGCTGTGGAATTTAGTGAAATCTATGGCTGACATTTTCACCTAAGCTTTCCTTCATTTTTACCATTTTAAGGTGCTTAACATCACTGTGGCGTGCCTACGAGAGGAAGAACATAGTTGTTACAAGTGTTGGCATGCATTGTTTTCAAAATCTCTTTAAGGGGAGTGAATACACTCGTTATAAACTCCACCTCCAGATCTTTGAGCAAAGATTACTGGCATGGCTTGTGCTTTGTGATACAAGTCTGTTCAGCAGTTGTGAGACATGTGGAAGGGAGGGAATTGTGTCCCCTTCCTGCCTGACAGCTCAAGGCAGGTGGTACGTGTGAGCTATGGGTAGGTGGCTTTCTGCTGGGGCAGGGGGTGGCTAATTTAATTTGGGAAAAGAGATATCAGCTAGAAAGCAAGCAGTTGAATATACTAGCTCTGTTGTTATTGCCAGTTCAGTTTAATTCAATTCTGATATTGTCAAGAGATCTCTCTGTACAACCTCTTTCAGCTGTATGGAGCTAGTCTGGCAGCTCCCACAACCCAAGGAGGCATCTGGCACTATCTGTCATCTTGTTCAAGAGGCTCAGATGTTTTATCCAGGATCATGTGGGAGCCTTGGTTCATACATTACCTGAAAGTTGATGTAAGTTTGCAGAGACCTTGCGTGTATTACGGCTCTGTGCTGGCCTTTAGCCTTGTCCTCATGGAGAATTTTGGCCCGTGGCAGGCACTCTTTGAGGTATACAGACATCATAGAGAGCAGATTCACTTATTTCTTCAATGCAGCTGCTTCTGCTTTTTTTGTGTTCGTGTTAAGAGGGGAATAAAATATGGCTGTAGAAAAACACCGTTGAGATTGTCCACTCCCTTGCTCATCTCTGTCAGCAAATAGATCATTTGTCAAGGGAAGAGGAGAATCTCAGTTGTGCTCTCCTAGCCGACAAGTTCAAATCCAGACAAAGAGATTGAGAAATCTTCTGTGCAAATGAAAAGCTGCAAATGATTTAAAGTACAAGTTTCCTGTTGGTAGGAATGTTCAACTTGCTTGTTGGGAGAAATGCTCAAATATTTTAGACCAAGGCAGGACTTTGGGGGTTTTATGTGTTTTAGAAGTTTTATATTCTTCCAAAAGCTCCTTTTTCTGTTGCATTCACTGCATACCCAAGCTATTTCTAAAAGACGTGGTCTGTCTAGGACACCCTATTCTCTTAATATGTGATCCATAAAGGTTCATAGTTTTGAATTTGTGAAACCATATTAATTTCTATGACAACTGACTAATGTTGCAAACAAAGGATTAATTGCTTTGTTGTGGCATGAAGCAGAGGGCGAATTTAAATCACATGAGGTAAAAGTGAAGTGCCTATACAAATGCAAACATACTGTAATTGCAACAGCAATATAACAAAGGAAGAGCTAAATATGTTTTTCTTTAACTAAATCTTCAAATTCGTCAAGCTTGTTTTAGTGTTATAAGTTGCTTTCTGGGGGAAGATGTACGAGAATATCAGTTAATTCCTTGTGCAAGGCTGAAGAGCTTGTCTCACTCACTGGTCAAGCATCCAAACTGCAACTGGCCAAACATCTGCAGGCACACAAAGGCAGCTGTCCTTCATGACGCTGGAGAAACCCACACATCTCGTTTGTGGGTCTTTAGCGTCGGCGGGAACTAAAAGCTCAATTTCCTCCAGAAATGCCGGCATGTTCCTATTTGTTAACGCACAGTGCCTTCTTGTGGGCAGTGGGACTTACTGCCGCCTGGACGCCTTCGCACGGCAGCTCCTTCCTCCCGCCTTCCCCTCAAGACAATTCGGGGAAGAAACCCACGGAATGTAAAACATGTGGGTTTAGATACAGAAATTGCAAACGCATGTCGAGCCATCCAGCTTGCTGTACATCACAACTTTCCATTAATGAAAGTTCTCTTTTGAAGTCTCTAGAAATGGGATGAACATAAGGATTTGACTTTCACAGTGCTAAGAAACATTTTTTCTTTTTTGATTTGATTTTGTTCAAGAAAAAGATGCAATCTCACACCGAAATAGATGTAGCAATAACTTGTCAGACGTTCTCTCATTATCTTCCCTTTTCGCGGGAAGGTTTTTCTCCTTCTTTCAAATTCAGACACATATACATACATGCACGTGGATTCCAGATGCTCAGCACACGTATGTACAGGGCTGGGTGGTTGGGCCAGTAAATCATTTTTGGCATTTCTGATTTCCCTATTGTGCTTAGGGAATTACCTGGCTGTGCAGGGTACCTTGAGCACCTCTGGGCATCGAGCCCTTTAGCAAGCTGAGGCTTCAGCCCTGCAGCATCTCTCCTTCCCCACAGTCTTCCACCTCCCGCTCCTCAAGGATTCTCCAGGCGAGTGTATTTATAAGCCTCTCTTCTCCCCACAACCAGGTGCATGTAAACTTGGGGGTTTCAGTTGCTGCAACACCGCTGGTAAACCCAAATCAAAGGGCCAGATCTGATAAACAAGCAGGCTGGCCGGTGCATGTTGCTTGCGGTGGATGCTGATCAAGGAACAGAGGGAGGCTCATTTCTAAGTGGAAGGAAAGCACCCGGAATGAGAGGAGGCCATGTCCCTGCTTTTCTTGTAATTGTTGCATTCTTTTTGTCATATGTTTATAGTAAATATAATAACTGGGTAGTTCCCCTTCAGCAGATTTTAAATGTTTGGGAGACTAAACTGCAAATGTGTTTACTGCTGAGATGAGGCTTACATTTGAAACCAGTTTCTGAATTTGCAGCTTCTTTCATGCAGCCAGTATCAGTCCAAGTGGGGTGGAGTTGGGTCTAGTGAAGGCCCCTTCCTGTCATAAATAAGATTACTTTCATTTCACTTGTGGAGTGTGTTATTCCTCAGAGTAATGAATTTCCTCTGTGCCTTTGAGCACATAAACATGGTTTTCATTAGGTTTCTATTAAAAAAAAAAAAAAAGGCTGAGTAAAATTAATAAGAGGACTATTAACTCCATAAATGCAGATGTATTTTCACTGTATAACCATGTTGGAAGTAAACAGCTTCTTCGCTGAAGACTCCAAATTGCAGAAAATGAAACAATTCTGCAAACCTGAATTCCGCTATCAGAGAACAAAAATACTGGAAAAAATCTGACTCTTAAAAACTAGTTTATTGGGAGGAAAAATAGACTATCAGATTAAATGTAGACAGACAAATAGCTTCAGGCTTTTTACTTAATAAGTAACATATGTGATAATAATAGTTTTAAGCTGTATATTCAGAATTAGCATTGCAGCTAAGGATTTGAACATGGCTTTTTTTTTTGTATATATTCTACCAGATATATCCCTACAGTTGCAGAAAGAAGAATAGCAACATTTGCAAATATTTCACTGTTGGACCCTGTAACTCATAAAATTTTCGTGTACCGTTTGTATTTGTGGCTTAAGATCTCTGTCAAGTGGTGAATCCATACAGCATCATTGTGGTTTTCTTTTCTTCATAGCTGCCAGCATTTTAAACAGGAAACCAAAAGTCACCATGCGTGTGAAGCCAGGCATTTTCAGAAATACGGACCTTAAACTGCTGGCGTCTCATTCCACCTCACAGTCAAAAGTATATCATAAAATGATATAAATTAGCAGTTAGAATACATGCTCTTTGCACTCATCTAATACATTATTTTTTTTTTTTGAGAAAACTGAGATCACTTTGTCACTACTCAAATGTGCATAGATTTAACTTTTTCAAAGTGAAGTTGCTAGATTTGAGTAGAAACTAGACTTCAATATCAAAGACTGCAGCTTGGCAACTAATTAAATTTCAAAACATCATCAGCCTGCTAAATGTCATTTTATATTGTTCTGTAGGCTGTTTTAAGCCTTGTTTTAACAGAAAATAAAAAGTCTGGATTTTTTTATGCATAGTTACCATTTCCATTCTGCTTAGGCAAATTCAATGCAAACAACAAAAACACATCACAGTAATTTTTATTCTTGATGCTAATCAAGACATTTTACTTGAACACAGAAATGCAAATGTTCCTCTCAAGTATCAACTCACTCTCTTTTAAAATAAATTATCATGTTTTTAATTTTTATTCTCCCTGTTTATTTCCTAATAATTCTAAAAGGAAAACTGCCGGTTTTACCTGAGAGTCATTTTTAGTCTGATGCTAAGCCTTTTAATTATTTTCCCCTGCTATCATGCAAGTTTTGCTGTTCTGTTACTGTTAACAGTGCAGATGTTTACCATTTAAAATCATATGGATGAAGTTGTTTAAAGAGCCAGTCTCATTTATGGGTGACCATTTCTGTTGAAACCTAACAACAGAAGAAGAGAAGTCTTAAGTACCAGCTCCTATTCGGCTTTGCTTTTGGGCAGGATTTTTTTTTTTTTTTAACTTCAATTTTTTGAGGGGGTGTAAAGATTAAAAGTCCTGCTGCACATTAAAAGTTCTTTAATATTTGCTCAGTAGTGTGCTATCCCATAATCAAGCCCCTGCAAGCTGTAAATCATGGCCACTATGTCACTGTTTTGATTGGAAGCAAGAGCTGTACCATGACAAATCTCTAGGGACAGAAAACTTCTGCAGCTGTGGAAAGCTGAAACTATTTCCTATTATTATGAAAGGAATCAGATTTTTTTTTTTTTTTTTTAATGTGAAGTTGTAGTGAAATTCATAATGTGCACAAGGGCTGTAGTATGACAATTTTACAGCAAGTGTAGCCTGTAATAGTGTTTCAGTCATAGAAATTAAGTTGTCCTAACTGTCAAAGCAGAAAATGTGAAATTTAAGCCCCTTTCTCATGTTTTCCATTGTCCATTTTAGGAAAAATTATATGTGAATAATCATAAAATATTTCTAACTCTAAACCAACAGACAAGCATTGGGGGCTTCAGTAAAATGTCTTTCTGTTGAAGTTAAGGACATATTTTCCTTCTAGAAACATGCTGGTAATTTTTTACCATAATTTTGTTTTCATGAAGGTGTTCAGAGTGTATTTTGGTCTTTAACTTCTGAACTACAGCCAGTATAAATGGAGACTTAGGACAGAAGTGTTAACTTCCGCAGAAGTGCAATGTAAATACTTGAGTTAATTTATCACAGAGAGTTCTAGAGCTAGATGATAACTTTCCATTAGAATATTGTCTTCAACATACTCTAGAGTGCTTCCCCAAGATTAAATTGAATGACTGCAGAGGAAATTAATTTTTGACATATGCAAATCCACTGTCCATATGCACAGGCTTCTTGCAGGATTGATAGTAATAATATTCCCAGAGGCCCAAATCATGTTTGGCCTTGATTAATTAATCACATAGTCACGCTGAGATTTTTCCTAACAGTAGGTCTGGCACACTGGTATATTCAGTTTGAAGGAGGGAAGAGTGGAGGAATGTGAAAGATTGCGTGCTCATTGAACATGTGGCTTAAGCCACATGTAGCGGTTAGGAATCAAAATGAAATACGGATGTGGAAAAAACAATTCCTGTTGGACTAAAAGATGGCCTGATCATATTTTGACATCTAAAATCAGCCTTTGCATTTACTGCAACAGCATCCTGTACAGTAGCATGTCTCAAATCCTTGGTAATGCAGTACATTTATAATATAACATATAACATGGATATAACATACAATATCCAATGAATAACTTACATGGATTGTTTGGAAAACAAAATCTTTTCACCTTTGAAAAGAAATGGGTAAACATTGTATAAACAAGCAGATATATTTTATTGCTGTAATCTCTTTAGTAAATTGTTACTCAGCATAAATAGCAGTGCTGGGTTTCTGCAGGGCTGATGCTTCTTGCCATTGCTATTTTAAAGTCCTGTAGCTACAGCCTGCAATCTGCCTGGCTTTATTCAGGATTATTCACAGGTCAGCTTTCATAATTATTAAACGAACCAAATTTACATAGTTCCTTATTCAGATGCAGCTCTATTTTAAAACTCCTAAGAAAAGAAAGTTTGTTTCTAGTAATAAACCCACCTCATTAGTCATAAGTCTTGCTAAGAAGCAGTAAAAGTTGGTGGTGTGTTTGGAAGTGTGCCTGGAGGGATCACATGCTGAATGTGACTCTCATACTTTGTTCCCAGGTAGGTCCCTTTACACCTCTCCGATTAGTTTAAAGTGTCTGTGAATGAGCATAAATCAAACTTCAGGCCTTTTTTCCTTCAATTCACATGAAAAAGATCTGGCAGAAGGCAAATCAGGTGTGTGATATTTTAAAATGTGCCATAAAAACATAAGTTAGGTAGAGTACATGGTGCCTCTGTGAAAGTCTTTTCTTTCTCCCAGATACATAAATTCAGAGACAAGCCAATAGGCCTGCACGAGGCCACGGGTGTGGTTAACAGCACCACCAGGATTAGAGCTCAGGAGCTGGTTTTGTGCAACCCACTAATCTGCTGTTTCATATGAGCCCTGTTGTGTGCTAACTGTGCAGGAACATAGCTGGATGGCTCAACTGCTCATACAGAGGTTGAGGGATGAATCCACCCTTCCTGGCTGTGAGCAATCAGAAGCAAGTCCCATCACACCACCAAATCTGCAGTATTGGCACACAGCTGATTTGAACATGAATTATGGGGTTTTCTTCACATAGTCCATCTCAGAACCTTTCCTGCACTGCCCTGTATTTTAGCCCAGTGTAGAAACCCCACCTATCGTGTGTTGCAGTGTCACCAGGTGACTGCAGTTAGGCAGGATTTGCTGTGCTCTTGGGGCATTCACAGTCTTCTGCAAATACATTGAACAAGTGAGTTTGCACTCATCCATATTTACCACTCTCTGTCCTAGAGAGACCAATATGTAAACCAATATATAAAAATCCCCTCAATGGCTCTGGTTTAGTGAATGTCAAACAGGAAGAGAAAGATCTCGCAACCTTCCTGAGGAATTGCTTAAAAGACAGTTGTTTTTATATAGTACCAAAGTGAATATTGCAAAAAAGAAGTCCAGCTTCTGGATGTGCTTGTGTAGCCTCAACCATCTCTGTGTAGACAGTTATATTCTCTCACAGTCATTTTTAGAGCCTGGATTGCTTGTTTTTTCTTTACACCGTTCCCTTCCAATTCTGCGTATCACAGTGGTGTCGTACAAAAGAGTCAGACTGGATGTGCTGATGGTTTTCCTAAAACATTCCTATGATGTGAACTTTGTGAACAATCCTAACTTTGTGTGCCAGATAGAAATATAACCTGCTGGTCTTTCTTCATTTAGAGCTTCCGCTGCCAACTAGCATACTTTGCCTCCTTCTTCTTGAAGTATGTTGTGAAATGCCACCATTCCAGCAGTGTGGCATATATTCAATAAGACCTGCGTGCATGAAATAAAAAAATAGTATTTTGACATTATTCATTCATGATTTCATATAGTAGCCCAAATATTATGTCATGTACAAAATTCATCAACAAAATATTGAGGGCCCAAATCAGCATAGTCTTAGAAGTCACTCTAAGAATATCTCATCAGAGAAAACCAGTAAAATAAGATGCATTGCAGTGTCTAGCCTTTTTAATTAAAACAGACAACCCAGTAATATTACATGCTTATTTTATACTGAATTTATTTGTTAATTGAATTTATATTCAATGTATTCATTTATTCACCTGCTGTTGATGGAAGAGTAAAATACAGTGACTCTTTCTGATAGTACTTTTTTTCTCTCTGGTAATGCCCACCCAGCTTTTTGGAGATCTATATATTGCTTAATGCCGCTGTCATATCATCCTCACTGCATGCACATTTTGCAAAACCAAAACCAAATTCTCATCTGTCCTATTTGGACAGTGAATATATTTCACCTGAATTATAGGATATCTGCTGTATGTCCAAATTGTAGTAAAGCTCTTCAGATATGCAGCAGAATCAATTTTTTGTTTTTATAAATAATATTAATCTCAGCACCAAAGTTCTGCAGTTGCAAGAATATTTTTTGCAGGATTTAGTTTGGACAGAATCCTGTGTTAGTCTTCTGAGTCAGACTGATTGTTTCCTGTTGCCATTTCATCCTTTACCAAGCTCCATCTGTAAGGCATAACCATATGTAGTGTGGTGTTTCCCTCTGTGGCTAAAAACTAAATATCTAGGTATGCCTCCTCTTTATTTAAGAATATAGCAATCACAGTGTCTAATTAAAGGACATCACAATCACTGTTTAGAAGTCTAAGAAGATACTCAGAATCAATTGAAGCTATTTTGGACTTGTTATACCATGCATTTACCTAAATAAATAGGGTTTCCCTTTCTTCTTATTCATTCCCCTCTATTGCAAACCACCTTGGAAATCTAGCCAAGGTTACCCTTGTGGCTTGTATCATCTTTGCATCCAGTATAATTTTAAAAGTTACCATTTTCAATGTGACCAGGATTTTTTTTCTCCTGGTGAATTTGATCATAGGTACATTAGTACTCAAATGTCAAAAAGTATCTTTCTGTGGGGTTGGGTTTCTTTGATTTAGCTTCTCTTTAAAGTGGTGCCATTTCCTATTCATTTTTCCCCATCTTATTCCCAAAGGAATTAGCAACAAACTCCCTTTGAGAAAAAACACAGCTGAGGAAGAAAAGTACTTTTGATGATTAAGGCCCTTCTATTCAAGCAGTTCCTGCCTACATTATGGAATCCATAGATACTGGAGATATAAAGGAGAGGGTTAGAAGATAACTAAGACCCCTCAGGCTCAGTGTGTAATCAAAGAAGTATTGTTTGTGAATGACTTAAGGGGAAGTGCAGTCGCTAACATTTTGGCCCCAGTCCAGCTACCACTGGAATTGATGGCAGAATTCCCACTGACTTCAGGAGAAGGGAGAGCAGGTCTTTTGTCTGGTAGGGACAAGTGAATGAAAACACAACAGGAAAGATGACAACCATGCAAATTGGGAAAGACAACTGCCTACAGATTTCTTATTTAAAGGACATCTCTGCCTGGGTAAGTGAGCTTGATAGGAGAGGCATGTTTCCTCTCTAGTCTCTAGGCAGTGCCCAACTCAGTCAGCAGCACCTTTTGGTGGAGGCAGGGTCCCACCGTACAGATAAGAGCGATTCCAGGAATATGGCTCTGTATCTTGCCAGATGAAGTTGTAAGAGCAGCTTAAACTTAGCTAATAAGTGCAGTTGTGTTAGATCGTAACAAAAAGATAGCTATCCTGGCCATCTGCGTTCTGTAGAGGATTAAAGAACAGCAGCATAGGTCATGTAGAGCACAGTGCCTCCTTTGGTACAACATCCCAACTTCCTTAAGTCAGTAATTTACTGCTGTTTGGATATTATTTACATGTCAGAACATTGTGGACCTGTGTGCAAACAGTTGAAGTCTGAACTCCAGGCACAGCATCTCCCACTATATTTATGTTAACAGCTGTGCAAGTGAGTAGATGTACTTCAGTAGCTGTACTGCAGGGCACTTCTTGCAGGGTCAGCCAATGAAAAAGTGCTCTCTACCTCTTTTTCTGCTGTCACTATTGTGTGAGTGATCAGAGCTACATCTCTCAGGGCTAGTAGGTCATTTTTTCTGGGTATTTGCAGATCAGGCATTAAGAGGCTGGTGTTGGACTCTAGCTTCTGGTTGGAATTGGCTTCTTGGAATTGCATGGTTTCCCTAAAGAGCAATGACAGCTGTGACTGGCATTCCCTGAAGTGGAAGAGCTCAGATACCTTACACTTGATTAGGAATCAGCACTGGGAGACCTGGCAAAATCCGCAGAGAGAAAATTAAACCTCTAGGAAAGTCTGAAAAGGAAAATAAATATACAAGGTACAGAAACCAGGGAAAAAAGGACAGAGTAAAAGAGAGATTTGACAACTCTTCAGGGACCTACAAAAGGGGCCACATCTGTACGGGCACTATCCCAAGCTATGAACAGGTCTGACATCTACAGAAGAAGCTTTCCCCATGCAAAGATTGGAGAGGTGTTTGGTGGAAAGGGTGCAGTGAAAACTAGCTGCACTTTCCTTTGCCTTATGTTCATATGGTTTCCATTTATTGGGTGGAATTGAATATCTGCAGACATGCCATTCTCGGAGGAAAGAGATCGTCTTACTTACTGTAAAAGTCTTGGGGGCGTTTTTGCTTGAATGTATGAGAAGGATGCTTTGGTTGTGACTTGTGAAACCTCTCACAGTGCACAACAGGAACTGCAAGATGGTTTTGCTTCAGCGCAAGTGTGAATCAAGGGCATGTGTGGACACAAATATCATTCAGCTGCAGGAGCAATCTTCAGTGAGCAGAAACAGCCCAGTGCTCTGATATCCACTCTCTAGCTTTGTCAAAGTAGGGTCAGAAACACAAGGAGGATGTGGGAAAAAGGAGGATTCTGGGCCTGGAAATAAGACTGTTTTCTATCAGCCTTTCTCAGGTCCAAGTTATTGGAAGAAATATGGGCCTGGTGCCACTCAGTGGTGATACTGGCAGGGTCAGTGTCAGTTATAATTCTTCCCTCAATCGTAACTCTTCCACTCGCCCCATGATCACATCTCTCAGGGTTTAGTCTTCCACTTCAAACTCCAGCAGCTGAGTTTAAGCTACTACCTGAGAAGAAAAATAACTTGGTATCTCTTGTGGCTGGGAAAAGAGGCTGAGAACGTGAACCTGAGATGTACCAAAGCAAATGAAAGAATTAAAAATTTAAATTGCATATGGATTTTTGAAGCCTTTACCCCCAGTTTTTGAATGCTAGTTCAGAAATAACTGAATAACTCAGATTAATCAAATTATGCAGACGATTCTCCCTGCCAGCATTAAGCAAAGTAAAGCTCTAATGTTATTTATTTAGCTGCAGAGAGTTTGGAGGAACAAATAGTTTATTGACGGATACCAGTTATCTGGAGTCAAAGGCTGCCTGTTTCAGGGGCAGAATGGAAGGCTTAAAACAATGCTATCCTTTGTGTACTGAGTGGAAAAAAAAATCCATTATCCAAACTTATTTCTCACTGTGCTGAACAATTCCATCATTTTTGTGTTCCTCAGGTTAATCAGAACTGTCAGATTTAGTAACTTTTATTTTTTGTATTCCATTTTTGACAAATATACTCTTTCACTGAGCATTTCTCCAAAGGACATAACTATTTTTTTTCATAATCTATTATCTCATAAACAAACTCTCTTCAAAAATTTTCTTTATCAGGTGCTAAAACATAAATAGTAATGAAAGAAAATTCTGACTGCATTCAGACTTGAGCAGTTTCTATTGACATTGCTCTGCTTTGGGGGTGTAATGCTCTGTAACAGACAAGGGAGCCAATAAACCAGTGTCTGATCAGTCCTGCTGGAGAGAAGAGTCAATGTGGCTTCTGCAGAATTAACTCTGGCATGTTAGTGCTCATTGAGTAGAGTAAGTAAGGTGCCAGCAATCAACTGTCTTTGGCTGCGACCCTCTGGATAATATGCTTGCATTTCATCCACAACCATCACCCAAGGCTTGTACATAAACTGAGTGGCCACAGGTCAGTATGGAAAATTCACTTACAGATTACTAACTGGTTACAAATTAGGACATTTTAAAAAACCCACAAGCAGGGTACCAAAAACAGTCACAGACATTCAATGTGAGCGTGCTTCAATTTCTCCAGGCATGCTGAAGTGTGATATTACGGATTGACTTTGCCACTTCTCTCCCGTTTGGACCATAGAGCAAAGGGTTTACACCAAGTAGCAACTCAGTTACGGTCCCAGGGGTGAATGAAACATGAGTGAGGAAGATAATATTAGGAAATTGCACCACTACTCTCAGATTTCTTTGGGTTTATTTTGACAGCTGAATTAATGTGAGTTATCTCTCTGCTCAAGTGAACTTCCCCCAACATAGCACAGCTTACTTACTCCTACAACAGGCATCCTACAAAATTATACTGGAGCACCACAAATGATCCAGGGATCAACAATGTGCCTGTATAGCAGCACAGAGAGATTAACTTGGGAAAACTAAATATTTTGCCCCTTCATTATAGCTTGACACAAATCATGCAAGTTAAAAGGTACCATCACTTTTGAACTAGTATTTTTCTTTATGGTTGCTAGTCTGTCAATGGCTGAAATTTTACTTTGGCTCAAATTAATTCTATGCTGATGATAAGTGCTTAAATTAGCAGCATACAGAAAAGTATACTTTTGAAGAACTTAACTTCAATTTCCTTCTAAGGGATATCCAAGCAGCCCTGGGACTCCAGTGGCTCCTGGGATTTAATGTTTTGCCTCTCATTCATTCTGCTGAAAAACTGCTTTTGGAAGCAAAATTCAAATCCCACATTCTTTGTTTACATACATCTCATTTTGCTCTGGAAAGAGAAAGGAAAGTTGTGTCTGGCAGACAAAATGAGACTGGAAAATTAGCAGGATACTTGAGAATGATATTAAAATCGCTTTCCTCAGCCAGAGTCCACGAGCACCTGGGCGCAGTTGAGGTAGGAGCATCTCTTAAAGCATTATGGAGCCCCCAGAAGCATGTGTTTGACACACAGTGGTGGAACTGGAAGGCCATGAACTTAGTGGAAGTTCAGCTTGTTATTTTAGCTGTGTAGTTAATTTAACCTCCCCGCCCCCCCCCCCCCCAAAAAAAAAAACCCACCAAAACAAATAACAACAAAAACAAATACAACACTATCTTCATCCTGTTAAAGCCTTGAATTTTCCAAATGAGACTTCCAGGAAGGACTCTTTATCTGTGTGTTCTCCAGCACTGGCAAAGCTGCTTGTTTCTTATATCTAGAAAAAAGGCCTTTTTTCTGAGGAGACGTCCCAACTGCAGACAGCCTAATTTGTTCTTGGCACATTCTAGGATTTGTGTTGCTGTGGAGGTCAAAACTGTAATAATTCACAAATCTATCTCCTGATCTGGGCTCAATTAGTCAGTGTTTTTTTTTTTTTTTTGTTNATTTTTTTGTTTGGGTTTGTTTGGTTGTTTTTTGTTTTGTTTTTTTTTTGTTTGTTTGTTTTTTTGTTTTTTTCCTTTTTCTTTTTTTCTTCTTTTCCAGTTGCCTTTTGGGATAGGTAGAGCCTTCCCTGAGTGGAGCCAGGGGTCTTGGGGCATGTTGTGTGACACTATGCCTAGAAATGCCACTGGAAAGAGCAGAGACAAGACAACTCTGTCTCTGCTTTTAGCATGAATGGAAATGGGGCTCGTCAGGAGAAGTCACTCATCTCCTCTCCACCCTTTGTTGGTACAGGAAGAAATTGCACTTCCCTTGCTGATATTTAAAATGCTTCCTTCCATTCTTTACAAAATCTGCAGGAAATTAACCCTTTTCATTCAAGACTGGGGCTTTGCTGCCTGTGTTTCCTCCTTGCTAGACCTCGCAGAAGGCAACCACGGGAATATAAATTGCTCCTGTCCAAGGAAGGTCCTATCCCAACATTTGGCAGGGCAGCTCCCAAAGGGACAGGAAGTTGAGGAACCATCAGCCTGCAGCACGGGCATGAGAGCTGCATCTTCTCAGAGGGGTTCTGTGAATTTCTGTGAGGGGCAGGTTATGTCATTGCTTCCTGCCTCAGTTTTCCTGGGCTGTGCATAAACAGTGTAAATACCCCCAGGTGGGAGCTAGGTGCAGTGATTCAAGCTTCACAGTTCTGGGATTTCCAACTGCTCCTAAGCATTTCAGGTGCCATTATTCATAAGGTACAGCTGTGTGCTTTAAAAACACTTAAGACTTTGCCTTATCAAAATGGATGTTGAACAGAAACAGTAAAATATATACCTACCTAATCTCAAACCTAGATTTAAGCTTTCCAGCTACTTCTAGGTATTAGAGCAAAGATAAGCAAGAGAGCTGCTAAAAATATTGAAAATGGCAAGGAATTTCTCTTTTCTCTTCTCTGTTCCCATAAGCAGATGGAAGATTTTTTCTCATTCCTTCAAGCACATACGCTTTTTGAGGATAAAATGTATTGGATAAAAAGTATTCCATTTTGCCAGAATTATGAGAATCTCAAGGACTTTTGCGTGCAACTTTCAGCCAGAGCTACCTGGCTATCTCTGACATCTCCAGAGATAATGAAAGGTCACAATTCACATAACTAAAGGTTATGGATTACATGGCAAAATCCAGACCCTGTTGTGATTAAAAGCATGATGCACTGACTTGCACTAAGACCTGATATGGTTACAGGGCAGCTCAGGTGCATAGAGTCTTACTAAAGGCAGTATGAATGTATATGCATTCTCTACCTCTTTCTATGTCATGGGTTGAGGTCTTAGTCTGGTTGGGCTTTTTATGAAACAATGTGCAGTTGTGGAAGCATGAAAGGAAATTCCCTTTAAGTAAGATATTTTACTGCTATTCTGCTGGTAGTGGGGAAAGTCCACAAAATGCCAACATTTCTCCTTTGCTGCAATTAGTGGTACAGCCATTAAAATCATAAGCCACTGATATATATGGATATTAAGAAATATCAGCTTTTATAACACTTTAACCTCTTTGTTCAGTAATAATTTCATTTCTCAGTATTATTTGTCCATACACGTGCTTGCTGACATTAAGAAGGTAAGAAATCAAAGGTCAGACCTTATATGAAACCTGTTACACGTGTGCACATATATAGAATCACAAAATAACAAATTTTATGAATAATTTCCATTGACCCGTAGGTCATCAAGTCCAACCATCACCCTTGCACTCACATGTCCACCACTAAACCATGTCCCTCAGTGCTACATCTACACATCATTTAAATAATCCCATGGGTGGTGACTCCACTACTTCCCTGGGCAGCCTGTTTCAACGCTTGACCATCCTTTAAGAGAAGAAATTTTTCTTGATATCAATCTAAACCTCCCCTGGCACAACTTGAGGGCATTTTCTCTCATCCTGTCCCTTGTTACCTGGGAGAATTGAGCAATCCCCACCTGGCTACGACTTCTTTTCAGGCAGTGGTAGAGAGCAATAAGGTCTCCCCTGAGCCTCTTTTTTTTCTAGTATAAACAACCTCAGCCCCCTCAGCCACTCCTCATAAGACTTACGCTCCAGAGCCTTCACCAGCTCCATTGCGCTTCCCTGGACTCACAGCACCTCAATGTCTGTATTGCAGTGAAGGGCCCAGAGCTGAGCACAGCATTGGAGGCCCAGCCTCCCCAGCGCCAAGCACAGGGGGACCATCACTGCCCTGGTCCTGCTGGTCACACTATTGCTGATACAGGCCAGGATGCCATTGGCCTTCTTTGCCTCCTGGGCACAGCTGGCTCATGTTCAGCTGCTGCTAGCCTTGTTGAACCTCATACAATTGGCCTCAACCCATCAATCCAGCCTGTCCAGATCCCTCTGCAGAGCCTTCCTATCTTCCAGCAGATCAACGTCCCCACCCAATCTGGTGTTGTCTGCAAATTTGTTGAGGGTGCCTTCTATCCCCTCTTTGGGAAAGATACTGAACAGAACTGAAATATATATACATAAAAAGTACTAGGCAAACAAATATTGTTTCAGATTGTATGTTAACAGCTGTTGAAAATATATGGGCAAAGGGTTGCAAAATATCTTTTGTTCAGAGTTCTGATAATTGTTTCCACTTAATGGGACAGTTTAGACAAGTAGTTAACCCTAAATATTGTATCAAAGTTCACCAGTAGGGTAAACTCTGAAGTATACTTTGGGGTCAGAGCCAATAGAAGGGACCTTAAAGAATTGGATTTAACAGAGAAATGACAATAATTTAGAACAATACAAGTGAAGATATAAAATGTAATTGGAAGGGACATTGTCTTGGACTACTAATAGACATCAGCTTGTGTAAACAGTCTGGGTAAATAGTGACTGTGAAATATTTGGCTCATCAGTTTTAATTCCGTAGAATGTTCATGTAATATATGATACAGGGACTTTTGTTTATTTAGAATGTCCTGCACATTATCATTCTTTCTGTTTATTTATCAAGAGTTTTGCACATATACAATGATAACAAAACAATAGTAAGTAAATAAGCAGAAATTCAATCAGTACTATCCAGTGAAAATAATTGTAAAGGAAATTAAGAAGGAGCTTATGCAATAAAATGGTTGGAGAGAAGGAATAAATGCCTCAAAACTGATGGTTTCTTATAGATTTGTGTCTCAAGTGTACTAAAAATCTCCCTACTAGTTGCACTTTTGTAGATCCCTGAGAATAATGTGATGGAAAGCATTTTCATGTAATTATTTAAGAGGTATTTTTGCTGAAGTAGAAGCTGTGAATTCAGTGAAACACAGCATAGGGAACAAAAGCTGATATACCAAAAATGCAAACATACAGAACACAGAAAAAGTAGCAAAGCTGAGTTCAAAATTCACAGTTGTTTTCATTTCCCATTTATTTAGGCATCTTGGCAGACACAACACAATTTTTTGAAATTTTTTCTGGTTAGTTCAGCACATCCCTGTCTTAAATCCTCTCCTGGAGCACAAGTCACACTGCCTGCAAAAGCTCTGTGAAGGAGAACTAATCAACTGTGAGCTCCCCTGTGGATGTGACCTCTGTCAACAAGCTGTTTATGATTCCCAGAATGGATTTAAATGGATACCAGTTCTTCTGCTGCTGTGAGAAGCTGTTGACATGGTTGCAGTTGATTAAAAAAAAAATCCCTATATCTTATAGATGACTAAGTGAATCATTGCTTTACTTAGGGAGCCTTCAGATCAACACCTCGCTCTTTGAAAAAATGCAAAGGATGACAAAACCACCTCTGGGACATGCTGGTGGTGCCCACCCAGAGCAGTGTTTCCATGATTTTCCATTGCTGAGACAGACAGACATCCAGAAGGATTCTCTCTTCCTTTTAACATAAAGAACAATAAGAAGCAATAAGTTTGTTCACTGGGTAAGGAAGGGAATGGATCAAGAGGAGGAAGGTGGGGAAGTTCTCCTTGCTGCGTTTCCAAACAGGCTCTTTCGCAAGACAGCAGAGGTCAGTGTGCTCATTAGGAAAGAAGTGGGGAAATCGGAAGGCACTTGGGATATTTCAATCCTCAGCTGACAAAAACAGTGTCTTTCTTCCTCCAGAAAGGAATTGCTAATTCAGATTAGTTTTTCTGTATGTAAAAAACAGTATCTTTTGACCAGTAGTAAATACAAAATCTGCATTTAAGAATCCTCTGAATTCTCACTGCCATTAACCTGAAGAAGTTATTAAAAAGAATATGGGGTTGGAGACTCCAGAAATGAATTTCTGTCACTTGGAGGACTGGAGGATAGGCAACAACAGACCCTGGGCAGCTTTTAGTCTTTGCCCTAGAATACCAAAAACCTTTTTAATGACAAATGTAATTTGCTAGAGCAGCCCAAGAGGGTTTATTATCGTGTGTATTTCTCAATAGAGAGCTGCAGTTTTGAGCGTGATAAATGTGACACTATTCCCTGAGATATCAGGAAATGTGTGTGGTTCCCTGGGTAGCCCTCATGCAGCATCTTTCAGACGACTCTGGTTAAACTTGAGAATGGAGTGACACAGGAGAGGTGAAAGATGGAGGAATAAATAGAAATAACAATAATTGTATCCATTCAAGCAGTCGCTTTCAGTCCTCAGTGCAGTCTGTGCTGTGTTACCTACCATCCCCATTATAAGTTTCTATCCTTTCTTAAAATTTGTAAAATCAAATCTAGCTTTGTTTTGACAGCTGGCATTAAAACTTAGTTTTTTCCTACCTCACAGGAAAAGAAAATGATCTATTCTTTGCTTGGTTGTCCAGCTGCCTTTTTTGTCCAAACCCTGCAGGCTGAAGCTGGAACAGGAGAGGGCAGTACAGGAGTGTCTGAGCACCCAGGCTGTCAGAGGAAAATAGGGTGAGCAGGAATGTGGGCATTTAGGAAGCACCGATGTTTTGCTCCCATCGGTGACAAGAGAAAACTCTTAAAACTTCATTTTCTTTTTTCAAATAAATGTTTTTGTATCATAGACACACTGTAAATCAAATTCAGAATTGTTTAGTGGCTAAAACTGGAGGATGATGTTATTTATGTTGACACGTTGGGTTTATTTATTGTGATAATAGAGGACCATTTCTTCTGGGGGCAGAAAAAAGCAAGACAGCAATTTTTAACTCAGCTAAGGATAATCTGGAATATTAGGCGTGTATTCAGGTATCTTTCCTGAGCTGCATTAAATCAGTTTCATGGGACTGCATCCCTATATCCAGCTGTATGTGTTGGGATTTGTGCTGTGGCTGAGCAGGGGGAATGTGCTGAGGCACCACTTAATCCTGAGGCACTCCAAGCATGTGCAATCAAGTGAGGAGAGACAGCTTTGCCCTCTGACACGGGACAGCAGTTGAGCCTTTTAGTGCAATTTTTTCACAGTACAATGATGTTCTAATGTCTACACAATGATGTACAGCTCAACAAGCACATGAATAAACATCCACTGTTGCTGTGCATCCTGCAGCCTAATTCCCTCACCTCTCCTGGAAGGAGGCTAACCCAATGAGCTTTGCCTTTCTCTGACTCTCCACCAAAACAATCTACGTCTTACAAGGTGGCTTGGATGATTGTAGGCAAAGGAAAAAGGTGATCCTCCAGACAGGAGGAACTCTCTCCCTCCTCTCTACAAAAGCATGGACACACAGCTTTAAAAGCGCAAGGCCAGCTCATCAATGGAAGTGGGAGTTTGGCAGTCTGGTCTTTTGCCCCAGAAGACATTTGGGACTGGTATAAGACAAATTGGTTAGCTGAGCTACAGCCTTTTTTTAGTCTTCAGAGATTGTCTCAGGTGTCATAGTCTTCCTAAAGATCCCTTTATTTCTTGAAATAGGGAACTATTATATTAGCATAACAAAGAAGGATGCGATTATCTCCTAGTACCTGGTTTGAAGAACCTGTTAGAAAGGACCTGATCATCATTTATGGTAACACAGACCTATTAGGGGTCACTATGCCACCTGATGCTGTGCAAGCAGTTGTCAGTACAAGGAAGAGAGAAATTTCTGCTCCTCAAATCCCTCCTAATATCCATGTGCCAAACACTGATACAGAAGTCAGCATGAGGGTTCATCTTAACTTTGCATGTCTCAACCTAGTTGTACCCAGTTGTACCAGTTCTGAAGACCTAAACCACAGATGCAGGACAGAGAAGGACTGTACTGAACCAGTATACATTTGCTGCTTGGTTTATTTTGCAAGCTTCAGTATCATGAGCTGATGGTGGGTCTTTTCTATTCACATGGCTAAATGAAAGTATGAAACACAGGAAGTGCATAGAAATAACAAGAAGGCAAAAGAATTTGCCTTGGGGACTTTTTTGTTGTTGCTGTTGTTGTTTGGTTTGGTTTTTTTTAAGAGATGTAGAGAGGAACTCAGTCAAAACAACAACAAAAAATAGGATCTGTTGAAAGACTGACCTTAATGACATTAGTGCTTGTGCATAAGTCCTTGAGCACAAGTCTGCTTTGCTTTGTACATCCTTTTAGAAAAAGGGTGACCTAGACTCACTCACAGATTTTTTTCTTTCATTCTTTTTTTTTTTTTCCTTTTCAGAGACATCTTCTAACAATCTCCTCCATTTTTTATCCTAACCATTCTGAAATGTTTACTTCCACCCCATTATCTTTTATGGAACTTGGCAGCATGGTCATTTGTTATTTTTAGAGCTTTTCAAACAGCAAAAGGTTTCATTGCAGTTTTGCATATCTTTGCTGCCTGCTAATGTTACTTTTCTTCCATTAAATCACTTAGTTCAGTGTGTATATCACAGCATTTTCTCTTTGAGTGAAGTAACTTTCTGTTTCCCTTCTGCTTATTCTCCATACACACTGCCACAGCTCATGCTGTGAATCCAACATGATGAGCTGGAGACTCATTCTTGACTGGTCCTGTGATATGAATTAGTCATTGGAGGGCATTTTTGGTTTACTTTCAGTGAGAAGGAATTGTGTTCACGCACTCCAAGGTTACTTTCTAATGCAAATCAAATCAAAGCAAATGGGAATTAGAAGAAGATAGAAATTCCTAATACAAACTAAAATCTAATGTAGATGCAACTGATGGGATTTAGTGCCTACAGCATAAAGGTACTTTTGAAAGCGAATCAGAATTGCTTCTCAGCTTGTCTACATGCACTTTTTAAGGGAATACACAACTGACTTTAAGCACGGTCATGCATGGATAACTGGAGTGACACCACCGTCAAGTGTCTGTCCTAGCTTAGCTAGTTGGTTGTGTGATTTTTATTTTATATGTAATCTTTAGATCTGTTAGATATCCTTAGACTTGGAGTTTGAGTAGCATAAGTTTTTTGGTGTAAACATGTTTTGGATAAAGTATTTTCTTTTAAAGATAATAGAGCTGGTAAATAAGTAATAAATAAGTAAAAATAAGTATTTTTGGGGGGGTGAGTTCTTAAGTTCTAGGGCAAAAGCCTTATCTTCATCTGATTTCTAAAATGTTCATGCTCAAGCATTAGGAATCAACAATCTTATCCCAAGCTCTCTTACCAGGTAGATTTATAAACATAAAAAATCTGCATGCACAATGCTGACCTCTTTCCAGCCTACATAGATTTACTGCTAGATATACTGTGTCAGGAGACTTCACCTCAAGGGGAGGAGAAAAAAAAAAGCTCTATGGAAGTGATGCAACACAATTTGACAAATTTAAGTTCTTGACTTGAGAAAGCCCTTTAATTTGTTAAAAGCACAAATGGGTATGTGCTACCCAATAACAGACACTACCAAATAACAGATAATTGTCTGAACCTATGTGCTCGCTAGCTTTCTACAACAGATCTCTTCTAGCACTTTTCTACATTACTAAACACACAATTCTTAGTTTTTCCTAATTTATTTTTTTTTCAGTTACCCTCTCAGTTGCAAGAGCTCTTTTTGAATAACAAATAGAAGCTGGTGAGACTCATGCTATTATTTATTACCCAAGGGAGGATGACAGGGTAGACAGCTATCTTTAAAAAGTCTTCTGCTTCTTTCTAAATTTTTCTGTTTTCCCTGAGGCCATGCCTTGAACATCAGAGGCCAGAAGGCAGCTTTAAGACTGGGAGTGGTTGTATACAATGGCATGCCCCTTTTCAGTCTAATGAATGTGTAGAGGGATCATTTCAAGTAGTTTATAGAATTGTGGGTTATATTGCTGTTTCTTTGAAGTAGCTTTTTCACACTGACTTGTCCTAAAATTCATTCTTTCGTCCTTAGGGTGGGGAATCTCCTAGATGTCTGTCAGAGCAATTGGCTTAACTCCTTTGATTTGAAGGATATTGCAGTATTGAATTACCAAAGGGATTTCTCTAAAGAAAGGAGAGGAAGGAGAGAAGGAGACTTGAGGAAAGCCTAGGCTGCCTGTACCGAAGCAGTGACCAAACAGCCTTTACTTGTACTTTGCCAAGAGCTGTCTGATCACACCACACATGTACCTTTTTCTTACCCGTAGCTGGAAACTGCCTTGAAAATATGATTAAAATGTGTTCAATGGGTGTTTTTAAGTCACTGGATAGCTGAACAGTTGTTGCAGTTACTGTAGGGCTAAGATGCAACCTGCAGGTGAAGATCAAAAGGCTGTCACTGCTGAGAAGTGCTTCCAACTGTGAAGAAAGTGTGAGTCTCCCTGTTGAACTTCAGTTTGTTGGCAAATTAGACTTCAGTCTGTTTCAGTGTTGTCTACAGTTTCTTATGTATAGAACTCTGAACTGAAATTATTAAAGCAGGGATTTTACATACCTTATACACTGTAGAGAACTTTAATACTAGTGTTTCACTGACCTGTCTTTTTTTTCTCTTGGTTACATAATAATGGACTAATCAAAGCAGAAATAATTCCCCCATCATCTTAAAATGGAAGGATTTAAAGTGAAAGGAAGAAATCTCACCTTTAAAATAAACACCAGAGTTTATTATAACTATAGCTTCTATGTATTATCATTTGACTATCTCTCCTAAATGATCCAGACAGATGCAGGTGTACTCCTCAGAAGAATTTGACCCACTGCCTATTTTAGCGTATGTTTATCACTCTGATCTGATATTAGATGTATCATCCATTGGTTCAATACATGTGTGTAGCTGGTGAGGTAGGCCAGGCTGAAGCCACTGATGCAAAGAGGCTTCATCAGCGATTCAGAGTGCAGCACCAAGTTCTGGGCATGCCCTGTGCATTCAGGTTCTCCACCCATACACCAGGCTGGCATGCCAGTAGTTCTCTTAAGAAAAACATGTTAAATTTAGTGCCTAGAGATGGAAAGATTTAATTTATCTGGCCACCTATCATGCTGCCATCTATCATAACATTTTTTATTCCTAGCTGAAAATATGTTCAGTATAAAATACACTTCCAGCATCTCTGACTTTTATTAATACAGCTATAATGCAATTTTCATTGAAGTTCAGTTTTGCTTCATTGTTTCTCGTGGTGAAGCAAGGGATGAAATGCATTTTTGCTGAAAATAGAATGCAGCCCATACTGTTCATTTCTTAAAATATTTTAATAGTTCATAGAGGTTTTAGCAGTGAAAATCCTGTTGTAACAAATATGTGGTGTTTGCAGATGGTCTTCTTAGTTTGTGAGGTAAATGCAGTGGCTGTGGAAGCTCCACACTGACAGTCAGGGGAACAATAAACTCTGATTTTAACACATTTCACATTTTAAAAGCAGAGAAACCTAAAGCAGCAGCAGCATTGCAAGTTTCATTATGATTCCCAGCATCCCAGGAGGATCCAGGCTATTCAGTGTGCCAGTTCAGTCTTTGGCTTTTATTTTGACCAAGCTGGCTTTGGTGTTCTAATTTCCAGGTGTCTATAAAATTAAAAACGGTCTATCAACTCACGTCACTCGAATCACAGTTCTTTTGTGAATAGGCTCCTGCTAAGATCAGTGGTTGCCTGAAGAAAGACACTTGAGCCACACAGAGATCTCCAGAACGCTTCTCTAGAAGTCAAGGTCCTTGTCTCCCACCTCTCCATTAGCCAAAGGAGCCTTCCTAAAACAATTTTTAAGCCATATCTGCAGAACAGATTAGTGCGATATTTTGAGACTAATTAATTTGTGTTTAAACAGTGACAAGAACCAAAAGACCTGGTTTAAACAGTGACAAGACCTGGAGCCTTTAGTTCTTTAAACTTCTTCCCAAATCTACTGCTAATCTCCTTTTAATGTAGCTCCGATGATGTCACTTTCAAATACTGCTTTTTCAGTAACTTTGTGTGGATTTTTTTTCCTCATAAAGATGTAAAAGCAACACTTACATACAAGCTAATAAAAAGATTGTCCGCTAAACCTAATTAATTTCTCCAATGAGAAACCAAGTTCATGATGTCCCTCACTGCTCAGTCTTCTGAGGTTTCATCTGGTAGTGTTCAATGTACCCTCCCTAAGTGTATTCCTTTTGAGCTGGAAGTCTAGCTTTATGTCACTGAGTCTTCTGCAAAATCCAAAGAGCTGAAAGGTCCACAGAACCATGAGGATTTGGACCTTCCACTCTGTATTGCCTGTAGATAACAGTATTTTTGATTCTGATCATTCCTGTTTTCTCCATCTTGAGGGCAGCAGTTCAGGTCTTGTCACTGGGGAACTTTTCATGTTGAGCAGGATCTCCAAGCAGCAGAAAATCCCCAGTCCATCCTGATCTCCTCCTCAGTGCTTACTGCCAAGTATTCTTAGGTGCACTGCCTCCGATTCCTCTACAATACTTCATAATAGCCATATACCTCATAATGCTTCATATACCTCAGCCATATAGGTCTTGTATTTCTAGTAATTTCTACATTTATAATCATGTTACTTTTTGTGATTTTTTTTTCCCCATTATAGCATTTTAATGTTTCCTTAAAACAAACCTGATAAAATTCCTTCCTTGCATATGACACACAGACTGTTGCTTCCGGACATCTGATTTTACATTCTTGCAGCAGCTGCTCTTGAAACTTCATCAAGAACATCAGGAAACATTTTCCCAAAGAAAAGAGTACTCTCCCTCACACTTCACCCATTTTTCTGTGCTTACCTATTTTTTGTCATTTTTTTATAATACAAACAATTTCTCTGATGAACTAGTCTTTTTTTACTGACTCCCTTTCTGTAATTCCTTCCATATGTTTTTTGTCCTTTGTGAAAAGTATGGAGTAAATTATTCCTACTGAGGTCGTGTCATTTTGTTTACATTCTTAGTAAATATGAAGAGTCTGATTGGAGCCCTTTAGGCATCTCAAGTAAGAGTGTCTTTTTCCTGAGTCTTCTATAAAAACAAGATGCTGAATTTTGTGGAGCTAACCTGGCAAGAAATAGGTTTAATAAAATAAATAGATTTATTGGTAAGTATAATTATTTTTGTTAAACTTCTCTCTAGTTTAACAGCTTACTAAACACTAAAAAAAAAACCAAACAAACCTGTCTTTCTATAATTCATTTTGTATCTGGACTTTGTGTCATTAGCAGCCTGCTCCTTTCTGAAGCAGTGGGTATAACCCCATGGCACCAGTGCAGTGGGTGAGCAGCCCTGGTCTGGGTAAAGCCCAGGAAATACACCAGGCTCACAGTGTTTTTTGAGAATTACACATTTTTTGCTGTCTGATCACAGTTAGGAGCTGGGAAGTAACAGATCACAGCTTGCTGCACTTTAGGAGTGATGAATGGACTGTTCTGTTAGCACTATGTCCTGTGAAAGACTGGAGTATGTTTGGCAAGAGCATCCTTAGACATCTTAATGGTGAAAATCCAACAAGGCTTAGCTGAGCATGTGTGAGTGATGATCTTTCAGAGGTTTACAGTTTGCCCAGACTTTCAGAGGAGCAAGGAAATGCATGTCTCTGGCTGTAGAACCAGGCAGCTGCTAAATGCCACCTCCCTGTTCTCTGGAGCACAGGCAGCAGGAGGTGTTTAAAATATACTTTTAAGAGCTATATCCCCTGCTTCATCCTTCTCTCCTCAGCTAAGCTTTCTAAATAGCGAGGAAGTGAAGTCTGCCTTGCCATGCTACCCAGAAATATGTGATGCAAGTCCTTCCCTGCAAGAATAAATTGCACATTCTGCAGAATCCCATGTATACCACAAAACCTCTTGCTTCTCCTGCCTTTTAGAAACATATCATATAGCACTAGCTTGATGTGTTTTCCTCCACCTGTTTTCCTTTCGGCCTTGACTATTTTGTTGCTTTGCCTCTCCAATGACCTTTCCACATTTCAATGCAGAAGCAGCTTGGTTTATTAGGAAAGTTAAAGAGCTACACGTCTGTGTTTTCTGATGGATTTACTATTCCTGCTAGGCTTTTCCAATGGCTATACAACTTACTCAACATTTATGTTTGAGAGAAGGAAGAAGAACTGTAGTAACTTTCTATGGGGAGGAATATTTTCATTTCTTTTAGAGACTGATTCCCAGCTTTGAGCACTTTGTCATTAGCGGGTTGTAAACCTCTCAGACAGGCTGTCCCATAGCTATCCACTGAGCCGTTTGTCAGGGCAGAAAAATGTGCCTGGTGAAATTGGTCACTGGCAGGCTGCAGCTAGACTGAGCAGGCTTTCAAAAAGGCTGCCAGACCTTGCTGCACTTTTAATAGTCAAAATCCTACATTAGCATTTAAAAGAACATTTATGGAGAGTATGAGCAATTGCATGTTTTTTCTCCTTGATGTAATATTAAATCTTGGAAATATATAAATTGTTCAGAATGATCAGGGGTGTATGTGGAAAGACAGGGCAAGGAGGTGCTTCTCTCACCACTAAACCAAACCCCCTGCTCCTTCCAAAGCAAATATATTGTGTAAGCTCACTTATAAACTTATCAAAATCCATCTTGAAACTGCTTTTGTTTCCAGATGCATCCAGCTACTTTCACACAAAGGCTCCTTTAGTTGTTGGATACTTCATTCAACTTTCTAGCTTACTTATCTTCAGTTTTCCTGTTGTTGAGCTGAACAGGCCCCATTTTTTTTTTCAGATAAAATGTTTTCTTATTTCTGTAGTGCTCACAGATCTGCTTTACATCTGTTGCAATTTCAATTCAAGCACTAGTGACCAGAATTGTCTCTGGTGTAGTTTTACCATTTTTAGGATGGAACTAGCATATCTGTGTATTTACAGGAAGTATATTATCTGATGAGTTTTGCATGTCTCATGCAGTGCTGGCTGACCAGAGTTGTCCCTGAATCAACTAATGCCACCCAGATTCTTCTCTTGCTGTTGTTTTTGATGACAGAATCCCAGCTGGAGAGATTTTCTGTTATTGCCCACTAAGTTGATGGCCCGGATGAGGTTTATCTCATTTTGTGTTGCTATATTGGTCTCTTTTGTCTCATTTCTAGTTCTTCAGAATTTATATCTTGTATAATATTTTGGCTTCCACTACCTTTAGGAACACTTCATAGCTTTGTCATCAACACTCCTAGTTTTTGTGCAAAAGTCATCAATGAACATAGCAAGACCAATCCTCAAGGAGCATCACTAAGACTCTCTGTAACCCAGGTCATGGTCATCTCTCCTTCTGCCTGTTCCTTACAAGTCTTTTATGAAGTCACATCTCTTCACTCCAGACTAATTCTCCAGGTGGCATTGTATCAAATGTTTAACTGAAATCAGAATAATCATCTACCAGACTTCTGTCTGAACACTCAGTTATCTCACCCAGAAATATGGATATGACAAGCTGGGTTATCACCTGCATTTGTCAGCTTTTGCCCTCCTTCCTCATTCATTTTTCACGCTTAGTTTTTCTTTTCAAAATCTGATTGAACTTTGTGCCTGTTTGAAAGGCGAGTGACTCGACTGTTGGTTCCTGTATAATTTTTCCTCTTCCCTTACATTTATGTGCTGTATTTGGTGTTCTGCAGTTACTCAGTTATTCAGTCTTCAATTGAACCAAGTGGGTATATGGAGAGAAATGATTTGCAAACAGCTCTGTGGGGGTTGCATGTTTACAGCCACGGTGACTCATATCAAATTTGCTCAACTTACAACTGCAAATATGTTTTTCTAGCTGCTATTTCTGCAAAAACGTGCTCAGATTTTTAAGCCAACCTATGTCCGTTTTGGCTTCACGCATTGGAGCTTTGTATCCTACTGCTTTTCTGCTTCATTCTGCTGTCACTTGTTTCCTTTTGTCTACAACAGTTGGTTGAGGTAATCTTTGTGAAGGCCAGACCCTGAATTTTGTGGTCAGCAATCTGGAGAAGCTATGAAAAAGACCATGTAAAAAAACTCAAATAAATTAAGCAAGCATTATACATATTAAAGACTCCTCACGAATGGATCACATTCCATTTATCATTCACAGGACAAGGTATATTGTAGCTAATATCACTGTCTTGTTTCCTTTCTGTAGTGTTAGTGGAAGCAGAAAGTAGGACAGTTTATTTATATCTGCAGAGTAAGCGCTTCTGACTTTGAATGCGCTGGGGGCTGATGGTAGCATCTATTCATAGCTGGTTTTTAGATGAACAACACATGGCTCTTTATGCTTGTCATAGTTCTTTTGGTTTACAGATTAATACTTTTTTCTTATCTCAGATTTGTATTGCTTTAACTTAATGATTTGGCCCTTTAATTGAAAGTGGGAATTAGTTCACAGAGTTTGATGTTAGCAGGTGAAACTTCAGAACGTCTGCCTTTAGTCAGTACAGACAGATTACCCTTTTCTGGAAGTTTTGTAGGATGGGATAATGGGTGTGGACTAGGTTTCTGTTTGTAAGATGGCTAATTGTTAGAGATAAATGCCACTTTAGAATATTTTTAATGGCAAATAATCAAAATAAAACAAGTGCTAGTGCTGTTCTGCTGCAAGAGCAACAAATGGCCTATTGAATTTCTGGAAGTGCAGAGAGTTACAGTAAGCTGCGACAGGACAATTCAAGACTGGGACATTGCAGTAGAAGCTTGAACATGATATTACACCCAATGCAGAGCAATCTTTGCTTGCTGTGTGCTCTGCTTGGTGACATCTGGGGTGGGTCCCTGCAGCTCAGGAACTGGACGCAGAACCGCTGTGCCCAGAAGATGCAGCATTCTGGTCTTGCAGTGGACAAACCTGGTAGGTTTGCATGATGTATCATCCTTGTGAGTCAGTGTTTTTCCTGGGAGCTGAAAATGGTGTGTTGCTGCATTACAGCAGAGACTGAGCTCAGCCCAGGAGCTTGAGCATGGTGCTGTGTTCTGCCATCTCCCTCTAGCATGAAGACCACTGTGTAATGATTTCCAGGCTCTACTCTCAGGTTTTATTCAGTTATTGGGCCTGTTCTGCCCCAGTGAAGAGGCAGTGACTAAATACCTGTGCAAGAAAACAGTGCATTTTTCAGATGCCATGCAGAAAATCTTAATTTCTAATCCTGTGGTGTAAAAGGATTTGTAAAAATCTGTTAAAAAAAATAAAGGTATGTTGCAAATATGAGGAAAATAAGATATTATTACATCACAGATAATGAAGGCTGCCATAATTTCACATCTGAGGTTGGTAAAAACTTAACTAAAATGATCTAGAACATCACATGACATTGGCCAAGACTCTAAGGTTGCACAGAATCTGCAGTAAGCAGCCCTGTTTATCTGACAAAAAAAGCCCCATAGTAATAAAGTGTATGGGGAAGCTTTCTCATTTAATATTTTTCATTGCTTGAAAATGTAAATACTTTCTTACTCTGGGGTGATTCACTTCCAAGGTGACATTTGCTGCTGCCAAGCCCCATGGCTGGCTGCACATTGCTCTTGGGAGGGGGGAAATGATGCACATGGAGGCTGCTCTTGTGGCAACACTGATAGGACTGAGCTGCTCTACTGTGCATGTCCTCTGTATCTCCCTCTGTGTGTGGGGGAAGCCTCCTTATAGCAGGAGGAAGAAGAAGGAATGATTGAAGGATGTCCATCATCAGCAATGGCACAGGGAAAGGTTTTGATAGCAGCCTTCTGTTGTTCAGAAGCATGCTTCCATGTAAACTCAATGGATCAGAATTAGTATTTTCCCTATCTGAAATGAAACATGGTTATGGCAGGAATCTAAGGAGTCTCCTCTCCTCCATGGGCTTCATTACATATGCATGGAAGTGAATCTATGTCTACTGATCACTTGAGTACCTATTGGCTTAGATATATTACATATTAATATTTCTATTGTAGCTACACAATTTTCATTGTGTGAGCACCCTGCACCTGCCCAGTCCAAGGGTAGAAAACAGCATCCAGCTGCCACAAACCAGCCTCATGGTTAAACTTCTGCTGTCAGCCCATCAGATTTGACTGGATGTTTGCACTTAGTAATGTCTTTGTCCCCTGAACAACATCAACAACCAAAAATAACTCCCAGTTAATTCTGAAATCGTATGTCTTCTTTAATATTTAGGCAGGCACAATTCAAAGCAAAAAAATCCCTGTTCTTCTGCCACATACTTGGAACATGAATCAAGTTATCCTTATTCTTTTGGCCACAATAAATAAGCAGGTGTTGAAACTTGACTACAAGATGACTAGTGTTTTTCATTATTTCTTTTTCCTGAAAACATTAAAAATTTATACTAAGTGGAAATTACTACAGATCTCAGGCATTTTCTGTCAGTTACTTGTTTCTTCAAACCTCTGTTAAAAGCTGTGTTTTCACTAATGCACCCAACGTTTTCAATTGGTTTTAAAGGCAAAAAATGCTATTTCTTGTGTGCTTAAGAAACATTTTAGACCAACTCCACAAGCCATTCAATTGTTTGTTAATTAAAATAGCAAAATAGTTTGTTAATTAAAATAAAAACTAAATTCAGAATAAATTCTGAATTTAAACCAGAGAGTAATTCAACAAAGCATTTAACCACTGCCCTAACTCCATCTGTCACACCTTCTAAGTTGAATGTGTGTTTACATTTTCTGTTAAACTGAGACCTCTGCCAGCATCTTTTTTTAATCTATTGCACATATTATGAATTATTGTCTGTTTTATGAATATGAGTTCATTCCACTTAATACTCCAGGATACTCCTACGTGCACTTGAAGCTTGTACTGCTGATGGTTTTCTTCATTGACTGATACTTGGCATCTGCACTACAGTGTGGTTTCTAATTAACAGACAAGAAGAAGAATAAAATGAGCACTGATTGTATAATTCTGTGTTATTCATAGTTGGGGATCTGCTGTGTCTTAGGGCAGCTGCAACCCTCATGTACTCAGAGGAAGGGGTGGCCTGGCACATGGTTGTGTTGTTCATTCTTTGGGAAAAAATAGCACTGCATTGGTCCATCTTCGCATAGTAGGGTTCCTTCTCTTCACTTCTCTTCAGATCCTTTCCAGTCTCACTTCTTTCATTTTGCTTTTCATCCAAAGTATGCTTCATGCTGCCTTTCTTGTCTCTTGTATAAAGTAGTTTCAAGTTTCTTTCTAACTTGCATTTCTATTGCTTTATTCTTGTTCTTCCCAGGCTTTTTATTTGCTTGCCTTTTCTTGTTCATCTGCAGACTGTAAAACGTTTGGACTGGGCTCTGTATTTATGATCTCTGCAAAGGCCAGTGCAGTTTCAATGGGTTATGAGTGTAGATGAACATAGGAGGACTTTTAAATAATTTATACTTCCATAAAGCTAAAAAAGTCTTCTGTGAAGGTACTTTTTATAGGATCTTATCCTCAATCAGATGTGATATATTCCCAAAATGAGAAGAGTTATCTTTTGAGACAATGCCACACCAATGATTTCAAATGGAGTAATTTTACAGCAGGTGATGAAAAATGCAAACAACCATTTAAACCAAAGCTGGAGACAGAAATAGACAAAGACCTCTCCTGGTTTTTTCTGACTCCAAATGCAGTATGGGTTTTGCTTAAATATTTCCGTGAGATTCATGAAGAGCAAATGCCTCTGCCAAAATATGGTTTTCCTAATCTTATCAGAGACATAATGCTTATTCCACATAAAGTAATCGCCTATACTGTAGGCTAAGTTATCATTTACCTTTTCACCTAAATGCAAAGTATTTTAGTATCAAACTGTGGTAGGTAACACAGAATACACTTGCTTTTATACTAAAATTAAATTGTTCATGATTCATAGCTTCAAAAATTGACTCATGCATCCCAAGCTCACATGTGCAACGTTCTGCTTTAGAGAGAGATGAATGTCTGTACCAGCAGTGGCAGTTTTTCTCTGTGTATTCTTTGGAGAAAGATCTGAAACAGAGTAACTTCATATTAATTAGGTCATTTATTCAGTAGATCAAGTGCAGTACCAGAGACAGGGTTTGTCTCCAGAGGGTCTGTTCTGTGCACAGCATGCAATATGGTTGAATAGCTGCTGTGCATGGATTAAACCACACAAGCTCCTTGCAATGATCTCTGTTTGTTGTGGTGGAAGAGATCGAGAGGGCTGTGCTTCAGCGTAACTTCCCATCTGTCTGCAGAATAGGGACATCTGTGCCCTATGTTCACCCCTGGCACGTGTGACCAGCTGAAGGACTCATGTGTGGCTTCTTTGCAGCTCTCCTGCAGCCTCAGCTCCTTGCTGAGGGCACCCCCCAGCAAGGCTGGGACACCAGAGAGAATGTAGCCTGTTCTTTGTGTGCATGGTACCACTGACAGTGGCAGGACAAAACAGCTCCAGTGAGGGACAAGTGTTGTCGCAGTGTGAATGCAGAAATTTTCTGTGCTCCAGTTCTTAGTCCTTTTGTCCTTGGTCATGTGTGACTTGCAATGTGGCAGGTTGCCATTAAAGTAGAATTTCTGATTTCAGTATGGAGAATTGTGGCTCTTGCTTTCAATATTATGTGGTAAAAAAGGGGGGGTTTATGTTATGCAGTTAAGTCCTTTACCATAAATATTTCTGGCTTTTCTCTGGAAGTTGTTATACTTCAATTATCCTCACTTGCAGGATGAAAGAACAGTTGTTCTGTCCTTACCCTGTTTTATCCCCATATTCCATCTCAGTGTCCAAGGTCTTAATGTCCATTTTCAGGAGAAGCAGCATCAGGAACAAAAAAAACTATGATATGGTCCTTGCCCAGTATGAGCTCTGGTCTCCAGGTCTCCAGCAGAGCATCAAAAGCCATATTTCTCTGCTTTTCAGCATCATAAACCGTTTCACAGACCCTAGTCAGCTTTGGGCTACATTTGCGGAGGCACAGCATGTTATGGTTCTTGCACTACTGATGGAAGGACAAGAGAAGGTCTTGTGCAATCTGCCAGGTAGAAATTGTTCCCTCTAATGACTTGGCTGGTTCTTGATAGTATAGAAAAAAGGGAAGCCTTCCTTCCTCCTCCTAATGCCTGTAGCCCCTGGGAGACGTGCCACTTGACTTTCTCTTCTCATCATCTTGTGCTCAGCAGGCTGCAGTAAGTCATAACTCCCTCAGCAAACCTGCTCTGAACTGAGCCTGGGGTTAGGTTTTTATTTAGGCAGTAGCAGTATCTGATGTAGCTAAGTCTAAACTGCAATTATTCTAATATATCATTTTTTTCTGTCATTAAATATTGCCCACTGAATGCAACCTAGGGTGCCCATTGTCTTTGTCAGCTTTCAGATGGCTTTTCACCTGTGTTATAGTATACTGGGTGAAGAGGCCTTTTGGAAAAGATAATTATACATAGCATTAGAATGCGATTATTTTTGTCTTTCTGTTAAAAATATTGTTTTGTTTCAGTAGCTGATAAATAGATTACAATAATTTGTTTTAATTGTGATCTTATGTTTTTATACATTTACATTATTGTATAAAGCTGCCTACACTGGTTTGTGGATACTTTGAGTCCTGTGAGTTTGGCTCAGAACTTAAGCTAGGAAAGAAAATATCTCTAGGACATTTCTTCATTAGCATCATTCTTAGATCCATGAGTTAAAATAGTTTCCTGCATTTTTACAAATTCTAGGTATGGCCATTGTTTTCAGAAGGAAGCATTTTCCAATTATGTCCAATCTGCTAGCCTGATTTGGCAGTTTGAGGAATACACAAAAAAATTGGACTATGAATGCAAAAAAATTGATTGTATTCATTTTCATTGTCCAAGAAAAAAAAAATGGAAAACTCAAATAAAAATACTGAAATACTCTAAAAATACTGAATTTTACTTTGCTATTGTTTTAAAATTATGAGTCATTTAAATCAACATAAAGAAGAAAAGTTAATTTAAAAATAAGCACATTTACAGATCTTGCCATGTTTTCTGGATGTTCCCTTCTGAATACAGGTGGGTAAAGCATCTAGCCTCCCACGCTTGTGTGGACTTCTGGTCAAGGCAGCTGTGCAGAACCAGTCCTGGTAGTACTGAGTGCCTCATCTGCTGCTACCTGGACACAAACCTCATCCCTCCTCCTTTGTCCTTCACGTACGTGGTACCTCTTGGAGTACCTTGTGGAAAAGGTGGGAGACAACAGATCTGAGGGTGAAACTTTATATCATCACCAGAAGTTACTGGCTGATGCCCCACCTGAAAGGAAAGGACATCCTTGATAGGAGTAAAAATCGGTCCTTGCCACAGTGCAGCCACCAGCCTGAAGACAAAAAGAGAGTATCTGAGAATAATTTGCAAAAGACTGAGTGAGGATTTTTGGTCATATGGGTCCTGGGGTGATATGTTCATAAAGCTCTATATTGTTTAGTAAAACCTGGAGTTTTACTAAGTTCTTGCAAGAACATTATGGGGACGCCTTACTGGACTTACAGAGCATTTACCATAGCTTTATTACCATCTGTGGTTTTTTAATTAAGATATGGGCAGCTTGAGGCAGCAACTGAATGGTTCCCTAATGAATTTGTTGCATTAATTTCCTTCAGAAAGCACATCTGAGTCTAACTTAAATTCCTCCTGCAATTAATTCATGTAATTTATTGTAGTAAGTTCTGTAGTTTTTCCCTGTAATTGTTCACTGAATTGACAGGTTTAATTTCATGTAACATGAGAACCAGCAGTACTAAGCTTGCAGTGCTTCATAAAAGTTGATATTACACGTTGTGCCATTGGATTTTGGCAAGAAGAAGGCAATAAAATATTCTTGTAGAAGAGAAACATCCAAATGACAGATATTAAGGCCAATACTTAAAAAAAAAGATTACTCTCCTAAGGTAGCTCTTGAATCCATATTTAATCACTCAGGTAAGTGGCCAGATTTTTACACGTGCAGCTTTAGAGCTTGAGATCCAGCAAAGTATTTATCCACACAGGCTGTGTGCCCCTTGTATACCAAAGAGCAGTTTCCAGAAGAGGGTTCAAAGACTTGATGCCAAAAACAACCTTTCCAAGCAGAGTGCTCCTCAGGGAACTCCCCAGCTTTCAGGATGTGTCCCTATGTAATAAAGATCAGATAATGTGCTGAAATGCCCTTGGAGACATATATGTGCAATCCCTGGATGCTCAGCACTGCTAAAGTGTGGATGCATATCTAAAAGCTGAAGCAGAGATATAGGATTCTAAATTTAGTTAACTCTTAAAAAAACCATCCTGGGCTTTCATTTTAAATGGGAGAGGTTTGTTGTCGTGAGAATAAAACTACAAATTGCATCTTTGTCAGTCACAATGCTGGCTTCCATGGTTTCCTTAGAAGTGGATCAGATGCACTCTCCTCCTGTCATAGACACCAGATCCATACCATCACTTGCACTGCATGGTGCTGGTGACTGCCCCAAAACACATCACTTCATCCTCCATGTGCCAATCAGATCATAAATTAAATGAATAGAAACACAGAACTTTGTTTTTTGATATTGTGTGCATTTTCCACCCTTTTCTAATGTTATTCCCATATGCTGCTATTCTGTGCTTTTCTCCTGCTCTCTGTCTTTTCTGCCAGCTAGCATTTGTCCAAATTCTGGGTTGCATCAAAAGGAGTGTGGCCCATCAGGTTGAAGGAGGTGATTGTCTCCGTCTGCTCTGCTGTTGTGGGACCCCTCCTGGAGGGTACATCCAGCTCTGGGATTCCCAACATAAGAAGGATATGGAACTGTTGAAACAAACCCATAGGAGGGCCACAAAATTGATAAGGGGACTGGGACACCTCCCCTGTCTGTGAAGACAGGCTGAGAAAGCTGGAACTGTTCAGCCTGGAGAAGAGAAGGTTGTGTGGAGACCTCATAGCAACCTTCCAGAATCTGAAGACAGCCTACAAGGAAGCCAGAGAACTCTTCATTCAGGAACTGTAGTGATAGGACAAAAAGTAGCAGGTACAAACTGAAAGAGGAGAAATTTAAGTTAGATATTAAGAAGAAATTTTTCTCTGTGAGTGTGGTTAGACACTGGAACAGGTTGGCCATGGAGGTTGTGAATGCTCCACCCTGACAGTGTTCAATGACAGGTTGGATAAGGTCTTGTACAACCTGGTCTAGTGAAAGGTGTCCTTGCCCATGGCAGGGCAGTTGGAACTAGATGATCTTTAACATCCATTTCAACCTCTTAACATTCTATGATTCTGTGATTCAGTGCTGCGTGGACTGGCAGAAGGGTCAAGTGCAGGACTAGGAAATCCCAAATTCTGGGATCCCAAATCCCAAAGTCTGGCAATGATGCTAAACTCTTGGACACCTTGGAAGAGGAGTTTGGGTCTCTCAACTTCTGGGGCAAAAATGACTTGCCCTTTGTGGAGTGGTTTTGCAGTGTGGTCCAAGTGGAGTTCAGCCTCCCAAAGCCACAAAGGGCTGAGGCATGACTGGGGCAAGGAGCCATCCCAGAAGACAGAGGGAAGAGTAAGGGTGAGAAAAGGGACTGAATTGGGATGATACCTTAGAAATCTGCTATGGTTGCTGGTGGGGGTGGGAAAAGAGCATCCCAAGGCTGTGGATAGGGACAGGTTATCTGTGTAGGTCTATGCTTGCCCTTCACCAGCTCCTTCCCCTCTCTGCCGGCAGCACCAACACACTGCTTTGCCAGGGCTTCAGCAAAATGGTCATGTTATTTTTTTTATGAAGCAAGCTGCCAGCAGCACAGACCTGGCTGTCCATCCAGCACCACACATGCTCTGGCTGGGGATGCAGAGGACAGAGCAAGCACAGGACCCTCTCTAAGCCCCAGGGATGGATGTGCTGCAGGGAAGCTATCACAGGCACCACTGTGTCTGTCCCTTCTGGACACTCTCTTCTCAAGGGCTGTAGAACACACCTTTCTTCTGAAATTCCCAAACTAAAATGGAATCAATTACAATTTTTCACCTTCTGCTGATGTGACTATAGGGAAATGGCAGATTACTTGTGTTCTGGCTTGTCCTTCTTTGTCCCACAGTGTCACACTTGCTTAGCAGCTTCACTTTTTGATGCATCAGAGAGCATCAGACAATTTCATACAAATCAGATTGAAGAATAAAGATTCAAATGCATGGCAGAATCCATAGGGAAGAAAAGTGACAGGAGAATTATACAAATTACATCCTAGTTTTGGGGTTTACAAAACTTCTTTTTACTCTGGAAAAACCAGCAATGATCTGTGTCACTGTACACATTTGTACCTACTTCTGCATAAAAAATCTTAATGCACAAATACACCAAAACTCTCATAAAACTTGTGGCTCTGGCTATGCATATGTAGGTCCTTAGATTTATCTGCTAGGAAAAGAAAAAAAAATTATCTGCTATCACCTAAACTATAAAAATAGAAGCTTTTAATGAATTTAATGTCATAGTGCTGTATTTTGAGTTCTGACCTTCAAGGAACTCTTTATCTCTCTTGTTCTTCTGCCTTCTGCTGACAAGCATATTAACTCTGCATATCTAGAAAATAATGAAATCCTGCATAATGAAATCCTGATGCTGGATTTTCTCTCCCTCAAAGTGCAAGTTTTCTGGTTTAGCCCATGATTCAATGTGAGCCTCTGAAATGGCTTGGTTACTCTGCTGGCTCTATTCCAGGGTTTGCAGGATTTACATTGGTTTATTTCTGTAAAAGGGCTATAGAGAGAGCCTAAGGTGGAGAGAGGTGAAGTTAATACCAATAAAACAGAGTGGAGTGGTAAACTTTCAGCTTTTCTAAACTTTTTAACTTTGTAAGAATCATAGGCCTAGTTGATGTCTCTGAATTATGAAAATCCTTCACAAAATGTTGATAATTATTATACTCCTTTAGGGAAAGAACATGTTTGTTTATAATGCCTTTATGTGTACCAAAAGAGACTAAGCACAGTGAAAGGTTTCCTGAAACTCAGGTCTGAAATTCTCATTTATTACATTTTTGGAGGTAGAGGGAGGATAATCAATCGCATGCTGCTCTATAATTATAGATCTCATGGGTTCACAGTGCCCACGTCCTTTTCTTAAAGCATTTTCCTTCCAGTTTCAGAAATCAGTAGAAAAGCTGGTCCTGTTTGGTTCCTGGGTCACTCAGTACTGCAGAAAACAGCATCTCCATTCATTCGCCTTTTTTACAACTTCTTGTGAAAATGGGTTAATTGTGGTACTAATGGTTACACAGATGTGTTGCTTAAGAGGAGATGTACTTTGTCTCATGAAAAGTTTCAAAACTCTTATCCTGGTAGGCATTGAATGCAGCTCCCAATAGACTCATTTTCCTCAAATTTGGCACAAGTGGATAGGAAAACAGAAGCAGTATCAGTGAGGATGGGCACCACCTACTGCAGAACTGGGCTGTGTTCTTTTAAATGTTGAGTCCTCTGCAGATTAGTGGTGATTTTCTTTTTCTCACAACTGGGCTTCCTCAAGTCCAACAGGAAATCCCCAAATTTTATGTAAATGCCTTTTCCCATATATAATAGAGCTTGGGATTCAAAAGAATTCATTCAGTGTGCTCTCCAAATGGCATTTAACTTCCCAAGAAAAAACAGTAACAGGAAGTTTTGTTTTAATTAGTACATGAGCTGTGCAGCAGCTAATGTATTCCACCTCTTCACTGTTGTAAAAGGAGCAGATTTCTTGGTAGTGTGAAGCGAGCAGAGAAGAAGGATTGTGTTCTGCTCTCCATATGCTGCAGAGTCCCATTCGCAGGGAAGGTGTGAACGGGAGGTGATTTGTAGCTGCCTGCCAGCTTGTAAAGAACAAGCTTCTGTTGTTCTCCAGCCTGGAAAGAAACCTGGCTCCCCTCTCTAACCCTAGTGCAGTGCAACAGGTAGACAGCAGTCTTCAGAGATTTTAATTTCAACAATAAGGGATTGTAAAGAAAACTCATTTTTTCATTTACATTTAGAAAAGCTTGACTGGATGTCAAGCTGGAAATAGATATCCCTGATTTCCTCAGACATGATATTTCTTGATGGAAAGTCCCAAGGAAGTCACATTTTAGAGAAACTTTGAAAGTGCACCCCTTTTCCCTCTGTTGGGCCAGCCACAGACAGCCAGACTGGATCTTCAACTCCCAGAGCCACCTCAGGGTCCCAAACTGGGTCCAGCTCAGGATTCTGACATGGAGATTGGAAACGGACATTGGCCCCTCCCTGCTCCAGTGCTCCTCAAGATATGCTTTTGGTTTTGCCAGAAGGCACAGCTGAACACAGCCCAGTGCACCAATGCTCCCACACATCTCTTCAACAAATGATATTCAGACAAATGAAAGCTCACTGTCTAATCACCATCTTGTAGGAATAGTTCCAGAACTCTGTAAGTGTATGTGTATGCATTTATATTGTATATATTTTTACTCAGCAGAACACAAAGACATGAAAGTAATTCAGATTCACTGTCAAATATTCCCTGTATATTTTGAACTTACCACCCTTTTTATTGTTTGGGGGTTTTTTCTTTTGTTGTTTGTTTGTTTGTTTGTTTGTTTGTTTGTTTTAGTACGTTAATGATTCTGTCCTCTGTCAGTTGCAGAGGAGAGTTTGTTCAGGGACAGTCTGGATGGCTGTTTTCAGTGCCAGGCTCCATGAGTGCAGCACAGTGCAAGCTAGATCTGCAGGGAGACCCTGCCCTCCCAGCAGGAATCTGCATAGACATAGAGTTTTGCTGGTGCAGGCTTTGTTTCTGGACTGGAGAATGGACACAGAAGCTGCTACAGCAGCATCCCTGGAGAAGACAATAGCAATAAGCAGGAGGGAGTGTGTTGATGCGAGCGTGTGGCAAGAAGGGTTATGTTGTGATGGATTTTCTGCCACATGGATGAAGAGTCAAGCAAGAAGAGAGGTAGGCAGAGATGTCACAAGGAGTAGAACTGTGTCGACAAGGCAATAAAAATATCAGGTGACCCACTTACCTCTCACTTGGCTAATTCTCATCAGCAGTGGAGCTGAGAAAGCATTTCTTTCAATGCTTCTGTGCAATATAGGTCCTGTGGTGAGGGGGATGGAGCCAAGACTAAGAATTTCTTTTTTCCAAGGCACTGTCTGGCCACCCACAGGGACATTTTAGGTGGTCCTGTAATTGGAATTCAGCCTTAGTGGAAGATAAGCATTATACCTTAGCAGAAGTGGATTGGAAAAATACATTAGAAGTAATAACTCTGCCACTTTGAGGGATAAGAACTTTTTTTGTGATAATGCAGCTCTTTTCATTGCCTGGCTGACATTTCTGCTGTATTTAGCACAGACTCTTCCATTCTTCTTGTCACAAAGGTAGGAAATGTATTTGGAGTCAGCAAAGCTGCCAGCCAGGGAGGAGCAGTTCCCTTCTTCATGCCTTTTTACCCAAGCAGACCAGCAAACCAGCTGGCTCCTTTCCACATAACAGGGGGCTCTTCTTTGGGGTCTGCTAGCATGGAACCTTCTGTTTGTTTTGAAGAGTAAAACATACTCTGTGCTGATGGCAATGCTGTGTGATTGAGGTTACAAAGAGAGACGCCCTTCACTTTGCCTGTTGTCCAGAATTTTTGCCTTCTTGCTTATCTGCAGTGACTTGTGCCGTGCTGAGGACATGCTGTATTACAAGACCCTGAGTTTCTAGAATATAACATGAAATATGAATATGAATTCTAGAATATGAAAAGAATTTAAAATTTCCTCCCGCCTTTTCCTACTGTTTATTATCCAAACACATGAACATGTTTCACTCACTCAGCTGTGTGTTTCTTTATTTCTTTAGGCTGTGACTCCTCACTGAGCCTGACATCTCAGAAAGCCACAGATGCAGTGGACGGTGTCTTTTGGTCCCTCAGGGATATTTCCAGAGTCCGAACGCATATGAAACAGTTTCATTCCATACATAATCCAGGCAGCAACACCCACCAGGCAAGTGTAGCTTTCTTTTCCCTGTGTTTGTTATTTCTCTAGCGTGCTGTCAAAATTACAGCATTAATTTTATGGATGTGCTAATCCTATACATATTCTGCCCATAAGAAGATACTTAAGCATAGATTTTATAATTGACCTAGTCATCAAAAACTTCCTCAAGTCCTTTGTCCAGACTCAGGCATATGAATATCAATGTCAGCTCTGAGGAAGAAATTTGGGCTTTGCTCTGCAGCACTGTGGAATGATATGAATGCCTGTGAAAGGCAGGGCTAGATCAAGATGGCTCTGGACTCAGGCCGCACAAGGCAGAGTGAAGCAGCATCCATACGGCCGCAATATTCTTGTTGTATTTTCTCTCCCATCCCTGTATGCATGACAGACAAACCTGTTTGTAAATAGGTGACAAATGCAGCTTCTGTTTCTGAAACAGGAACACGTGATCTATGATACTGCTTTAAGTCATCAGGGCTAACAGACAGTGGTTTTCCTTCTCTCTGTCTTCCCCTGAAGACCTTTTCCAGTTCAAAATAGTTTTACAGCAGAAAGCAGTGATGTAGAGAGAGATCATAAAACATGATTCTAGCCTTGAGCCAGTAAAAAAATCCTTCCAAACTCCTAACAGTGCTATAGACCAGCAAAGGGATGTAGTTCAAATTAAGCATTGCTTTGTAAGAACATGGGTGTTGCAAAATGTCACAGGAAATCTAAGGTGAAGAAAACTGTTCCTGAAGTCTTCTAGCAGTTTGGACAGTCTGGTGTCCAAAATGGGGAAAATTGTTAAATATTTAATTTAACAGTTCAGTGCAGGGACAGTAAGATGATACATAAAGTTTACTGGAAGTGTAATTAGCATCAGCATGTCCTTTGGATGTAATCCATTTTGCTTGCTTAGGGATAAATGCTGGAATTCAGCAAGGGATATATTAACACCCTGCAGCCCCTTAATCTAGTCATGCAAGGGATCTAGTTGCTTGAGTAGGACAAACCTTCTGCAGAGGGAAGTCCAGGAGATTTATGATAGTGGAAATAAGCAGGCAGTATGTGATTGTCCATGATACTTAGAGCTCTCTAGAAATGGGCCTCTCTTTTGACTATCAGGTGTTGTGTGCGATCAGTTTAGCTCCTCAGAAGAAGTAGTGTCTGTCCTGTGACCACGCTCATCACCAAATCTGCCTAGTGCTGTGTGAATGGGTTTAGCCTCCACATACTTTTTCACTTTGTCTGTTAAAAGATGGGAAGCCTCCATTTCTTCTTAAAATGTTTCTATGGATAAGTAACTGGGAATTGGATAGCCTCTTAGAAGGACTTTTTGTAGCATTGTAGTTTTATGTCTTACATAAAATGATAAATGTTTTCATCAGGTAATCAAACTAGTTCATGTAGTGACCATGCAAGAACAGAATTTTGCCTGTTATTGAAATTACTTTCATCTTGATATAGGCATATTTCTGCCTTCCTCATCCCCTTTCTCCTTCCCTTCTTCCATCCCTCAGTCTCCTTTTCTCATTCTCTCTCCCTCTGTTTCTCTCTCTTCTCCCCTTTATAATCTTGTATGGGGTGTGTCCCACAGCTGTTGAGGTTTTCAACAGCTATTTTAAACAAATTTGTGCCTGCCAAAATTTAAAGTTGATAAAGGTTTCACTATATGAGATAGAAACCAATGCAGCTTTTGGGGGTTGTCCAAAAGAAAAAAAAAAAAAAAAAAAAAGAAAGGCAAACGAACCCTAAAATTATATTAGATTAATTTTAAGTCATAAACTATTTTAAAAAATATTTGAAACCATTATACTTAAAAAAGGTAGGTGATCATACTATCTGTATTTTACTATCTGTGTCGTCTGACGGTTGTTTTGAAGGACATTGAGTTTCGGTGTGGAAAATTCAGACATGCAAAATCGTAGCACATTTTTGACGTCTTTTGTACATAGTTTTGTCTGAATGATATTTTTCATTTCAGTCAGATGATCTTTTTTCCTTTAATTTTGTGGAGTAAGCCTCTCTGTTAAACTGTGATTTGATCTCTGCTCCAAAAATATTTCATTCCTAATGTTTTTCTGTTCCTCATCTATGAAGATATTAAACAGATTTTTATAAATAGGACTTCATGCCTGCGTGTGTATTTTCAAACAGTTGTTTGTTGCGTGACTAGGTTTGACAGAAATCTTGACATGTTCTAAAAGATCCTGCAGCTCATGTCTGCTGTAATTTGCTTTGTTGGCTCAACTAAAAATTATGCACATGTTGTGAGAAGAACTAAATGAGTTTTATAAATCTTTGTTGACAGGATTGTATTAAAAAACTGTAAGCTTTGTTTCTCACTCTTAAGTGTTGGATGAAAAACATTTCTTTAATGACTCCAGAAAATTTTAGTTTCAAGCCAAGTGGTTTGTGTTCTATTTTCCATCCATTTTTACTATTATCTTGCAAGATGTCTCTTATAGATACCATCTTTGCAAAATTAATGATACTACACTTGATTCCCCTAAGTCATCTAAGGGATGATGTATACCTGGGGTAGTCCCAAAGCCAAATAAGTGTGCTAATTTTAAAGCTGCTCATTTTCTAAGACAGCTGCACTTTCTGAAATGATCATGGTTCTGTTGCAGTTTGGGCAAAGTTAAAAGCAGTAAAACAAAGTTCCATCTGTAAACCAAGTAAGCTTGAATTTTCGTTAAAAATCTTTCCATTGGTTCCTAAAAAATTTATCTTAAATTTTTTTTCAGCATATCAGAGAGTATTTGAGTTGGAATGGTGTTGGAATGTAGAGATTATTAGGCTTCTACTTCATATTCAGCCTGGGTTTGTGATCCTGAAGCGGTACAAGGTTGATCCTTTGGGAGTAGACCTTACAGCATGTTGACCATTTGTACCTTTACATTTTCCACTTCTCCTGATCCCTAACTTCTCTGAAGCTCTGACATTCATTGGTAATGGTGGGGTTGTTTCACCTGTTTTTCAAAAGTCTTACATAGGTGGAAGTATTAATTAGAATGCCAAGGCCATGGAAGCTAAAGAACTAACAGGGACTCCTTTAGCTCTGCTCTCCCATGAGGGTCAAAGGTATCCAGACTTCAGTGGAAACATGTCACTTGGAATAAGGCAGGAGTGGTCAATTTTTAAAAAATCCCTGTTTAGGTGTTTGTAAAATCTTTAAGAAGGGAATGGGATTTGGGTGCACAGTGAGCAACAGAGTCTCATCCGTATGGCTACCCATTTCTGTATTACCTCCAAAAAGATTCCAGGGAAACTAAAAGTCCCCCCTTTCTTCCTTGTCTCTCTTTACTGATATAATACACATGGGGGAGAGTAAATGTGTGGCTCTCTTCCAGTCTTTTCAGTCCGATGCTGTGCTGGTGGACACCGTGTGCAGTCAAGATCACAACCTCTCTGAATGCTTTCATTTCTGGCATAATTATGTAACCTTTAGGAAAAATAAAATCTTAAGAATTGTGGTTGCACTGAGCCTAAACAGGTTTACTCACATGGGTTGTTCTCTTTGTGCAGGCTTCTTACAAACCTCTGCTGAAACAGGTAGTGGAAGAGATCTGTAATCCTGATCGGCCCGATCCTGTTGATATTGAGCATATTTCATCAGGCCTCACTGATCTCCTTAAAACTGGATTCAGCATGTTCATGAAGGTAAACCAGCCTTCCCAAGCTTATCTGTAAGATTTTCCTGAGAGCATCATGCAGTATCATCAAATCATGCATCATGCAAATCATCAGTAGCTGATTTTATCATACTGTTCAGCAGAACTTAAGGGGAGATTGGGAGAGTTCAATCCTTGAAGGGGGGCTGGGAATAGCTTGAGGCACCACATTGTAGGTACAGTGCAGACAGGTAGCACCTGCTGAACAAAGCAAGACCAATGGAGCAGACTGAACATCTAAATAACGGTGATGATGGACACCAAAATAAGGATGATATATCTGGTAAAATGCAATGTGGCTTTGCTAAAGGGAAATCTCAACTCACATAGCTTTTAGAGCTCTTCAGAGACACCCAACAAACAAATGGATAAGCGAGTATCAGTTCATACGACCTACCTGGTGTTCCAAAAGGCATTCCACTCAGCACCTCATCAAAGGACTTTAAGGACACTCAGCAACTTTGAGATAGGAGAGAAGTGAGTATAAACAATGTGGTCTCACAGGGGATGAAGGAGGAGCTCTGTATTCAATACCTTTTCTATAATTTGATATGATTCAACTTGTACCTTAGGGAGAGGAAGAAAGCCCATAAGTTAGAAATTTCTTTGTGGATCCTCTTAGCATGTTTTAAGACAGTCATTCTACAAGAATTTACTCTGCCTTACAAATTAGCCCATGCTAAGTGTTCACTAAATATTTACAGAGTTGAAATGTGGAGTAGCCAGCATGCTGTACATTCAGTCTTGTCTTACTGCATATCCTGAGTTCTTAATTGATAACAACCCTAAATTCACATCAGACCACATCAATACTATGGTTATGAGTACAGTATATTTCAGTACTGTGCCCAGTGTTTTCCTTTCAGTTTTACCACCACCACCCCTCTGCTTGGAAGAGACATTAACAAACTGTGTGAGGCAGCTCTTCACAGCTAATGATTAAGCCCTAAGACAACAGAGGATACATCTAGAAAAAGTGACCCAATAGATCTTAATTCTTGTGTCAGAACTGAAAAATTTATGCCAACAATCCAAAAACAGTAGAATTAGAAAAAAAACACATTCCACTATCAAACAAAGTAATCAGGCTGGTACACCCAAGTGATTCTTTAAATTATTGGTTTCATTTACCAGTAATTCTCACAATTCTATTGATTTCATTGTATTTGTTTATTGCAGAATTTTTAAGCAGAATTTTTTATCACAGAATTTTATCGCTTTTTCTTTAGAAAAAGAAAAAAATAAAAGAAGACTATAAAGACTTCAGAAGGCCTAATGGTTATATGGAGACATTGACGCCTTTAACTAGTTTGAGGACTAATCTATCCTTTTAGAAGATGTGTGTGTGGGGGTGTGTGTGAGTGGGTGTATGTGTGAAAGAGAGACATAAGTGGTTATGGCATTATGTACCTGTAAATGCATCTTTCCTTACACAAATATCCTATGAGGAATATTTAAGAGATGAGCAAGGGAACCTTGTGTAGGATAAACATTTCATAGGCATCATCACATACTTCACAAATATGTGTCCATGCTTGCTCCCTTAGTTTGTAGCCTGGCTTGCTGGCATGTGCTCAGTTGCTGCATGAATGAGTGTCTGACCAGCCTGTGTTTCTGACACAACCACACCATCAGCACAGTAATTATTTTGGGAGCTTCCTTATTTTTGTTTCTTTCTCAACTCACATAAAAATACTCTGGTGATTGCCTCAGGTGTGTTAGTTCAGGACAGACTTTTAAAAGATTCCTCTCATCCTGAAGCTGTTTTTCTGGCAGAATGTTTGTTTTGAAGCTAAGGGATGGTGAAGGAAAAAAGCCCTCCTGCCTCAAGGACTCCTGTTTTGACTGCTGCTCTAGACCACATGTGTTTTATGATGAACTGAGCTTGCTATCATTGATATTAAGTACCCTACACAGCAGCCTAGTTTCAGGCAATTGACATGTTTTCCTTTTTTCAGTTATTGAGCTAAATTCATTGGTGTCTGGTTAGTCACAAATACCAGAATCATCAGTGTTGCTGTTTTTGTTGGGTGAGTTAAAGAACAGTAAAGGATTGGTTTTGCTGACTTTCCTCAGAAAAAAACTGTGTTTTGTGAGCTGCCGTGAGCCATGAGAAAAAACCTGTCCTCTAATGCCTTCCTGTTTCAGAGTTTTATTGACCCTGTTTCAGTTTTAGAGTTTTATTGACCACTGCCACCCTGTTTTACCACCTCCTCCTCTCTCTCTGCTCCACACAGACACGTGCACCAGCAAAGAGCCCTCTGACCACCAGCATCCTGAGCACACCCTGTATGGTGAGCTCAGAGCTGGGGAGAAGGCCCTGATGTCCTACTGGGACACTCTGCTGGCTCAGGGCACCATCCCCCCTCCCTTTGGGCTCTTTCATGCCAACATAATGGTTTTGAGGCATTTTTGGTTAATATTTTGAATTGCCTGAGACAGCTTTTCGAATTTTTTTTAATCTATGGCATTTTGAATTGCAAGTGAATTTCATTTTGGCATTTTGGCAAAATTCAGATTTCACAGTAAATTCAGAGACAGTAGAAATGTCCCAAATCAACCAAACTGTTAAAGGATCCCAGAAGATACACATTGCTTTTGTTGCAATCCATTTCTGTTCTTCTTCTGTATCACTGAAATGAGTTGAGTTTAGCTACACACAGCCAGTTCCTTCAAAAGAGAGAGTCTTGGGTGGTTGTATTATCAAACAAAAAAAAAAAAAAAAAATTGGCAGAAACTTACATTCTTAACACAGCCAAATATTTTGTACCCAAAGTATTGTCCTCCTTCAAAACACTTACACAAAGCATAACAAAATTACAGATTCCAAGACCCTTTTCCTTTCTAATTTAATTTAGAGTTTGCATGCCTAATAGTATTTTTAATACGCATTTCTGGAATTTGCGGTTTGAACTTTAGCCTTCTGAGAAAGAGTAAGTTTTATATAGGCACCATGTGTTTGGATCTAGGTTTATTTTGACTGAAGGAAATGATTTGTCAAGACATTTTCTCTTCAGCATTACCCTGAAATCTCAAGTTTTCTGATTCTTGTACTGGGCGTCCTTTCAGTGTGCCCAATGTTCTGCATGCATGTTTATTATGATTTTTTTTTTGCTAGGAAAGATACTAAGAATCATAGAATCCTAGAATCACAGATTATTCTGAGTTGGAAGGAACCCACAAGGATTATTAAGTCCAGCCCCTGGCCTTGCACAACTCCATTCCCAAGTATCACACTGTGTACCCAAGGGCATTATCCAGGCAGGTGTGGTGTTGTGACCACTTTCCTGGCGAGCCTGTTCCAGTGCCCTGGAATTGTAGCATATATGCTATCTGTGCCATCAGCTCAATGAAGATGGCCAGCAAAGTCAGGGTGAGTAAGAGAATAAATACCCAGTATGCAAATATTCAGCTCACTAATACATCTGTCCAAGGCTTTTGTACTAGTTTCAAACACTCAGGAATTCAAGAGCTCCTTGCCTGGGGAGCAGCATTGAAACAGGGAGCCGCATGTAATCAAAGCCAGCTAGCCTGGAGACAGAACATGGCATCTCCCTGTGCTGGCTTTAAAAGGAAGAGTCTTTGCTGAAGGTTACCAGGCAGAAAGCCTGACAGACCTGCAGGATGAAAAAGTGCCAAAAGACTAAATAGAGGAAAGCCACAATAAGGAAAAGAAGAGCTGTACCCCCAGGAGCCACAAGGATCAAAGCAAGCTGCTGTGGTGGGGAAAGCAAAAGAGCCCTGCTCTGCCCAAACATGGGTTAACACTACTTTCTTTCTGTCGAGTGAATGCTGTTAAAAGCCTACGCTCATGCAAGGGAAGGAGGCACAGAGTCTAAAAAGGAATTAAACTGTTTTGTCACTTTTCAGAGCCGAACACTTGGAGTGTTTCATGCTCCAGTGTGATGTGACAAGAGCAATTGCATGGGCTCTGTTGACATCCCTCCCAAAGACTGGATCAAGGTAGTGTCAGAGGAGTGTGCTTTCTCAAGAAGGAAACCGTTTGCTAGGAAACAGCAAAGTCATCAGACTTCTAGAAGTGGCTAAGAGGAAACTGATGTAAAGCATCACCTTCACATTTAAAATTAAAACACAGTTTTATAAAGTCTTAACTGAAGCGGGATATTTGTGCCATTTTAAAGATAATTGAGGAAAAATGAAACAAGTATTTTCATGGAGCTAAAGGTTCTTTATATTAGTTACAAGGTAGTCATAGAAGCATTGAAAAGTCTGAATTGAAACAAGCTATGAACTGATTTTATACTATAATGGACCTGATTTATTTTTATTGGATGAATTGTGAAAGATTATTCACTGCTCTGGTGAAAACACATTGCATAAAATTCTTTTCCACATTGACCTCAGGCAGGGATTCTAGCATGTTTAGGCTGGACTCCTTGCTTCTACTGGGTAGTAATTTACCCCTCCTTCCCTAAAGTCTCCTGTGTATGCGTATCCAAAGTAAACATCCACACAAATCCTCTCCTCCCACTCTGAGACAGGGAGGAAAGTACTGAAGAAGGAATGGAGGGAGAAACGCTGAGACTTCAGGAGAAACTCCCATAGGTTTCAGTGGAATCCATGGAGACTTTATTTCCCTGGAAACAGTTAATTAGTTCTAACTGGGCATCATCCCCATTGATTTCCCTCTCAGCTGCCACAGCATTCCATGAATATTTCTTTCTGAGCTTCTTTGGTCTTCCTCTAGCCACTTAGGGAGCTGATCACTGATAATCCATAGGTTTGGACCTGGATGAAGCAAGTACAAATAATGCTTTTCTTCATTTTACAGGTGAATCGCCCTCACCCTGGTGATCATCCTCTTCTGATCATCTTTATGGTTGGAGGAGTGTCAGTCTCTGAGGTCAAAATGGTGAAGGATTTGGTAGCAACACACAAACCTGGTACCCAGGTAAAAACAGCTCTAAGCATACTATTCCAATCCAAACAAAAACTAAGAAAATTCATCAAATAGTGTTCTCTATAGCACTGGTACCAGACTTACAGAAAGCCACAGCCAGATGGGCAGGAATGATGTCAGGATTTTGCTGTGAAACATCTGTAGGCAACAAGTATTCAGGCACCAAGGGTCTGTTTTTTTCACATTATAGTCAGCAACAAAAGTTCAAATGCAGGTTGGAGAGTTCAGAACAGACTAGCATTAATTTGAAGTAGCTTCCATCATGTCTCAAAAGATTAGTTTCATTGTATTCTTTATAAACAGAAACATTTGCTGTCCAAAAAGTGACAGGGTCCCTGGCAGTCGGTCTACAAAACAGTGCAGGGATACTCGGGAGTCTGGGTACCCACCTAGTGACTTACCAGTGGTAACCCTGCAGGCACGCCAATTAGCAATGGTGAGGAGAAAAATAAATTAACCTGGATACAGTTGTACTGTTCCTGTGTCTGGACAGGTGTTTGTGATAGATATCTGACCACTAGACCTTAAGTAGCCTGAAACTGGTTATGTGGAGAAAGCCCCAATTCTCTGCATCCCTTGAATGGACTCCTGGAAGGAGGATGGTTCCTACAGTGAAACTTCAGTAATGTTCATGTGGCTGATCAGTCTCTGGCAGTAGAAATTGACTACAGTAACTGTCATCTGAATGGAGGAGGGAGAGGAAGAGGATGGATGAGCTCTGGTGGCACCTGGGATGTTAAAAATCATCATTAATTGTGGAGGACCAATCAGGTGCCTGTTGAGTACTGCAGATACTCAGGGTAATATAAAAGCTCCAAAGTGCTGTGTAACCAGCTGCATCATAAACATAACTCTGTTTCCTGGGTGGTTTGTAAACATCTTGTTTTCAATTCCTATGGAAGGCGGTTTTGATTAGTGAGAAATCATTAGCAAAATGGAGCCAACCAAAGGCAGAGCAAGCCCCTCAGTTTGACATGTGTTTTCCATGTTTCAGTTGTCTTTGCAAGGCAGTCTCAAGCAATATTTTGTAAGATGGAGTACCATTTTAGCAGGGTTTTTTTTTGGTCTGATAACAGGTTCCTTCCCCATTAGTCTACTGCTAATCTCCTCAAAACAGCAAATTAAATTTTCCCTATTGGAGGGGAATTGAGTTGTGACACACTGATGGACAAGTTAATCCACACACAAAAAGTATTAAGACACCCTGAAAGATAAACAGAGGGTTAACATCTGAGTTGGCTGAGAACTATGCAGGGAGATTTTCAGCTGGCTTTCTAGAGGGACTTAAGGCTTGATAGTGGTGACATGGGATCTGGTGTTGCTTTGCTTTGGCTTAACCCTGGCAGCAGGTCACCCTCTGAGGCAGATTCCTAAAGCATTTTAAGCTTTTACTACATCTTTCCCTTTTTCCAAATGTGCTGTGTTAGAGGTGAAAGAACTTTGGGGGAGAGGCGGAAGGAGGAAGAAGAAATTAAGCAGTTGTGCAAGTCTTTCACACAAAAAAAAAAAAAAAAGAAGTTTGTAAGTTTGTTGGCTTTACCTGGATTTCTGCACTATAGCTGTGAATATGCACCACCTGTTTAGGATTACTCTCTTTTCAAAAAGCCAGGCATTTATCTAACTCAAGCCAGGGTTTGACAGAGCCTTTTTGTACTGTTCAGGCAGTCAGGTTCAGGCTTCAGGGAAACACTGGCCTTCCAAGTCCATTCCAGTCAAACAAAGCACTAACATTTATACTAATTACTAGCTCTTGGAAAAATGGAGAAATGTGTAAGTACAAAAACTGAATAAAGTAATTGAAGAAAAACTGACAGGGTGCACTGATTACTTCAGCAACTGTTTGGAGTTGAGGCAAATGACATTTAAATGTGGAATAAGAGACACATGTTTCCATCCACAGAACTGCTCTGCATCTGAATATGAATGACAATTTTATTTCTCATGGAGAAGCACAAAGGAATACAGTGTTTCCTATGCACCATTTGGTTTTGGATGGTGGTAAATAGCTCCCCATAACTAGTGCGAAGTATCCTATTTTTGAAGGAAGAAATTACATCTCTTTTTCTGCTTTAATCAGAAGAGTAATAAAGGGGAAAGAGCATTAGAGAATGTTTCCCCCTCCCTTCTCCCAACATGCACAACCATCTGTGTGGTTGTGGCTGAGGCAGGCAGACTGATAAACTCTTTCAGATGCACCTTTAGATGTTGGCTGAATCCTTTCCTGCCTTCTGCTGTGCTGGGCAGAAACTTCCCATTGGAGTTCAGTGGGTCAGGATGGGAGCTCCTGGCTCTTCCACCTTGACTGCCACTAGGAGGGGATAGCCCTTCAGGTGAAGTGTGAAAGACAGGCATGGTGCAAGACAGGCATGCAGTATGGAACAAGGAGAAGGTATGCGAAGGACTGTCCTGAAGAGAGCTGCCTGGAGAAGAGATGGACATTACTTATCTGGGCAATTATCCTCTTCTCTGTAAAAATGAAAGAACAAACATTCACAGTTATCCCCCTCAACAAGCCTTTGGAGATACTGGAGGGAAAGAAGTCCTGCTGCATTCAAGCATCTTTTCTGAGACATTAAAGTTGCAGATCTCATTTTTCTCTCTGGGCTTGCTATTTGTTGCACAAATCCCCTGAGGCTTCAGTGGTAGGACTCCAAGAAGAAATTGCTTTTATCTGTCAGTGGCTATTGTTAATGTTTGGCTTGTACACTCAAAAAACTTTGGTAACGTGTCCCTTCGTGTTTTTCAGAATTAAGCTGCGTGATAACAAGATGAGCACATACTGTGCTATAGTCTGATTCTCATGTAACATAAGTAAGACAGTGTCAGCCTTTGGCATCTGCAAGTTACAGAGAGTTTTTCAGGCTTATGAAGGAAGAGATAATCAGTGTCAGTTTGCTGCAGATTGTGTGGGAGGACAAGGGAAGAGGAGAAGTGAGGGGGAGGCTATCACCAATACAGAAGGGATCTTTTCAGTATCTGAAGTGAAAAGATGAAAGGAAGAATAACAAAAAAAGGTGAAATGCAGCATTACCACATAGTTAAGCCACATGATAGGCAGCACAAGGCATTTGATAGCTGCAGCAGTAGATGGACACACAGACATATTCTGTTGTTGATGTTTGTGCTTCCTCTCCTTGGTTATGTGCTGAAGAAGCAAATTCATTTTCAAGTGAGCTAGTATGATTAAATCTGTCCCCAGGTCCCTGCCAGCAATCCTGACCCTACAGACACTGCTGAACTTGGGGCTCAGTAAGAGCAGTGTCCTGAGATTTCAACCCTGGGTTAGCTCCTCACCACAAGAGTGTACACACTCACTCCTGGATGATAGCTTTGCTCTGCAGAGAAACCGTCACACCACGTAATTATATTCTGGTTTTCACTTAGGGCAAACAGATACCTGCACCTAGCAGGATGTGTATCATGGTTGTAGTGAGCAATGGTTTCATTCATCAGACCTGTCTGCAATTAAAAACTGGAAGAAACCAAAGTGATGACATCTGACAGTGGTCAAGGTTTGAGCCTGATGTGCAGGACAGCCTGTGCCTGGTCTGAAAAGATGTTTCAGAATAGGGACTTTGGCTCCCTGTAGCAGGCACTTCTGTGGTGGTCACCTTACCTTCAACTGAGAGGAAACCAGCATCACTCTAATCTGTGCTATAGGAGAGAAAACCACGGCTTCATCAGCTGGTGCCTCTCAGTAAATGCACTGGCAGTCACAATAAATCACCAGGTAAGATGTGGGTAGGAATGTGTCAAAGCACACATTCATTAAGCATACAATGCTACCAGTCATTATGCTCCTTAAAGCAATCTAACCACAGTTATTAGTGAGCAGACAGTTTTGCTGGACAAGTTGTATTCCCCTGTCGGTAAACACCAGAAGCAGACAGCCTGCCTAGAGCTGGGTAAAGCAAACAGTTACTATCTATGGCTCATTAGTACTGTCTCAATCCCTTTCAGTTTGACTTGTTGCTTCTTGTTCCTCTTCTTTCAGGTAATTGTGCTCTCCTCTGTACTCCTGACACCACACAGTGCTGTTGAGTTGTTGTTTGCCCCAGACCGTCTCCAGCTTGACGCTCATATCTGATATGGGAGGCTGTGGAGAAGATGAGTGAGTGCCTTGCCTGGAAATATCAAATCCCTGCTCTGTCACTCTTCTCAATAGCCCTCCAAAAACTGATGTGTCAACTGCTGCAATTACACCTCCAGGTGAAACAGCTGGGCATCTGGCTTCAAGGGAACATCTGCAGCTCATGGACAGCTCTTCAAAATGGTCCAGTCGTCCAACAGCAAATCTCCCCTCCTTGATGACAGCACTGTGCAGTGCTGAATCACTCCCAGCCTCACTCAGCATGGTGAGGGTGATTGCTTGTAATAATTCCCTAGACAAGGAGCAGCTGAGAACCAGGTGATGCACCATTTGCACTCCCCAAGCAGTACCATTTTTCCTGATGGTTTTGCTGGGCTTGTGGCTGGTGGGAGATGCTGCTGAGGGAGTGAGAGGCCAGCAAAATTCACTCTCTGTCATGCTACCTTGCAAAAAGTGTGCCTTATGCCATGTTAACAGCCTCTACTCTTACACTGTCCCTCACTCCAGAAAAATCATGGAACACAGCCCTGATTTAGCTGGCCCAGCAGCTCCCAGCCTGGTGATGCTCTTTTGGCAGGACTGTCAGAGGCAGGGAAGCAGAGAGCCAGACTCAAGGGCTGGGTTACATGGCTGCTTCTCTCTCAGTTTTCCACTTCCTGCTCTAGTTTCTCCACCCACAGTCCCAGAAGAAAAGACAGTTTCTGATGGCACACTTCTCTGTAGATTTATGCAGGAGGCCATATGGGCTGTGATGGTTTGATGATAGCCGCAAAAGAATCCTCCCCTCACATGCATTTAAAAAAGAAAGAACAAGAACAACAAAAAAAGGGCATGATCTCATTTTCAAGAGGCCACAGCACAGATTCTTTCTTGAGCTAGATTTCTGAACAGCATGATTAGAAAACAGCTTTTATTTTTAATTTATGATCATGAAAGAGCTGCAATCAAATTCAGTTATGCAATTTTTCTTTATAAAACTTTGCTACAATCTGTGATGAAAGAGGAGCAGCCAATGGAGATTTTAATTGCACATAGCACCGAGATTTCTGAATTGCAACATAAAACGGTGGAGCTCTAAAGCTGCATCCTCTTGCTTAATCCAAGTAATGCTACGACTGCAGCTTACACTGAGACGAGAATGTCAAATCAAGTGACATTCACTCTATCATAGCATTCTTTATTATGCCAAAGGAGTAGATTAAATGGGAAGTAGTTTTTTAAATTTTGTTCACTAGCTAGCATTAGTTCTCCTAAATATTTATAATGGTCTTCAGAAAAGGGTGCATTTTGGTTTAAGTTCAATTTTGAGTGGCTGGTAGGAAACAATGGACTGATTATAAAGCATGGACAATGTCGCCTCTATGGAAGAGAAATTTATAAGAATGACTATAGAATGGAACTTTGTGCTGTTAAAAATGAGAAATGCTATGAGATTCCAATATTAAAAGCTCAAGAAATTGTTTGAATAGAGCAACTGGAAAGCAAGTAGCTGGTCTCTTGGTTTTTCTGTCATTCTGTACTGTTCAATCTTTCTTAGAATATAGTTGTTTCGTAAATTCTGTAATCAATAAAGCAATGCTCTCACAATGCCAAACCTGATCTGTCTTCTCCTTTTCTCCTACTATGCAGAGCTATACATACCAAAACTGCATATTCCTGCAACCCCTTTTAATTTTGCATTATTTGATTGCCCCTAGAAATCTAGACCTTCTATCTTGGTCCTAGAATATTTCCTACACTCTGCTCATAGCAGAAAGGCTTCCCTATGTTCAGTGGCCATTGCTGAACTGAGGTACTCACTCCTTTGAGATACTGCTGCCTTCCTGAGCTGATGGAGGCCGCTGGTTGTGGTCTTCACTCCCTAACTCTCTTTCATCAAATGCCCTCAGGTCTCTGACTTGGCCATCTAAAGATCTGCTGTATAGAGAAGGCAGGGGGTGAGTCTAAGCAGACATCAGTGATCTTGCACTTCCTTTGGGTCAAGTAGCTCCTTTGACTGAGACAGAGACTAGCTTTCCAGGCCCACACACACTTTGGGGGAATCTTCTCAGCCTATGGGGCCACAGCTGTGGTAATTGATGCTGGAACTCAGCCATCATCTCATACTTAAATACTTATAGACCAAAAGTACAGTGGAGTCGTTCCAGTGGCCCTAGTGTAACAATAAGCTTATTTGTAGGAAATAGCTGTAGCAGCTACATGGACCCTGCCCTCAGGGAAAAGTCGAGGGATGAGGGATTTCCTGCCAGTTCCATGTGAGTAGAAACAGCACAGAAGAAAGTTTCACAGGCAGGTGCAAGACACCATCAAAGACTGTCTGAGTCCTCTGCCTGCAACACTAGGCAATACTCAAAAGGCAAGGAGAAAACATAAAGCTACCCTTGGGAATTACTTCTCTATTAATAAGCTAAGCACTATTTGGTATAAGTTCAGAGTGGAAGGGCAAGCTTAGTTTTGTTTGCAACTCCAGTCCTAAATCACTTGGCTAGTAACTCACGGTCCAAAAGATTATCATCAGCAGGACCCTGTCAGAGCTTCCCTGCATCACTTACTGCACTTGTGTGCTAACAAGGTGGGCTTGTATGTCCATCAGCCTAGTACCAGCACAAACATCTTCCTCAGGAAGGCTTCTAGTAAAGCCACTTTAAACGTGAAAAAGGTAGTTCAAGACTTGCAATTTGATTAAGTTCTTCATGGTGATATAGCTCAAAACAAAAACATCTTTTTTTTTTTAAAGAAAGGGGCAGTCACTTAGAATTCATGTTCTTCCAGGTTTTGACCTACCTCACACCATTCCTTTCTCACTAAAGACCAAGGTATTTTTGACAAGTGGAATTGAAGAATCCCATTTTAAATTGAAAGGTCTTTGCCTTATTCAGTTCCCCTCCTAAAAGAATTTCTTAAAAGGAAGTTGTAAAGCACTTGTGAGAGCAAAACCCCTGTGGTTTATGCTAATAAAGCAACAGCATAGGCAGGAAAGGACACCTCACTGTTTCTGCAAATGTATGTCAACTACTTTTAGAAAGCTATTACTTTGTTTCAACACTTCACTGGTTGCTACTCCTTGTTTCTCACCCCCAAAGAACACACAAGGAAATATGCAATTCAAAAATTTAATATTATACCAGGCAGTAAGAATGAAAAGTCCACTCCCTAGGAGGAGTAACTGTACACAAAATAAATAAGTTACAGTTTAAACAAAAGCACGACTGGCTTTTTAAAGTGCATGTGTATAAGGCCCTTAGGCTCTGAACTCCATTGGCTCAATATTAAAAAAAAAATTAAGTATTTATATAAATCTGCCATGTGTTTAAGAACAAAAAGGATCTGGCTCAGCTCAGAACAAGCCATCAGCTTCATTGCCTGGAGCCAGCCATGCTTCACACCTTTTGTTATTTTTGTGCCTACTGCACACAAGAGAGAAAGAAAAAAGGATGTCTTAGAATGGCATCTGTAAAAGATTATCACTCCACACATTCCTCAGAAGCTCCATGTTGGATCATTTAGTCTGGAAAGTACTTTAAGACAGTAAAAGAGTTGTTTGTAATTAGATATGTTTACACCCTGTGGACAATAGCTTTGCATACAAAGGGTATGGTCAAGTTGTTGGCAATAACATGGCAAGTAAAAAATAAAGGACCATTGTTTACAGTCTTGATGCTCAGTCCCGTCCACTTATTTTACACTTATTTTTACATTTTTTTTTGATGTTTGCTTATTTGTTTTGAAATACACAGAAAAAAACAGTTCTACTGAGCAATAAAATTAAACAGTTGCATCATGCTGTCCTTCATCCATGTGAGAACAAAACTCAAGTGGTTACTTCTGAACAGAGACCTGCAGTTCAGGGCATTTCCCTGCTCTAGCTGAGTTACAGAAAAAGGTTGTTTCTGCACAAATGAAAGCCAATTCTGTCCAAATGGGGAAAAGGCAAATTGTTTCATTTTCTGACAAGTTCCCTTTCCAAATGAAAATACCTGTTCAGCAAGTCACATCCTAGAACTTTTTCAGGAGGTTTTAGGGTTTTTTTTTTCCTTTTCTAATCTGATACTGTTCCTTTTTTAAGCAACTGCTGAAAGACTTCTACCATGCAAAAGGCTACTCAACCCATCCTCCTTTCACAATGCCTTGGATTCTACATGTGCCAGTGTTCAACACTCCAGGTTTGAATCTCAAGCTAAACGTTGGGTCAACCAAGACCTGTGCTGTCAAACGGAAGTGACAGTCCTCACTTTGGCAGACAAAGCTTGCTTAAACCTTCTCTTCAGATCCTGCATGTTGGGTGATTTTGGCCGTGGAATAAGAGAGGTTCTCCTCCTCTCAGGGGTGCTGGTTATTTGCTGTTTATTGACTTCTTTACAGAGGAGATGGAAGGCATTGAAGACGTTGTTATAGTTTTCACTGACAGATACTTCATAGAAAGTACAGCCCAGCATATTGGCCAGCTGAAGTCCCTGCTGAGGCTCCACCTCTTTGATATGCAAGAGATCAGCTTTGTTTGCCACAATGACAACAGGGACCATGTTCCCTGGATGCAGCTGTCGAACATGATGGTAAAGGTGACTGAGTAGTTCAAAGCTCTTATAGTCAGTGATGGAGAAGACAATCACCAGGGCATCTGCCCAGCGAATGCATCTGTTCAGCTGCTCATTACAGTCCAGACTGTGTTCATGGATCTGAAAAATGAATGGTCTCAAATTAGATAGCTGAAGTCATAAAAGATTAAAGGAACCTGTCTCCAAGAGTCTGTAAAGTCAAACAGCATTTTACAGCTTCAGACATATATTTGGATTTCACATAGTAAGTATGAACTTAATCTGAGCATAGCGAATAAATGCAGATGTTGATTCAGCTGCAAAAAGCTGGAATTTAACACTGGAGTTTGCTATACTCAAATGGAAAATTGACCTGAGTAGTTCTGCATGCAGAGAAAGACTTTGTAGTTCCACAGAATGGGAAATTAACTGGCTAGACAGTAAGTCTGGGGAAGCAAAGATATGAGCTGGAAGCATTTAGACCTGGAGTGTTGCCCAGTTCAAAAAGGCAACAATCCAGCATTACTAAGGTCTATACATTCAAAACTTTAACTTTCGACACACTAATGAGCACAGCCACAAGGCAGCAGACTTCACTTTGTCATACACATTTATGAAGCTTGTTGGGCAGTGGTCATGACATTTATTTTCTCATATACCATATTTCACATATACCAGTTTGAATTGTTTCTGGGTTTGTGCCTAATGTTCCCAACATACAGGAATGAGGCACTTCAGTAATTCGGCCACTCAAAAGTAACAGGCCTCCAATGAACAAATGATTCATTGAAACAGTCTCTCAACACAGCTAGCTTGGCTGGTTAAAACACAAGTTGCCACCTCTCCCACACAGAACACCAAACTCTGAAATGGACAGGAAAAATATTTGACAGAAAGACCATAACAACATGCTGCACAGAGGGATGCAAGCATACAAGCATTTAAAGCTACTCTGGCAGCACAGTTGCATCTAGCTCACCTGAACTCCTGGAGTATCTTGCACTTGGATGGCCAACATCTCTCCATCTACCTGGATGTGCCTGCTGTAGAGATTACCTGACAAGAACACCAACAGGTTCACAAGTACAGTCACCAATCTACAGACAAATGTTGCTTCTGCTGCCCATTGTGTAGGGAAAGTCATATTGCCACTCATGAAGCATGCAACCAGTGTTACAAGCTTTTTGGGTGTTAACAATATTTATTTATGATATTACTGAAAACCTGGGATTTAATAATGAATTGACTTGTATTAAAGCTGGGGATTAAATGGTAGGCAACTTGGAACCTAATCTCTCTTAAAGACTGTCTTATCTTGAATCATTAAACACAAGAGTACAAAATAACCAGCTTTCATTATATAGAAAAGCAGTTTTCTTGTAATTTAGTATTTCCACAATTTAGTGAAGCTCCCTGGCCTGTAAGATTTTCCGGGTTTTTTTTTTTTCTGTTTGGTTTTTTGGTTTTTTTTGTTTTGTTTTTTTTTTTTTATTTGTTTGGCTTTTTCAAGTAATTTCCTCAACAGAAGGCTGGATATTTTACACCGGCATTAGTTTAGACCTCGCACTGTACTCACTGAATGAGGTACATAACATCACCTCTCCATTTTCCCCTTTAAACTGGGCCTGCCTAGCCCGTGGAGCTGCTGGCACTCAGTTTGCAAAGAACAATACAACAGCAGGCTTACAGAACGTTTTCTTGTTTTAGCTAAAGGGCTCCTTTAAGAAAGGGGTACTTTCACCACATGAAGCAAATTCTGCCAGGGACCTGCAGTACAACCCATCTCTAGAGCTACTGCGACCACAAACCGCATGTGGCCGTGTCTGGCGTGCCCCTTTCCGAGGGCTGCGAGCAGACCGGGCAGGGAAGCGGCTCTCAGGGAGCCAGCAGCCGCGGAACCCTGGGGATTCGCGCCGCTGGCAGCACCTGCCGAGCGCCGCGCAGTGCCGGGGGGAGCGAGCTCTGCCCTTCCCACCTGTGCCTCGGCTCAGCGCTGGGGTTTCTCGCATGCTCTCTCTCAGGGCTTGCACCCGCCGGCAGCAAAGCGCCGCGCTACCTCGCCCCGCGGTACCCCCTGCCCGACCTCCATCCCGGCGGGAACAAAGCCGCGCCGCCGCCCGCCTACCTGCGTTCCGCTCATAGTCGCCGATGAACCGCCGGGTGAGGAACCGCACCACGAGCGCTGCGGGCAGGCACAGACAGGCACCGTTAGCCGCGCTCCCCGGCTGCCAGCCCCCGACCCGCCTCGCCCCGGCCGCTGCCCCCCTCACCTGTCTTGCCCACGCCGCTGCCCCCCACCACCGCGATCTTGACGAGGCGGGGCCGGGCGGTGGCGGGGCCGTCGCCGCCGGGCGCGCACTCGGCGATGGTGCACATGCTCTGCGTCAGGCGCATCCCGTCCGCGACCCGCGCCCGCCGCTACCGCCGCCGCGCCCCCGGCCCTTTTCTCGCCCCCGCGTCCCGCCCCGGCCCCTGGCGGCCACTCAGAGCGCCCGAACGCCGCCCCGCCACGCCCCGAAACACGCCCCGAACACCGCCCCGAGCCGCGCTCCGCCCATGCCGGGCGCGGTGAGCGGCTGCGGGGGGCGCGGCGGACACGGCGCCTCGGGTGGGGAAGGGTGTGAGAAATGAGGAGTCTGTGTCTGTGTGCGACCTCCCCGCTCTAAGGGGGTCAAACACCCGCAGCACCCTAACGGCGGCGGATCGAGCGTTTCCGAAGGTCTCATCGCCGCCGTGTTCTCCCAAAATCCCGCCGGGCTGACTGAACGCGCGCGGCGTCCATAAAGGCTCGGCCACCCCCCTGGTTCCCGGGCTGGCGGACACATCGGTCCTGTGCGTGTCGGTCTGGGTTGCACCTGCCGCCACACACCTCCCGCCACCCACCTCCGGATGCCGTGTCTTGCCTTGCTTTGCCGTGCCTTGCTGTGCCGTGCCGTGCCTTGCCTTGCCGTGCCTTGCCTTGCCGTGCCTTGCGAGGTGAGAGCGGACTCTGAACCACGCCTGGGGCTGAGCAGTGCTGGGTACAATAGAGGAGCTGCTCTCCTTGCCAGCCACCAGGCTAACACCACAGTGATGGTGGATTAGCTTTGTGAGTAGTGCGTGTATTGTAAGGCTACTAAGGTCACGGGGAGAAAAATTGTTTCATAGGTGCAGTTTAACATAAAGAGGTGGATAAAACAGATTTATAGAAAGAAATTCTAAATCAAAAGGGGAAAGAGTAAGAGACATAATTAGAAATAAATCAACAAGGCTGAAGGACTCAAGGACTTGAATACGAAGAAAAGACTGGATTTCTTTATGCCAGTGCGGCAGAAATAAACTGGACATTGTGCCTTGAGCGAAGGGAGAGGGTTTCATAGAAGATTATCTGCCATCTTGGTAACTAAGGTTATTGGAAACAGAAAACCTGTTTCCAAAAGGTGAAAGTGAAGAGGATCACTCTCCTAAGAAAGTTTTGTCTTCAAGATGAGGAAATGCAGAAGATAAATTATGTCAGCTAGAAGCAGTTACTTCAAGCAGGGAAAAAGAAACAGGGCGGTGCAGTCATGTGGTGAGAAGGGCATACAGATTGAAGGAAGTCTGGAAATATTTAGAAAAGCAAGAAGCATTTTGCTTCTAGTTTTAATAAAGATGATTGCATGAAAGATGGATGCAGAAGAAAGATGAATAATGGGAAGTATGTCATGGGTAATTACTACAGTGATCTCATCCAGTGTGCAAACAGGCCAAGTGTGTGGAGATGAGAGTGAAAGGAGCACAAACTTTCACTCTAGCACTCAAGTCATTCTGGAATGCTTGCATTGAAGAAGGGGAGGGTAATTTACAATAATCTAGACAAATTGGAAGGAAAGAATAATTAAAGATATGAGAATAAATGGAATAAAAGTTAAGTATGCAATTACATGAGATGTTGCTTCCGCAGGATATCTTTCACTGTTTCCCTTTCTCTTCAAGAAATGAAATGAGGTAGATGTAGTCTATTTGGGATCGATAATACCTGATGCTGTCCAGACAGGAAACAGCTGTTGAAGCAGAAGAGCATGTGGATCAGTAGACAATGACAGAGGGGTGTTCTATATGGGAAGTGTCACACTGAAGGAAAGTGCTCTGTGTGATTCATCAATGCTACTGTCATCCTTCATGTATTCATCACAATGGTGTCATCAAGAGTACAAGCAAGCTAATAAAATCTGCTGTTGACAGAGCTGGGAGTAGTTAGCATATTGGACAAACTGTGTGTCTCTTAGAACAGGTTTAATGAAAATATAATTAAATTCAATAACATTACTGATATGCAGAGATTAATAAAAAAATTTCTTCCATTGGCTGGCTATAAGACCATCATTTGGATAAGAAAGACTAGTTAATCTTGAGATGAGTAGGAGCTGTTCCAAAAGGAAAGTGTAAAGCCAGCAATGCCAGATAAGTAATTTCAGAAAAGATCTGCAGTACAGTTTGTGATTCTGTCAGCCAGTCAAGAGTAAATCAGTGTTTGTCATGGTTTAACCCCAGTCAGCAGTTAAGTACCACACAGCTGCTTTTAGTCCTCTCTGCCTGCCTCACTTGGAAGGAGAATCAGAGAGAAAGTAAAGCTCATGGCTCAGGTAAGAACAGTTGAATAGTTGAGACAAAATAAAATATACAAAAGTGGGGCTTAGAAAATGGACGAGCTGGGAAAGTTAAAACTGAGGGCCAATGCCAGCATAAGAATAAGTGGCTATAAACTGAGTCAGAGTAGCAAAACACCAGGACAGATCTCTAACAAAAGCGGAAGGAGCAAAATCAAGCCTAATTTCTGTAAAATGGAGCTGGAAGATTTTATAGAAGGAAATACGTGGTGTGATTGACTTCAGTGGCAATGAGATTCAATGATCCCTTCTAGAGATCTACAGAGGGTATTCTAACATCATTCCATAAATAAATATGCTAACATATAACAATGCATGCAGCCATGGTGTCTCCAACACATGAAGGGGTGTGGTAGAAACCACAAAAAGGAGAAATGGGAAAGGATGATGAAAATGAGACAACGCCTCAGTAAACTGGTTTTATAAAGGAGATGATTAATAAGGGGCTGGATGAAAGTGCTAAAATAACTGGAGAATGGAATCTTCTTCCTCTGTCTCAAAATACCAAAAGCAAAACAATCAGCCAGATTGAAAGGTGGAACTTCTGGAAAAACTGAGATACAAAATATGTTCTTGTAAAATGCATATTTGAGTCACTGAGTCAATTTCTGTAGGAAGGCACTGGAGTAAAAGCTAAAATTACATCTGTAATAAAAAGGAGGACGCATTTATAAATAAGAAGGGGGTGTATTTTTCAGTACTTTATGCTACCTTAGAATTCATGAGCAGCAGTAAATAATCTCAAATTTTGCACAAATTTCTTAAGTATTACAGACCAGAGGGAGTTGGTGTAATGTGGTGTGGACAGGCTTTCTCATCCATCAGTCTTTCTATTAAAAAAAATATTGTATCATCCTTTCAGAATGTTCAGTAATTCAGTAATTAGAAGTAATTCAGAAATTACAGCTGTCAGAGATGAGCCCTTAGCCCAGATGGTCATGGGGCAGAGCTGGTGGGAATACAATTCCACAGTTCAGGGACACATTCCTATGGCTTATTTTATTCTACTGGACAGAAAATATGTTTGTATGTGGTTTTATACTTTCTATAAAGACACTTCCATCAACAGCTAGGGAATAAACCTTACTTGGTTACCCAGTGCTTTGGTAATTCGAACTCATTTCCTCAGAGAAACAAGTGCTGTGGACACAGTGTGCAGGAGCATGGTCGAAGGCTGCTCATTCCAGATGAGCATTCACTTTCCAAAGCACTGTGAGATCTTTCTGTGGTTTTATAAGAGTAAGTACAAGAAAGCTCCCTTTCCATGGCACAACACGTGTTCCATGCTCCCAGCTTTTAAAGGCAAGTGAACCAGGGCCTGTGAAAAGTCTGAGAAGACCGGCGCTTATCCCGCCTCCAACACAGCCCTGCACCACCTTCCAAGAGAAAAACAAAAGAGGGAGGGAGCAGAGATATTAAAAGAAACTACATAAGCAGGAAAACAACTTCTCTCTGTACTGGGAGAGATCTGGCCAGCAAAATCCAAGCTTACAGAGCAAGATATGATCTTCATTCCAGGGGAGAGAAAGGCGGGAGAGAGGGAACGGCATGCTCCATGCACTCTCACCTACTCACAGGCCCTATGCGGTTTCTATAGCAGCACAATAGCAGACATTTTTCTCTCTCCACAAGAAAGCCTGAGTAATGTTCTGCAATTATATTAGTCTGCATTTTAATCAGATTTTATCTTCTTTTAAGCTTGCATTTTTTTCCCATTTCCTCTTTATGTAATGGTACCAAACTCTAATCCAAAAGCTCAAAGGTTTTGTTTTTCGTTCAGGGCTGCCCATCTGCTGTCAGTATTTTTTTGTGCTGGTTTGTGCCCCCACAGTACAAGCAGTTGTTCTGTACACAGAATGCTGGTTTGATCTGAAAAGTGCGGGGGAAAGCCCCAATGGCAAAATGTCTTGAATTAATACAATCTGTAATACTTCATTCAAAAATGTGTATGAGACAACATAGCACAATTTTTGTTTGCCATTTTATGAATGCCTCAGGATCTATATTAAGCCTTCTAAAAACTATGGGATTAAAGCCACATTAGCAACCTCTCTCAATCTCACCTGATGTTACAACAGAGTCAGTTCATCAAGGGGCTAATGCCTGGGTTGCATTAGGGAAGGTCAGTGACAAGTCCTGCTGTGCCAGGCCAAAGTATAAAACTATGTTGACACTGGCAGAGGAGTTCTGGGGCTGGTACAGTTTCTCTCAGTTGCTAAGTAAATGAAAAGTTTGTTTCATATTCATTCTGCAAGTCTAACCTCTGCAGATCCTTTAAGTTTGTGGAGTCGTCACCCAGAAATTGCATTCCTGAAATTGCAGAGAGGGAAGGCAGCCTTTTGATTATCACCTCCCCAGAATTCAGCTGGTGCCTCTGCATCAACTGGCCAGCAGGTGAGTGGGCCTGGTGCTCATGTCCTGCCCTGCTCAGGGTTTCAGCCAGGATGGCACACACCCTCACTGAACATGGCTTGAGCTGGCCTTGTGCTGAAGTCATAAGATACTGAAAACTTTACGTTTCTAAGACAACTTCTTTAGCAAGAAGGATGTAAATTCAAGTCATAGCTATATACCACAACAGACAGTTATGATGCGTGAATGTGTAGGCTGCAAAGTCAATTGTAGAAAATATAGATAATGCCAGAAATAAGATTGCCTGGGCAACCTTAACTCATCCTCCCACAGGCATATGCATTTTATTAGAGCCTTAATTGCATAATGTCCTACCATTACACTGTCTCCTGTCATACTGGTAGTCTATTTTCCCATAGGAACAGAGAACCTAAATACACTTGAAGATCTGGATGTTATTCCACATTTCTTTTAAATCCTCAATTAATCAGCCCATGCTGCAAAACAGGAAGTATTCCCGTTGTACAGGAATTACAAACTCTTTCACAGGCTTATCGTGGTGTATAGCAAAGATGCATGAGAAAAATTCAAACTCCAGGTGAACTACGCTGCCTAAGCTCAGCATGTACCTGCCACTCCAACTCCTTCCAGTTGCTACCTCATCTTGAAACACCTCAATACTTTATACACCCAAATACTCTGTGAAAAAGTCCTATAGACACAGTGCACTGAAGCAGAGACTGCAGCCCTGAAGTTTCTGAGATGAGCAGTTGAAACACAGAAGGAGTCCTCCCTCTACCTGAATGAACATCAATCCGTCAGGACGCTGGAACAATTTGGCCAGGAAGACTGAGAGAACCACATCTCAGCCTACATGCCAGACCACATCTCTGAGCTTTCTTCTGCAAATGTCACAGCCTGAGGCCAAGGGCTTCCCTAAAACCAAGGAGAAAAAATACAACCTGAATAAGCAGCAAGCATGGCAGTAGATCATGTTAGGCCAAGTTCCTGGCTGGAAAGGGTGTTGGGACGGGTGGGAATTCCCCAGGAGTACCAGGCTCAGGTCTTCCAGGTATAAGTGGTGCAGCAAGGGGCTGAGAGGGCAATCAGGGGCGGAAATGACAGTTTTACATGAAGAGGAGGAAGGACAGACTTCCTTAGCCTAGCAAATGGTGCCTGTGAGGGGAGATGATAACCTGATGCCAGCTCACATGAGAGGGATCACAGAGAAGAGCAGAGCTCCTTAGAGCAAGGAGCAGCTCATCAGAGGGTTTTCCTTATGAGTGGGTTTTGCAGACCTTAAATAAGGCCTAAAAGAACTAGGTACTCTATTCATCTTGCCTTTCAGTAGGAAATGGATCTGCATAGCATTTTACAAATGCAATTGCTGTTAACAATTTGTAATGGTTTTCTAAAAAGCCTGAGACTATCGAGATTTTCCATAAGGAACCAGGTGATTCAAAACATTTTTGCAATATCCAAACTAGATAAACAATAAAAAGGTAATGGGGAAAACTGGAAGGTAAATTATTCCCACTTGGGAAACACTACTAACAAGCTATATAGGCATGCAGACTACAGGAAATGGGTTATATTCTGCTTCACTGTGTTTCTGTATCATAAATTTCTATATTCTGTTATGCTCGAGGCTCAAACCACTGGTGATACTTAGTGAAGGATGTGTTTTAAAGCATTTAAATGAGCAGGCTTTGCTGTCTACCAGGCAGTCCTAACAGTCTTAAAAACATTTTATTAATCAAAGTTTCAGAATAGTCATTAACATTCACACAATTACTATGCAGGCAGATGACTACAGATAAGCAGCCAAAAATTGTCAGAGGAATGGCATTCACTTTATTAGCAAAAAAAATGAGACTTTGCAGCTACTGCAACACCCAACATTTTAATAACAATCCATTTTTCAACAGGACACTGTTCATCTGGCTAAATATGCATGAGGATTAAACACAGGAAGCTTAAGAGCAGACTGTCATCTATGTTTGTTTTCTATAAACCCCTTTGTGATGATGATGAACTGCACCACAACAGAGAAGTATGGTTTAGTGTTATTATATAGATGACTCATATAGCATCTACAGTTTGACAAGAGCACAGGTTTTTGGTTTCTTTTTTTTTTTTTCTTTTTTTTCCCCTAAATAAAGCAAGTAGTCAGTCCAAAAATAGAAGTAACACTTGGAAGAATGCAGCTCCTGGAGGAATTACAAATTCCATCTACCGAAAACACAGAGGTTGGTATGCCGGGGCATCTCTGCTGAGGATATTGTGCGAAAGCCATTAATTCCTCATCTGGAATGTAAATCTATGCCGTCCAAATGGGATTTAAGTGTTTCAAGGTAGAACTTCAGTTCCCGGCTGGAACCAGATTTAACCGGTTGGGCAATTTTCATGGTCATTTTTGTATTTGCGTTCTTGCTCAGAGCCCAGAGTTATTTACCCCATGCTACCTGCAGTGCTGTGGCATGGAATGGCTGGAATGGGTCCCCAGGCGAGGCAGGAAATGGGGCCCTGGTCCCGGCAGCCGCCAGCTTTTCTCCTCCTCTCACCAGGGCATGGCCCCCCCAGCAGCCGGCAGGGCGATTGCACGGCCGGCCGAGTCGAAGGGCACACCGTTGCTGCAGCACATTCAATTCCACATATAATGTCATATTAATAATAGGAAGGAAGAAAAGCATCAGTTACAGATAGAAGGAAAATATTTCCATGTGTTTCTTAAGCTACAACACAGCACTTTTGCCTTCTGCCCAAAATATTCAGAACTCTGAGAAGAAATAGTCTTGTTTGCCCAGAATAGCCTGGAGACATGTTTCTGTGGCTGAACTACAACTTACCTTTAACTCGGTTTCACTGATTTCTCAGAAACAAACAGATGTAAAAAGTCTCAATGTATGAAAACATTGGTCATGTTTTCTTTTGAATAAATCACAGAAATCTCCAGCAAATGAGAAAGAAAAATGCTAACAGAGAGCAGCTTATTGTCTACCTTGTAGCTAGAAGCTGCAGAGGTAAGAGCCTCAGATAGGCTGTGCTTGCGTACCCCATGCCCTGACACACCATAGCTTGGGGGGAGTTTTATCCAGCTGCCTAGGAAGTATTTGTCATTCAAACCAGATTGAGCTACAACTGCGAGAGGAAGTTTCTTGTTCACACCGTCCAAAACAAAGCCAATCACTGCTAATTCTTGTTGGACACAGCTGAAGATGTGAAAGAAAACCTGGGCTGAAACTAGCTCCTCTGAGAAAGATCTCTCTCCTGGGTGCGTGCTGGGACAGCAAGTTTTGTTGAGAGTATGAGGTCCAGAGAACAAACCAGCTGGCTGAAGGCAGAGGGATTTCCATCTGGATCTGTTGGTTTAGTGTGGGTTTTCCCTAATTTCTGGTTCCATTAAGTCACTATTATGGGATGGCCACAGAAAGGATGCAAATACAGCACAGCAATTGCCCCCTGTCCAGACAGGACAGATGGTTTAGACTGGTGGCAGCCTTACACATGCCAGCAAGTGACTGGGCTCTTCCAAGGCTCTCAGCAGCAGACAAGCCACCATTTAGGAAGTAGGACTCGGCTTAGTTTTGTTGTTACAAAACATAAAATCTCTGCAATATAACCTAAACAATCAAGACAGCCAGTGGATTATCCTCGTTTCAGTATTGCTCCTGATGAGACCTCACAACAACTCTGTGCTCTTTGCATCAGGGACATTTTTCTGTGCTTGGAACAGGTTGCAGAGCAGTGGCTTCAGGACAGCTTAGCTACCAGCAGGCTTTGTCTGACCTCAGGACTCCTCTGCCTTCACATATTAACTGGCAAAGGGAGGATTGGAGCTAAAATCTCCATAAGTGTCAACCTGAAATACCGAGCTTCAAATTTAAGAGGAAGGGGAATTTAAATGGAAAGTACCACCCTTTGTCCCTTTATTTGGGTATGTAAGAAAATACCTCATTATATTCCACTGTACTTCTAATGCAGTATGTGTTTTCCTAGAAGTTTAATTCCACAATGGTATTAATAAAAGTTTACATTAATTTTCATTGTATGGGAATAGAATTACAGACTACAGAATGCATTCCCATAGTCTGAAGTTGGGGGTAAAAAGTATCTAGAAAGTCTGGGAAAATTTATGCTCTTTCACTGCTGTGTTTGTAAAACAGATTTTTTTCTTTTATATTGAAAGGAATTCTGGCCAAGACTAACTTGTGACTCAAGACATTATTTCAAATTGCTGAAAAGAGTACTAAGAATCGGCATCAAACTAGCTGTAAAGCAAGCTATTTGCTTGCTAAGAGCAATATAAAAGAATGGTGCAATAAGTCAGGCTTAAGAGCAGTTCCAATTAGAATCAACTACTGGAAAATTAGGCAATGCTGAAATTTGATACATACTGGGTTTTACTGCATTCTAGACAAAGGATCAGTGTATCTGCAGGTCCGACTACAAATAGTAATTCTCCCCAGTAGTTATGGTCAGCATCCTTCCTTAATTCCCATGGGTGTGAAAGGGAATAGGTTTTGCACACAAATTATTAGGAAAACCAGTCAAATAGGTAGTATTCCAGCCATCTACTTAGCTGTAGATGTAGATAACAGCTGACTCACTGCTTGAAATCCCACATTCTCCAACGTCTTGACATCTGAAATAGCTGAAACCTCACAAACTGATAATAGGATTTCTAACTGAGAAGTGGAAGTATTTTGCATTAATATTACATACAGCAATGAATAAAACATTATCACGTAACTAGAATGTTTTTGAACAGTAACTGCAATCTCAGCTGTTTCAAAATATGTGTTCTTTCAAAATATCAGGAGGCAGTGGTACATAAAAGATTCATTCTCTTTTGGTCTATGAATCAGCTATGAAAAAACTGAAGTTGCAGTTCATTCTTCAGTCCTCTCAGCAAGAAGTACAACTACATTATTACTGATCTGGGAGAGATTGTAATGTTAACTCTGAAACAAAAACTCCTGAAAAAGAGTCAATGCCCAGTAAAAATACTCTGGGGGAAAAAAAAAGAACAACTGTTACAATAAAGCACATTTTCTCAAACTCTGCTCATACAGCATTTTCTAAACCAACATCTATATTTATTATGGATGTCCCATTTTCTTTGACTACTAAATTTTTTGTAGAAGTGGAAAACTTTGTTCAAAGTTATAATAAAAGTTTGCATTTACAGAAAGAAACCCTTTTTCCAAGACTTTCTGCAAGCTGTACTGCATCTCATCTACACCAATTTAGATTACAATTTTCCCTCACATTAGGACAGGCTGTCTTTTAGTTAGAAAAGAAGTACTAAGTAAAGATATTTTATTTGTCATCTCTTATCATTTTAAATAAAATGCAGAGGCAAATCATGTGAGTTTTGGTTTGTCTTTCAGGCCTGTATCTCCACTAGCACTTTAAAAATTACCCAATGTATTCTAAGGGAAAAATCCTATGAATATGACAAAAGAAACATCCAACAAGTAGAGAATGGAAAGCAAATTCTGCAAAGGAAGTGAGTCGCAGCCAGCTCTTGTGATGGGGGAAGAGAAAGACACTGCAGGCAGGCTTGATATGGAAAGTGGGGCTGTGGGAAGAATGCATTCACACTATAATATCTTGTAGTCCATAAAGGCTAGGTTTCTTAAACAGAGCCATACAGACATAGTTTTTGCAGGTAGTTGTTTCAGTTGTTACATCCTTGGCATTCTGTCAGTCACCAAAAGTGACAGCAATGATGAGCAACAGCATCCATGGACTGAGAGATGAGCCGGCTGCCAGCCTCACCTGCAGGCTCTGCCAACAGCTATGGACTCCTGTGATCCAAGCAGCAGAGGGAAACACAAACAGGATTGATTTGCTTCAGAAAACAAAGTAGCTGTTGCCATGAGCAGAAGAAGTAAGGAACCTATCTCTTTTGCTTAGTTCAGCCCAGTCTCTGTCCATGGCCAGATCAGAAGCTTACTGACATTCCATGGGATTCTGGAGCTCAGTGGCCTTGCCTCAGGCTCTCCAGGATGTCAGTGCCCTCCTAGACCTGAGGTGCCCAAAGTTCACTTGAGTGCCACCACCACTGACACCAGTAGGTATCAAAATGTAAAGAGATTGCCAACACCTTGAACAGCAGTGATCATGGGTCTGTCTCTGGTCACACCTCAGGATGAAGCACATCCCAATCTGCTTGCTCCATCTTCCTGTCACCCAGCCTAACACCAGGCCAAGGCCAACCAAACTCCCCTGCCTTTCCTCACCACCACCTTTGTCCCACACAAAGCCACACGCTGAGCCCAGCTCTAGTGCTCATCTGCTGGCTCCTACCCTATGCTTTGAGCAGTCTTTTGGTGTCCTGAGCCAAAAGCATGGCCCCTGTATTGGTGGCATTCCTGCAGGCTTCGGTGCCAGGCCACCCTCACACCTGAGGGCTTGCTGGGCAAGAAGCCAGAGCTTCCCCCATCCTCCACCAGTGCTGACAGGACACCCCAGACAGCAGACGGCTGCCATCCCAGTGGTGCCAAGAGGAAGGCAGAGGCAGGTCCAGTTTGGGGTTCACATCTGCTCATGGTCTTCTTACCAGTGGCATGGGCACTGACACACTGCAGTGGTGCTGTAAATGAGATGAATGGCCTGGGTCCGAGGTCAGGAAGCCCTGTCTCTCACGGCAAGTTAGTCTGTTCACTCTCACAAGGGGTTTTTTTTTCTGTTTTTTTTGTTCCCTCAACATCTGCTCATGTATTTTACCCTGGCTAATTGCCACAAAGATCATGTAAGATACTGCCGGTGGATTGTAGGTGAAACTTGTGGCTTCAAGAATGGCTTTGTCAGGGGATGCATGAGGAAACTTAATCATGACATTGTGCAGGGCTGTTCAGGAAAGGCTGCCAGCACGGGCAATGAGGCTGGATACAGAATATGTACAATTTACATTTCATCACATATTACTGGAGGACATGTATTTCATGTCTAGAAAATAAACCTGTTATTACAAGATGAAAATCCATACACCACAAGGCTTGTTTTTGGCCTTGCTGGCAATCTGTGCTCTTAGGAGCAGAGCTGTTGTGAAATAGTAAGGGACATGCTCTGATTCACCGTGAGATCCAGCAAGAGCTTCCAAACCATGGAGCAGTTGCTTTTCTTATAGTACCCAAATGGCTTTTGTTCGCCTGCCAAATTCAGCTGACATGTCCTGCCTTGCAGCCCTTTGTGAAGGAAGAGCAGACCCAGATGGCACACAGCATAGTCACAGCTAAGGCAAGCTCCTCCGAGCTCAGACATACCTCAGCTCACAGAGAAGAAAAACTGTGGGTAAAGAAATCCAGTATGTCTCAAGGAGACAAATGGAAGCAAAATGTGCTGTAACAAGTATTAGCGGGCTATCATTTTGTGGTGGATACTTTTTTTTTGAGAGCCAGAGTAAGATTAGTGTGGCTCTCCAAAAAACCCCAAACAAGACCACTGATACAAGAAACATGTAAGTTCTTGAATCAGCACCATTGCTCCAGAAGGTTTCTTAGGCCTCCTGCTAGTGCCTTTCTACATACTTGCTTCTCGAAATCCCCAGTATTCAATCAGCTTTAACAAGAGGAAACATGCTGTACACAAAAACAATATTAGGAAAGAAAAGGTACATGTAGGTGATTTCCTAATTGCAAGACAGCACTTCATTGTTTTCAAAAAAGCCTGGATGGTTCTCCCTCTCCTTTCTTCTTCCTTCCCACCCTCTAAGTCTGTTGATAGATATTATGGGGTGTATTAATTGTGGCCACAGAGTGTGCATTTCTAAAACATGATCTGCTCTTTACCTAACTATAAAATATGCAGTTAGCCCTCTCCAACTGACCAGAAATATTGAAACATTCAGCTAGGTGTTAGCTGCAATGCTGTATTTCTTCCAGTTCTGAATTATATCAAAAGCAAGCTGAATTGCCTGGTTTTCCATTTTCCCCATCTCTGGAATGAGGCAATAATCTTTCACATTACCATCAAGGACACAAAGGTGGGTGGATGAAAAGATGAAAAGCACTAACAAGGTGTGATGCATCCTTAGTAAAATGGTGTCTTGCAAAAAAAAAAACAAAAAAAAAAAAAAGCAGGTTCTTTTGGACTGCAAGTTAGGCCAGGTTATGCTGGCTAAGGATGAAAGTTGGAGCAGCTTTCTGAGAGTGAAGTCCCATGATTACCTAGGAGGGAATTTGGCAAGTGGGCAGAGCCACCTACCAACGGCTAAATCAAGGATGAGGCAAAAATTCTGGAGGCTTTGCACGCCCTGTTGTCAGTGATTGTCATGCTCTCCTGGGGGATGGCCAAAGTAGCTTCAGAGGACATCCACAGGATTTTCTGTGACCCAGCAGAGCTTCACAGGGACTTTGCTATCAGAGTTAGTAGGAAGGATACAAAGCCAGTCCATTCCTTATGTCTGAAGGGTTACATGATGATCTTGGTTGTATGAACATTGATGCTGTGAAGTTTTTCAGACCCAGCTTTACTAAGACACTTGGGGATAGTGATGCTCAGAGACACAGGTCAGTTCTTTGAGTGCAGATCTTCAGCTCACTTTTTTCTCTTCAGAGGGCAGAATGATGGAGACTGCCTTTGACTGCCCATGACGGACAAGAGGCTGAAGTGCTCATCCAGAAAGAAGAATACCTACACTCAGTGTTCTCCTCAGCCTGAGATGAATCAAAGCCATATCTTCTTCCCTTCAGGAGTTTCCTTCAGTCTCTTGACTGGATACTTCTATGGAGACAGGGTACTCCCTGCCTCTTTTCTCAAAGCAGAGTGATAGCACAGACAAGAAACAAGCTTCAGAGGGCCAGAGAGAGAGAGAGAGAACACTCAAGAAAGTGCCCCTCTGTGTCATCCACTATTGCAACATTCAGCTGAAGGAATGAGGCATTGGATCCAGAAGAGTTTATATATTTTCAGCCAATGCTTTACAGCACTAAATATTCAGAGAAAAAAAAACCCAAACAAACAACTAAAAACTGTAGTTGTTATTTAATGAAATGCAGAAGTCTTCCTTGACATTCATTAACTCTGAAAGGAATTTAGGAGCTGCATACATCCATTCCAGCCATGAGAATAATTAATAGGAACAGTCCTTCCTTGAAAAATAAAAGTTTTCTCTAGCAACAATGACTTGCTAGAATGTCATATCCTATATGAGCAGAGGCAAGCCAATGATTCATTGATACTTCAAGCTGGACAGGTTGCTGTCCTGTTGATGGATGTAATGTTCTATTTCTCACTAGAGCACAAACTGGACGCCAGCCCAAGCCAACCTGTATTATTATAATGAGTCAATATTTACTGTGGCAACTGTCCAGACCTCCCCTGGAGCCCTCTCATGCTAGGTGGAATCGGGTAGTTCAAAGACATGACTTCACAGACCAGTGCTGTGGCTATTACAGTCACAAGGTAAGATCTGCAGTGGTGATAACTGGGGCTCAAAAATTGCCAACTCAGCAGCAAGGCAGCCTGACAGTGATCACTTTGGGGGGATGGGTTAAATTTGTTAAGATCATGAGCAAGTGCATGGATTTTGTGGTGTTCTTTTTCTCCGCCTGTCCCAACTCTGCTTTTGAGAACAGCAGGGGATAGAGATTGACTGTGATCCAGACTTCTGAAACGCTCAGAGGGAGTGAAGGTCAAGTTCAATTATCTCTTATTTGATAAGCAGGGAGCCTGTAGCCAGGATATGGGGCCAAGGCAGTGTGCCTGCATGTGTCCTGCACCCCAGGCTTGCTGCTAATGCTGCCCTGTCTGCTAGAGATGTTTAATGCTCCAGCCCATTTTTGGAGGCTGAGGCTTTCTGTTCATTATCAGATTTCTTATTAAAAAGGCAGCATTAGGTTTTACTTTTGAATCCATTTTGTGGGTACTCAGAGATGTCAATAGACATTAAATTCACAGGGACCACGATACTTGTATCTTAAAATCTGCGTTGTACTGAAACCTGAGAAATATCATCTCAGAAGTAATTGAGTTAAATAAGACAAAAATTACACAGAATAAAAGGTGTTTGTACTTCTTTTCAAAGGTCAACATACTAGAACCCTGCACAAAGGTTAAGTTTTATAGGAGATACTTGAACAGAAATAAAAATGCTTTAAAAAGCTGTGTTCAGGGGAAAGGAAGACAGTGAAACTACAAGTAAGTTTTGCAAGGGCAGGCAACACTAAGGTAGCTTATCTTTTAGAATTAGCTTTTTGTCTTCTGAGATCTACAGGTTAGTGTCTTGGGAATGGAGGCAAAGAATAGCATGGAATAGTGAAAATCAATGAAAATCAAAAACTAGTAAAATAGTTGCTGAGTTACACTGACATTCCACAATTTGAAAATATCTTCAGAAAGTTATTGCTTAAGCAAAAGCAACAAGACAGGTTAAAAATCTCAACAACCCCACAGTGTCTCAAAACCACATCACAGAAATTAAAGTGTTAACTCTGGAAGCTGTTGAGATTGAACTTGCAGGGCATGAAGTAGCCACAAAACCCTTTGAGATTACCATCTTTTAGGTTAGCCCCATTTTTGGTGGTAATTCCTACTGTGTTTACGAGTTGGTTAATCACTACTAGACTAGCTTGAATGCAAAGGAGAACTAGGAGCTGGGGGAACTTGTAAGACAAATTTCTGGCTCACAGGTTTTAAAATGAGCAAGCAGGAAATGTAGAGAATGAGATCAGACTGCCCAGACTCACTACCTTACTGGCTTGCTGGAATGGGGAGAGGGACAAACACTGGTAAAGATAAGAAATACTTCTAACAGCATTAAGTTGTTTGGTAGCTTCTCTACCAACTTTAATGTAATAGTGATGTTTTAAAGCAAGTAAAGAAAGACTTTTTAGAGGAATATGATCCCAAAGCCTCAGAAATTACAGCCATATAAAAAAGAGAGGTAAAATAACATAACTCCTGGTACAAAATGCTAGGAGGAAAATTACAGGCAATTTCAGTCTCATTGCTACTTTCTTTACAGCTTTGAAGGAATGCAGTAGATTACCTGCATTAAAATGGCAGGCCAGAAAATGGTTCTCTTTTACAGGCTGCTATAGCCTCAAAGGCCTCAGTGCCTTTGGAAATGTCCATACAGCAAAATAAAGGAAAGAAAATAGTGTGGTAATTCTCAACAGGCTTTTATCTTGCTACTACAGATAACAATAGCATCAAAAACATAGCAGGTAGAAAGGGCTTTTCACACCAGCATGTGTCTGTAACATCTACAGAGACTGCCCCAGGAGAGTTTATATTTGGTTTGTGCTCCAGACAGTCCATGTCTGTCCATCACGTTGTGTAGGCATGTTTTCTGTCTTATAGGCAGCAGATGCAAATTATAACTATGACTAATTAACAGAGCTCTCTCTCACCCACTGAAATCTGAACAGGCTACGGACAAAACTGAAGCACGTGTAACATCAAACACTATCACAGACTAGTTAGCAGAGGGGTTATTTTGCATATCACATCCATGTTAACTGTGATACTAAGAGAACAGATCTGTTAGAAAAGATCTGCAGGGATGGAAGTTTTCAGAACACGGACCCAAGGCTCCTGACTGGTACTTTTTATTAGATGTTTGGCGGCCTGAGTCTCTATGTGTGATTCAAACCTCTTGAGGAATGTCTGGAGACAAGATCAAAAATAATCAGTGAAACTCTTTCTCTTTAGACTGTATCAAATCCAGCCTAGCAAGTAGTGACCAGAAGTTCTGGTTAACATCTCCTGCCTGTTGCTTAACTTATTTTTAACAATCATCATTAAGACTGTTATTTGTGCTGGGGCAGGGGCTGTGCAAATGGGGCAAAGCAATAGGGAAGCCTACTCGAAAGGGGGAAATGAAGTTGATGTCACTTATGTGGGTTCACAGGCACTAGGCAGGCTCTGAGCAAGAAAGCAAGGCACAAAATGACACATCAGTAACACCAGAAGAAGCAGCTTTCTGTGTCCATGTTTTGTCAGGCCAGTGGCTATCACTTAACCTGACAATTATACAAGATACAACCCAAGTTTATCATTATCAAAATAACTAATTACAACACTGAATCATTACACTCTTTGCTCCTTCCCACACCGGGAACAGAGTCATCTGCATGTTCCGTTCAGAATCTGTTTATATACATTGGTAGTTAGATCTAGTTGGAAAAAAATGGGGTTTATTCCACTGGAACACAAACCATTTCCATCAAAAATCTAACCTACACAGCTTTCTTCTGTTTCTGAGACAGAGCTTGTTGCAAGAAAAAAAAAAAATTAAATGTTGAAGTAAATGTTAAACTGATTTCTTTTCACTTTATTTAGTTGACAATAATATGTTCACAAAACAATCTGGTCTGCTAGTCAGGCTATGTATGTATTGACTGGTGTAAGCAAAATTTCCCATCAAGCTGAGGAGCAGAAGAGCAAGGAGTCTCCCCTTGTCCCACTTCTTGCAGCAGTTTGCCATTGCATGTTCAGCCTGCCATCATCTGAAGGCAGAAACAAACACACCAAGCTCGCCTGGACTGCAGAGAGGTGCCAACTCAGAACTCCCTTATCTACCAGCAAAGATGCATGTCTGTGACTGTGACAGACACATCTTTAAGTCGGGTCTGGGTAAGTCAGTCACTTTTCAGGGACAAGATGTGTCTTTGTTAATGGCTTTTTATTGATAACCTCACTGGTGTATGTTTTTCTAAAGCAGATAATGAAAAAACACACAAGCTTTCCAACTGAGAAATAACCTCGTCCTTTCCTGTTAAAATATCTGTAAAAGGGACCCAACAAGGTCACATAGTCCAACCCCACTACCCCCCAGCCCAGGCAGGAACAACTAAATTTAAACCATCTATCACAGGAACTGCTTACTATACTTTTCTTGTCTGGTCACACATTCTTCTTAACCAACCTTAACCTTTCTCTTTCAGTTAAAAGAGGATGGATGATATTGTTCTTGCTCAGTAGACTTCCTGCTGTTTCTCTCAATGTGTTGTTTTTGCTGGATGTTTTTCAAAGTCAAATGCCCTTCCCAGGAATCCGGGCACCTTGTTGAATCTTAAACTGCTGTTTGAGTTCACTATTGACTAATGTGTGTAGAGTAGGATTAATGCTATTTTTGTAAGAAAAGTAAATGTTTGCAGGAAAAGAATGGGAATGAATATATATTATTGTGGACATTGAGATATACATTGTGGAGACTGTATGTTTTCTGTTTCTTATCTGATAATTTCCTTGATTTCCTGGGACAGATTCTCAGCTTAAATAAACAATTTCCAGTGGACTGACCCATGTGCATTTCTGCTAAGCAATAAAATGTCTCTCAGTCTCAATACACAGTGTACTTGGGCAGCCTGAAATGAGAATTCACAATATGTCTTCTGTGGCTCCAGCTGCACTGTACTTTAAGGTGCCTATCAAGAAAAATATAAACCTGTGGGAAAACACAGATTTGTTTGCAATACAAACTGCTGAGAAAACAGAAAAAAAGTGGGTTTTTTTTCCTTTTTTTTTAATAGAGATTTTTCTTGTAAGGTGCTGCACTTCAAAGGTATATTTGGCCACAATGCTATGCTCTGATGGAACATAGGAAAGCACAGACCACAAAAAATCGGCTTTGATAAATGAATGTAGCATCAACGCAGTTATCACATAATTATGTCACTGCCATTCTGTGCTGCAAAGGTTGCAGAGTTGTGGAAAGTCCTGGAACATAAGGGAATGAAAACAAAATCGCCATTTTCTTGTATTTCAAGTGATGCAGAAGGAGGTAACAGTCTATCCATTTTCACTGTGCATTTTTTTAGTTTTCATGAGCAGGAAAAAGAAGGAAGTCTCCTGCCTATTTTCTCCTCATATGTATTAAACTAATTATTCTTCTTTAACAAGGGAAACTTTGTTCTCATAATTTCCAAGTTTCTTTCCAACCCCTGCAGCTAATCATGACCACGGGCGCTGATAATGAGTAGTAAATTGTTACAGTCCTTAGAGCCTGATAGGTACATTCCAGTCTGCATCATGTAGCCCTGCTGCTCTATACATTATTGTTCACAGATGGTAGCTGTCAAACTCTGTCAACTTCATATACACATTCAGAGAGTTACATCCGCATTCCTGAAATTTATGACTGCACAGCCCTCACCTTCTAAGGCCTTTAATTCAATAACATGTCACGTCCCTTCAGTCTCACCCTGCTTTAAAATACTTTCACCCACTTATAGGCCTTCAATTTAGGAAAAAAAACCCCAAAACACGAACCCTACTGAGTTATTACAATGTAAATATTTTAATAGAATGGGGTGGTAGTTGGGAGGGGGACAGGGAGAAGCCTATCTGAGTTTAAGCAGCTCCATTATTACATGAAGATTGATGATCAGGAGCTAATGGAGCATTTTCTTTAAAAGTTTATTTAACTACAGCAAAAGTGGATATAGATATGTGTATCTATTGACTGCCACATCACTGAGTCTTTGGATAACAGTACATAATATAAAGAGCTATTTGCCAGGGTTTTATTGTCTGAAGGGTATTGTTTAGATTAACTTTGCCTAAATTTAAACCCCAAAAGCAAAATAAAACCAGGTATGAATAATTTCCACTTCATTTTAAAAGCACTTCTTTTTACATTAATGAATGTTGCATTTTGAAGATGGATGTCTGAGGAGTCTATCACTAATATTGAAAAAGGAGAAATTCCTTCCTTTGCACAAATTGAGATAATGAAGTGCAAATTAATAAACAGGGCAACTAAAATAAATAAATTGGAAGGTTTGTTGTTTTTTTTTTTTTTTCTGATTAGCAATGCAAAGATGTAACTAGTAACTCAGAGTCAACACTTGTTGAATGTACCCCACCTTCTTCATCAAGCTCCTTGAGCCAAACTCCTGTTGGCTTAGGAAAGGAAATGTATGAAAACAGCATTCCAGAGCTTTTGCACTTTGAAACTGGCCTTGTCTCAAATTCATCTAAGGCCATCTTCCAGAAAGGAGTCAAGGAAAGGAAGTTGCAGTAGTCATCTGTAAACTGACAGCCCTGAGACGGTTAGACACAAATCAGCCAGAGCTCTGAGCTGGATCTGCCCTTGCATTTCCCATCTCTGAGCTACTCAAAAAGGCAGCGAGTCTTTAAAAGTGAGGGGAGTTGGATTGTATTAGGATGTGAACATGGCAAATATCAGAAACTAAAATGATTGGTACATAGCTCGCTCTGTTGCCCTGTGTCCTGAAGTAAAGGCTTGGGTTTTTTTTTTTAATTTCGCCTTTTCCACAAATGAAGGACATGAGCATCACCCTGCTGACACCTGTGGGAGGGTTTCATACATGGAAGGAGTGCATCATGCCCTGTGAACAACACACAGGTTCACCACTCACTCAACAGCCACACTGGCTGTGGAAGAATTTAAGGTAATCTCATGCTGCGAAGAAACTGAACTGAGTTTTCCTCCTACATGTCTTTCAGGCTAAAGTAAGTGAGTTTTTTTCCATGAATAATGCAGTAGGATGTATGTGGTCTTGTAGAAACTCTTCAAATACACCCCCACACCCTCAGTAAGAGAACTATGAGTAATCTGATAGGGGTTAATCTGAAATTCAGTTGCAATGCTTGTGTCCCCCTTCCCTCAACCTTTTTAAAAGAACCCTGAGTCTCACCAGCCTCCCTGGTGGGAACTGGTGCCACCATAAATGGCATGTAGCACACATGCTATGTCACATTTATGGCCATCTCCTGAAGTGCTGATATCACTATGAGCCCATTGTTGCAGCAGTGATGTATATGCCACATGAAAGGTCTGTAAGGCTATAATTTATCCAGAGCTGCATGTTCTGAGATCGCAGCCATGGTGACCTTGAGGCCGTGTCACAGTGGGACTCCTTTATAGGTTCCCCCACTCAAAAGGGCATCCTGCCAAGGTGGAGACACAGCCTAGGTCAGAGGATGGCTCTTGAAAAATCTTGTAAATAGCATTCTGAAAACTATATTCTCACCTTGGATGATGGATAAAAATTAAATCATTGCAAAACACATCAAATGATACTTTAGGGACTAACAACAAAGCTAAAAATGGAGGGGGATTTAACTCAGGTTGTGATTTGAAATCTCAGAGTGTGACAGATGAGGGTATCTAGGAATATAAGCAAAATAAAACATGCCCCCCACGTATCCTCCTCTCTCCCCTCTGAAAAGAAAAGGCAAAAATGCATCCATACCATTAGTAAAACATTAACAAGGTGAGGCATGTTTGGGTAATCTTTGGTTTCTGAGATTCTAGTCTGATTGCCTTGCTGCCATAACTGAGTAACTTTATCACAGAGAATATAAATAGACTCAAAACTCCAAAACTACTCAGATATCTCAGTAAAAGTGGCTCCAAAAGGGGCTGCATTATCACAGGTCTGGACTTGAGTCAGGGAAATCTCTATAGTCAGGAAAGCTCTTCAAGTAGCTGAGAGATGTGATCTATTGACAGCAACACTGTCCCAGTGGTCTGTTGTTTGGAGAGCCGAAGCAGAAGTATATTTGAAAGCTTTTCAGTAGGAGCTTATCTGGTTTTCAGATATCAGAAAGGGAAAAAAGCAATTTATAGGCTGTGATTTTATAAAGGCTCTTATGAATAGGTTTTTGCCATGGCAATATGTCTCAGTCTGTTCTGCATATTTTCTATCACTGCAGGGCATAGAAGAAATGAGCATTATATGGCACAAAACCTGCTAACAGAGCCACACCATGCCAAAGCTGTAGAATCAGTCACCCAGGCCCATTCTAGCCCTTAGTCTCTTCTGATTTCTTGACAACAATTGAGCTAGAAGTACAAGGGATATCTGAGAAAAATAACCTCAAGGATTAATCTGGTCTTCGTTGTAATATCTATCTTGATCAGCCAGTTGTATAAATGGAGGGAGCCATGGATACAAGTTACCCTTTTAGGCCCTGGTCCATCACCTGTAACATTTGATGAAGATCCAGGATATAACAGGGAATGTGAAGAACAGCAGGCCATAAAATAGTGATTCAGACCCTCTGAATCCTATTGGCAAACTATTGGTCTCTGTGATTCTACAGTGATCTGTATTTGGGTGGGAAAATATTTTTCTCCTCTTAGTACATTTTATTTCAATAGTTGCCAAAATGCAGACTGCCTGAGCATGACAACTGTGTGCGGCATTCAGTAAAATGTGGCTTGGATCCTAACTGATCATTTAAGTGTTAATATATGACAAATAATTTCAACCCATACTCAAAAGAAAGTGCTAGAAAAAATACATGACTTTTGGAAGAATGGTTATAATTGTTGCTTACATTTAGTAAAGGGGGAAACTATTCATTTGGTCCTATCTATGAGAAGAAATGCAGGTTATAGAGAAAAAAATCTAGTAAATCCAAGATTGCTTGGGCTTAGATTTGCAAACCTTTTCCATTGTTGCAGGATCTGAACCAAATCCAAGTGTCTGAAAGCCACTGAAATTTGCTCTTTCCAAAATACAAATCTAATCCTCTCAAACTCTATGCACTGCTTGTTACAAACAAAAAGTCAGCTTTTTTTCCTGTTTATATATCAGTTACAGCTTAACTGGGGATACAGTGGAACCACTGTACTGGCGACTTGCTGCTGATCTACACCACATTCCTTCAGGTGCCAATTGGAGCAGCCTTATCAGGAAGATTTGTGCAGGTGCAGCAGGGAGCGTGCTGGTCTGGCAGCAGGCTAGAAAGCATTTTTCTGCTGAAACATCAGGGCCTAATTACACAGCATTGTTCATTGGAGAACACATACAACACAGAGGATTTCTGATCCGAAGTCCACAAATAATAGCAAAAATCACTTTCTAGTGTTAACAGAAGTGATTTTGCAATATATGCTTTTGCTTCACCTTGACAATAGATTTAAACAGAAACATTTCTTTGTTGAGTGAACCTATGTGAAAAACACACAACAGAATCAGTAAATAATAAAATCATTTACAACTGGCTTGTAAATATTGCACTAGGTATGTCGGTTTTTTAAAATTTGTATGGGTCTATATTACTCTGCTTATTTTCTAAGTGTTTTGTACCTTGAGCAGCTGGATTGTGATTTCCCAGGCTCACCTGGTGGAGAGGAGAGATGATGGTGGGTAGCAGGAAGAAGATATGTCAGAGGCACAAAACTAATATTTTCCAGGGAAAATGATTTAACCAAACCTTCTGTTCACTTTGCCTTCTCTGCTGCAGGCTTGCTGGGAAGATGTAGATGGAGGTGAAGTATTATGTTAAAAGGCCAGGACTGGCAGAGAAAACCCAGAGACAACTCTGGGCAAGGAGATGTGGGCGCACAGGAGGGTGCTTGCCAGCTGAGGAGAAGCTTTGTTTCATGTGAGGAGGTGAGAAATTGTTTCAGGAGAGAATTTGTTTCATGTGAGGAGGTGCAGGAAAATTGTTTCCTTTACATGAACAATGTTTTAGACCTGAATTAGAGTAATTACATCAGCATGAGTTGCCAAAACCACTCCCTTTTCTAAGTAAGTGTCCTGGTTTCAGCTGAGATATATTTCATTTTCTTCTCAGTAGCTGGTACAGGGCTGTGTTTTGAATTCAGTACGAGAATAATCTTGATGACACACTGATATTTTGTTGCTTAGCAGTGCACATTCCGGTTCAAGGACTTCCCAGTTTCCCATGCTTTTCCAGTGAGCGGTGGACAAGAAACTGTGATGGAGTACGTCCAGGACAGCTGACTCAAACTGGGAAGGGATGTCCTACACCATAAAATGTTGTGCTCGGTATGTAAACCCGTATGTGAGAAGCAATGTGCTTTGTTTAATCATGCTGTAGGAAAGCATCGCAGGTGGAAGAAAATTGTATGAAATCCATTATGTCAAGGTGTGGAAACTGCTGAAGGACAAGGTAGGTCAGTTTGCAGAGGTCAAACCCATCCAGCTAGGTTCAAACATCACTGAAAAAGAAAAAATACTTCACCTCTACACCTCTACAGCCTGTAGATAGACACGCCTGTACCCAAGGGTCAGATCACTGAAGAACATCAGAATAACCAACAGGTGGATCAGGTTGCTAAGACTGAATTGGCTTGGGTGGATTTGCAATGGCAACATAAGAGTGAGTGGTTTCTAGCTCAGTGGGTCCATGACACCCTGGGCCATCAAGAGATGCAACATATAAATGGTTTCATGACCAATGGGTGCACTTGACCAAGAACACAATCACAGAGATTATCTATGAACATGAAGCATGCACTGCAATTAAGAAAGCCAAGTGATTAAAGTCTTCTGGTAAGGAGGATGATGGCTGAAATATAAATATGGGGAGGCCTGGCAGACCGACTAAATCACACTCCCACAAACCCACCAAGGCAAGCACCATGTGCGTGCAATGGTGGAAGGAGCCACTGGATAGCTGGAAATATATCCCGTGTCCCATGCTACTGCTTGGAATACTCTCCTGGGCCTTGAAGGGCAAGCCTTAAGGAGACATGATACCACAGAGAGAATTTTCAGACACTGACACTCATTTTTGAAACAACATTACAGACACTTGGGCCACAGACTGCGGCATTGAGTGGGTATATCACATTCCCTACCATGAGCCAGCCTCTAGGAAGATGGAAGAATACAATGGACTGTTAAACACTGCACTGAGAGCTGTGGGTGGTGGGAGCTTCAAACACTGGGATACACATTTAGCAAAGGCCACCTCCTTAGTCAACACTAGGGCATCTGCCAGTCAGGCTGGCCCTGCTTAAACAAGACTGTTATGTACTGTAGAAGGGGGTAGAATTCCTGCAGTGCACATTAAAAATATGCTGGGGAAAACAGTTCGGGTTATTTCTTCCTTAGGCAAAGACAAACCTGTCCATGGGATTACTTCTCTTCAAGGACCTGTGTGCACTTGGTGGGTAATGCAGGAGGATGGAGCAGTCCAGTACATGCCTCAAAGGGGGATTTGATTCTGGGCAATAAAGATCAGTGAATTAAAATGTATGATGTTATTTGCTGTATAGTGTGGCATATTATAATTTCCATGGTAGATTTATGCCCATCACCATATTAGGTCCCTGTATCCATCACTCCAGATTTGAGGGTAAGAACCTGACTTCCTTTTGATCATCATGTTAATAAAAACTGAACTTTAATAAAATTGGGTAAGTGCAGCAGTGACAGAATCAGAACTGGCTTTACCATGCAACAGTCCAAAACGACACACCACAGACTCCCATGAGGGATGGAGCTCCAGGTCACAAACTAAATGAACTCAGCAGACTTTTATAGACATTGTCAACAGACTAAGGGAATGATAGTTGCATATGCATCTATCAAAAGACAGGATAGTTAATGATGCATTGGAAAGCATGGGACCTAGCATGATGTAAATGATATGGAACAAGGGGTGGATACTGTCTTGGTTTCGTCTGAGATAGAGTTCATTTTCTTCTCAGCAACAAGTACAGGGCAGTGTTTTGGATTCAGTATGAGTCATGTTAATAATACACTGATATTTTGGTTGCTATTGAACAGCGCTTACTCTAAGTCAAGAGCTTCCCAGTTTCCCATTTCTGCCAGTGAGCAGGTGCGCAAGAAGCCAGAGGGAACATGCCCAGGACATCTGACCTGAACTAGCCAAAGGGATATTCCATAGCACAGAATGTCATGCTCAGTATACAAACTGCCTGGAGCTGGCTGGGGAGAAGCTGGCTGGGAGCTGCTGGTCACTGCTCAGGGATAGGCTGGGCATCTCAAGGGGTGAGAAATTGTACCGTGCATCAGTTGTTTCTTCTGGGGTTTATTCCTTTCTCCCTCTCTCTCTCTGATTTTTGTATTATTACAATATTTTGTTTCAATTATTTAACCATTCTTAACCCACAAAGCTTACCAGAGATGGGGGGATGTGAATTAGGGGCTGTGTGGTATTTAGTTGACAGCTGAGGTTAGGCTATGACAGTAAAACAAAGAAACCTTGATAACAGATTTATGGAATTTGATTAACAGCAAATACTTCAGAACATACTTTATTGGCCACTCTGATCTTGATGACATTATTAATATGAGGACAATTCTATAAGAAATTAATTACTCTTTAACAGTTGAGTAAGGTGGTCCAGATGTACTGTGGGATATATTACACTGAACCTTTGCTCTGTGATAGAAGCAATTTAGTCATCCAGCACTGTCCAAAAAAAAAAAAAAAAAATTAGATGAAAGATAATAGAGAAAAGGTACAAGAATTGCAGGTAGTCAAAATGAATTGGCAGGATTCTTGACAAGGGCTTCTGGTACCCTGAATTTGCATGCAGCTGTAGGGGCTGCTAAACCAGAGCAGTTGATCAGCAGCAACAAAAATGTGAGCCAGCTATATTTCACTCAATTAAGAGTTCATTAAGATATTTGTCCTCCATCTAGGTGTTCTAACAGCAAATGCACCCAGGTGTTATTTTTTAAATAGAACCATAATTTGAATATCACCAAGCCAACAGGATAGTTACCAGAAAGGTCACAAGCATCCTTAAAAATAGCACAAATTGACCTATTTTCTAGCAACAAAAAGCCTTGAAGGTATGATTTTATGACACTTTACATGCACTTATTTTTGTCTCTTGGTGTTTCAATATCAACTGAAAATTATCTTAAGTGTTACGGTATGGTGGAGGTGAGTTCCTTGCCCTTGTGCTGGAACAAGAAGGGAAGGTCAGCAGAGTTCTTTGTGCTTACTTACTAAATGTTGTATATGTAGAAAAGAAGAAGTTAGGTGGTAGGCTAGTGGGAACATCAATGGTGAAGGATTATACTTGAATGATTTTGAAACCTCTTCAAAAATTATTCTGGGAACAAAATGTATCTGTATGCTTGTACCCAGTATACTGAGAGATTAGATGAGTACAAAACTCTGCACCAGCTGCATGTCTGAACAAGAAAAGAGTCACCAGGTTCTGGCATAAACCTGCAGTCATTCTGCAGTGAGATTACTAATACTAGCAACTATTTAGGAAATATCCCAGCTGCCAGGTTTTCTGAGTTACAAAATAAATGCAGTAGGTATTGAGAAAGTTGGTAGTTTTTTCTCCAATCCAATCTTACCAACTCCACATTACCTCAGTGTTGATTATTAACCTTAGGTATTTTAACAGTGGATCTGGGCCCTACACAGGCTCATGCAAAACTTAATGCAACCCCCTGGATAATTTTCTTTCCTTGTTCCCTTGCCTCGTGTAAGTTTGATTTTTAAAACCGGATAAAAATTAAACCTAGATTACAGAAAGTAATTTCATAATAATTTAGAGTAATGGGGGCAGGGAAGGGGGGTGTCCATTTTGTTGATGATACAATGCAGTAGTTTTGCTTTTCATTAGTATGGTCCAGCATTTTGTCATTTTGTCACTCCTTTTGTTTCAGGTTTTTCATTCTTTCAGGCCAACCCACGATTTAAGCCTTGAAATTGACCAAGGCAAGGTCTTTACCTTATACAAAATATCCTAGATTTGATACACTAACATTTTCCTCACAAGGCAAAAAAACCTTCTGTTGCAATTCACTGGGTTTCAAAAGCCTGTATGTAACACTTCATTAGAATTTTACCATTCCTGGGATTTTGGAAAGCTTCTTTCAAGTTGCTGTGAGTCAGGGTAAACCTGCTATAAACTATCGCTTGGAAAAAAGCATCTCTGCTGCCATGTGCAGTAAACCTAACCATTATGATGCCCTGAAAAAATGGGGCACAAGCACATCTTTAAACAAAACCACACTTTTGTCCTTGGGTAGCCAAGGTGCCTGGCTGTGGTGCAGAGGGTACAGTGAGGTAATGGATAGTGCCAGAAGGAATTAATTTTCTCAGTGCAGTAAAATCAGTTATTTATAGAAGTATATTTATAGAAGTATAATTATAAGGAGACGTATTTCCTATTATTTTACACATAATTCCAGCTATTAAAGAGTTGCAGAAAATCAAAATTATCTTTGTGATAAAATAATTAATAGTATACATCCTGCACTGCTGCTGAGTGCCCGCCACTATAGAGAACCCGGTCCCTTATGATATATCCAGATTCCATGGCACAAACTCCCCCACAGAATTAGGTCTAAACAGATTAATTTGCATACTGCAAGAAGGCTGCAGTTTTATGGTGTTCCCTACAGCTTTGTTAACTGTGCTCCTCTCTGCTACCACAACAAGGCCTGATTCTATATAAATTACAGTGGAGTTTTTTTTCACACTGCATTGATCACATCCCTTTGTAGATTTGCAGCTCCATGGAGAGAACAGGAAATGAACTCCTGAGTGAGGAAACTGTACCCTTCTCTTGTTCTACAAATGTCTGAGTGGATACTGTCACAGCTATACCATTATAGTGAGTCTCCATCCATTTCCATTACATTCCCTCCTCACTCCCAAACTCCCCTCTGAAGACATAATATCCCATAGAAGCAGGGCCTGCTGAGACCTACATTCTTGATGAGTCAACCCTTGCTCAGATTTATCTTGAATAGCCACCCATCCTGAGTGCAGATTCTTTCCATATGCCTGTTCCCACAAACAGACCTGCTCCAAAGAGCTGGGAATCAAAAGCAGAAGGCAAATGGGGTAACCCACCCCACCAGCACTGGGTTCAACAGAGCAATAGCTGAACAAGGAGCCAAGTGTCTGATCTCAAATGCTTCTGTTTCTAGTTAGATAAGTACAGAAACCACACAGCCAATACAAACAATTTTTTTTTTTTTTTTTTTTTAACTTAAAGATGGTTTTGCTAAATTTTCAGACTTCTTTTCTAACAAGCAGGGGTGGGCATTATGCTTGGGTTTTTTCTGCTGAATTACAGCAATTACCTAAATGAATAACTCATTATCTGGACAAGCTGCCTGCAAAGAGTTTTTTGTTGGTTTTTTTTGGTTTTGTTTTGTTTTGTTTGTTTTGGGGGTTTTTGGGGGGGGGAGTTCAGGGGGGCTTGGGCATGGGAGGTAGGGGAGATAATACCAGATTTTAGAGCAACATTACTGTGTTTTAATTATATAGGTTGTTCTTTAGACATCATTTTAGTGGCTTGATTGTGAACAAAGCATATTTCAGACCCCTAAACAAATCTACAGACACTGATAATGAAAGTCTTGTATTGAATATCCCACCTCTTGCTAATGTTATAGACCAAAAATGTGAGAGGTGTGTAAAATATTTCTCGTTTTGCTATATAAACCATTGAACAAGAAGAAAAAAATAATTTCACTTCAAGGAACACTAGACTCACTCAGTTTCACAAAATGTCTGCATTTTGTTCTGTTTTTGCCAAATTTATATCAGCTCTAGATAAGCTTTGAATCAACTAATTCTCATTTTAACTCAGACTTTGTAAGTCACTTTATATCAACACTTTATGGGTTGAACAGACCATTAGACTTACGTTATCACAAAAAATATTTAGCATCTCTTTAGAAGGCACTTTGATTTTTTCCCCTCCAGTTAATGTTTTTAAGAGACTGACAAAATGCAATTCCCACACTAAGAGATACTCAGCTAATTGTGTTTATTGAAGTATTTTAAACCAGAGCAGCCAAAAGGAACTCTCAAGGCTCCTGAACAACAAACAAAACACAAACCACTGAATCTCTACTTTCTCCTTTTGGTTGGTTTGTTTTTGCAGTTTTTTTGGTTTGGTTTGGTTTGGGGTTTTGTTTGTTTGTTTGTTTTGTGTTGGGTTTTGTTTGTTTGTTTTATTTTGTTTTTGTTGTTGTTTTGTTGGGGGTTTTTGTTGTTGTTGTTGTTTTTCCTTTACTTTTGTTTGGAAGCATTCACACAATCATATCTACACCTTTCTTCAGTCCAAGCCTAAAAATCTTAAATCAAATTTGTGTTAGCTTTCCAGTTTCAAGGTAGAATTGGAATTAAACACTGCTGTAGAGGACGGCTATAAATGCTCTTTCACTCATGTCATGGTGCTTCCTCAAGCTATCATATTCTAAGTATATTTGTTTAATAATTGTAATTCTATGTTCTATCTAGCTTTTAATTACAATTAATTACAGCTTAATTATAATTAATTACATATTGTTTAGGTAGGATTTTCTTTTACCCTGTGGTGCCACCATGATGACACTGAGGTATGCACGCTACTCTGAGACTCTCCTTGTATTCTAGATTGAGTCTTCCATTTTCTATATGAATCTATTTTTTCCCTAGAAATCTTAGTCTCTGTGGATGCTTTGATTTACAGGTTGGTACTGCAGCATGTTACAGACTATGGGTGTGAGCTGTCAATAAAAGTCTACCTCTAGAACTTTATTTTAGGAAACAAAATTCAATCAAGCAGTTAAGTATTACACAGGATTAGCTCAGGTTCTTAACAAACTGCATTGTGAGTAACACAATTTTCTCAAATCAAACTTCTGCCATTTAAAATACTTCATATTTACAAGACAATTTATATTTTCTAACATATTTCACAGTACCTAAGGCATGAACTAACACTTCTAGAAAGACAGTCTACAACCACATCTGTGTGTTCTGTATTTCCTTCAGTGCTGACAGGGTAATAAATTGTTTTTCCTGTTGGCTTCATGATATAAGTATGGAATTACATTACAAGAGTTTCTGTGTGGCCAATCCAAATTACCTGGCTGAAGCAAACACACCCTGCCACTTGAAAAGATTAAGGAATACCAAATATTTTTATTTTAGTAACCAGCAGTGGGTTTTTCAAACTATTCAGCACAAGCCAAATTTTGTTCTATTGACATCAACAGTAAAACTCTTCAGAAAAACTGGAAAGAATCCAGTTCTGAATACTTCTGAAAAACCCTAGCCTAAAAATCTTTATTTTAAATTACTTCAAAACATGCAATTTATAGAATCTACCACAAGAAATTCTGCCAGTGTGGATCTGAAAGGCAGCTGGGGATATAAGAAAACAGATGATCCATATGATCTATTCTTACTTGGAGCTTTGCAGACTGACAACTGAAAATAATTTACTTGGAGGGAAAAACAATTTCTCTCCACCCCTTTTTCAATACATGAAATATTCAGTTCTCATTTATTTTTCTACAAGAAAATGGCAACATTTTGTACTACTGAATTTTATGTGAACCCCTCTCAAGCAGTCCAACTTGTTCTCAAATCTCAACACAAGAAAAACATATATAAACTATGGAAAAATCCAACTGAATAAAAACAAAGACACTTAAATCACAGTCTATAACTACTTTAATGAATCTGATTACAAATTGGCATTTTTTCTTTCTGTGCTCCCACAGGAATTTTTTCTTTCTGTGCTCCCACAAACATACAAGACATTAAATAACCTTCTTAAGGTAGACTCACTAATAATACAATTACTCTGAACAAAAACAAAATCTAGTGAAACGGAAATAATTCAAAATTGAAGTGCAGATGTCATAATGGAAGGACAGATCAACTACATGGAAGAATAAAGATTATAATTTTTAAATTGAAACGCTAAGTTAATACATGAGAAACTGCATGAGTCAAGCTAGAACCTTCTGACACCCTGCTGAACAAGATCAAAGACGAATAACCCAGCTTTATATAACCCGAGACCTGGGCACCTGGCAACACAGCACTGAGGAGGAATGGTGAGGTGAGCTACTGAGATAAGAAAAAAGCAAGACTGAGGACAGAACCTCAAATCTTCTTAGGTCATGAAAACCTCAGAAAGATAACTAAAGTTTGTAAAGATGAGGGGTGGCCTGATTCTGTGCTGTGGTAAACAAGCAGGGTTTAATTGAATTTTGGTGAACCTGTCTGAAGATCTGCTCTACATTTGTGTTAGTTCTCTTACAGGTCCTAGTGACCTCCAACTAAGTGTGCATACCTTATTTTTGAAAGATTTAAAGAGAGATTCTAGCAGCCTTTTCAAATTATAATTGATAGGTCTAAAGCCAGAGAGAACTGAGAGAAAGCTCTTCCATCATGCTACAGTTTACATGGAATGACATCTTCATTTAATAAGAAAATTCAACGACTTTCTTAAAAAGCCCACACCATTATACAGTGGTGGACCCCTATCTATATTTCCTTCCTCATAAATCAGGTCCTGTCCAAGGGTCACACGGGAGCTGTTACTAACTTCATAACAACTGCTGGTTCTGCTTACAGTTCCTGAAGTGACAGCAGCACAACCATTGAGTGTTGTGAAGCAGTTTGAGATACGTGGTACATTCAGGAGGGTATACAATACATTCACTATTTTTCTTCACCATTTTATTTCATATCTAAACTCTACATCCAAATATGGAGAGAGAGCTCTCATCTGATAACTGAATCTGCATTCAGTTGTCATAATTCTAATCAAAAGGAAGACCATCAGCCTCTCTCTAACAGCATAAATACACATACTCAAATTCTTAAGGCTTTATGATGAATTCTTGGCATGCTTTCTTTTCCCTAGCAATTTCCAAAGAAAATGAGCAAGAAGTTCAAGAAAAGAGTTTATGAAATTGTGGACTACAGAGTATTTAGTGCATAAGCTATTTTAATTACAGAAGTATGAGGGGGAAAAAAAGTCATGGTATGTCAGGGCATAGCAGCAACTGTAAAAAGCTTGTGCCATACTTGACCCGAAATCACTACCTTCAGTCTGGGTATGTGGAAGAGGCATATTCTTTCTGGAAACAAACTGCATCCTTCTCTATGCTGTACTTAGCTTTATTCTTTCTAGTCAGTTTACCAGTAAAGTATGTTGTATGTATTTTATGTTTACACTTCAGAGGAACAAATCCCGAAGTGATGAGCCTAATAGGATCCATTGCTAAAATCCTGAGAACATTAGAGTTGGCAGTCTTTTTGAGTAGCGTGCTAAGATTTTTTTCTGCACAGCTATTGATTTTCTTTCATTTTCCAAACTGTGTAAGTCTTTGCTTAGAAGTAGAAATTCTGAAAAGCATGCTGAATCATAGGCCACATACCATTTCTGCTTTAGTGTGCAATATACCACTGAGAAGGAAATAAAATGACCTCACTTGCTACCATGTTAAATAAATTAGAGATCTGTATGACCTATTGTCTCCAAACGCAGGCAGTGCTAAAAGCAGGAACTCCCGGCAATTTTTTCTTCCCTGGTTTTATGCACACTGCTCTTTCTAGACCTCTGCCTATTTCCAGTTACTCCTACTCACGCTCACACATTTAATAAAGTATATTTTTGTTGAAATGCATTTATTAGAATGTGTGGTCAATTAAATAACTTTGTCTTAAAATAAACATACAGTACAATCTGAAGATGGCAAGTCATTGTTGACAGCTTCTGTACTTTTCTAAACAGAAAAAAGTATGAGTATTTTCAGTTTTACAGCGTTCATTATTTATGCATTGAGTCAAAGCTGTAGAATTTTAGTATCAAAGCATAGGAGGAAATCTCTGAGTTTTACATCAAAGTTCACTAAACAGAAAAAGTCCTCTCTGCAGCAACAAATGTCAGGCCACCTTTACTGAGGTAAGCAAAAGTATTGATGTGTGGAAAAATCCAATGAGACTCGCATCTGAAACCAAACGTAGAACATTTTAAGAAAATGTAGTTTATACAGATCTGAGATGTAACAACCACAAACAGGATTTTTCCAAGTCATACGCTCTAGTGTGGTAAGAAATGTCTGCCTGCATTGATCCGAACCAGAATGCACGGGATGCATGCATGTTTTCTTTGACTGCAGTCGGCATTCAGCTGACATTCTCACCCTCTTTGCATAATCTGAAGGATCTTGGATACAACTGTAACATTATGACAAAGCATAAATAAAAGTAAGGAAGATGCAGTCAACTAACCATCAACTCAGAGGAATAGCTAGGACAACAAGTAGCCAGGGCTCTCCAGGGATAAGCACATTATTCCATAAGTATGTTCTTCAGCATTTGTTGGGTTTTTTTCCATTCCTTTGATCGTGTCTCATCAATTGTAACTACTTAGTAAAAGGAAGTGAAATAGGAAATATGCTTTTCAATTGTCTGTGAGAACAGGAATAAATACATATTATTTATTTAATAACAAATAATATTAATTATTAATATTAATTATTAATATTAGGGTAAATATTCCCCTTTCCGTTTGACAGTCTTCAGTCTCAATGAACAGATAAACCTTCTCGCAGATTTAGTCAAAGAAAACCCAAAGCAGCATTCCTACATTTGCTGTCAGTAGTCAGAATTAAGACAAATGTACAGAGTACGGTTTCATGTCTTTTAGCCTATAACAAGGCTGTAAGCCAACTCAGTAGCCCTTGACTACTCTCAGGCAAACCTGGCTATTTTTCTTCGACTAGTCTTCACTTTTCCAATGAGTAGCAAAACAGAGTTATCACTCCATTTAGAACATAGCATTCATCAAAAATCCAGGTTTCTTGGTGAAGTGCACAGCCCTAGGCACACAGGCCCCCAGGGTGGTGGTCGGGGTGAATGAGCTCATTTACACCAATAAGGTTACTGGATTTATACCCACTTCATATACCTAGACTAATACTAATCCCTTTGTTTGGCTTCACTACTTTAACATGATATATCATAAATGTAGTTAGGTGAGTGATGCCTGAACTGACATATCTATATTCCAAAAAGCCTGCAGATGGAATAGGAGCAAGCCAAAGTTAATTAAGGAGAGATTTCTTACACTCAGGAGAAGTGACAGAACAAAGTACTCTCAAGGGACTTAACATCCCAACCAGTGTTTCTTCAAAACAAGCTTTCAGCATAGAGCAATGGCCCCAACTTAATAACAAATAGCTAAATGTAAAAATTATAGTGCTTACAAATACGTGAAATAATTTGATACTCCTTTAGTTGACAGTACAATCTCTGCTTTGATTTTGCATTAAACCAGATCAGTTTTTAAAGAATAATGTCTTATGTTTGCCTAGTTATTTGAAGGACAAGATTGGTGAAACTCCAACCCTAATTCTAAGATAGTTTCTGATTCCTTCAGAAATTCTGCAAGTATAGACAGCTCACTGAAAACATCATGCTAAACTATCAAATGTAAACAAGCCTTGGTTCTCCTTGGTTAAGGAGAACAAGAGTAAACATTCAGAAATCAGTCTATACTGAATACCATCAATTAACACTGAACCTGAGAGAGGCAAATTGGAAATCTTGCACAGGGCAGACAAAATCACAACCCCATAACGCAAGACTGAATAGACTAAAAGCTAATCCTTAACCCTGGTTACAGAAGACAAAGGCCTATAGAACTGACAGGACTTATAAGACATGACTTATTGTTTCTTACAAGAGGAAATGGACACTTGTCAAGTTTAATATCATGAGGAGAAAGTACTTCTATAATCCCTTCAAATTTAGTCCTGTCTCTGATTAAAAAAGGACTTAGGTGAGTCTAGATGGCCACAAGTAGATCACTGCTCATCCCTTAAAGTGTACATTTTAGCAGAGGTAAAAAAACATTTCCTGGCTAGATGGAGGTTAAATATGCCCATAAGTGTGTAAATACATACTTGTTTGTTCCTAAATCCACACCAACTCCCTCTCCTGTCTAGGCAGTGGCAAGCACCTGACAGCCACTTCTGACTATTTCATATCCTTGCTTGTGCATTCTAGGGAAGCACTGGCAATAATAGGATGCACCATTACTTCATTTTAAGACCCTACCATTAAGAAAAATGTGTTTAATATTAAGACATAAGCTACTGAAAAGCATAGACAAGCTTTCAATCGTTTAACAATAATGATCTTGCTCTTCAAGGATCTTCCCACTGATGGTGCTTTACATGGAATATTGCAACACTTTCCTTGTTAATTTAAAATAGGCAAGGAATGGGATTCTTTCTAACTTGTTCTTTACAGTTTGAGACAATCCTTTTCTAGAGACATGCAAAGACACACAATTTAATATATTAGGAGTTAGCTGGTTGATCTCTGTTTTTACATTACAAAATACTTCAGAATACTCAGATACCAAGAATAAAAGACTAAGAGGGGGCCTTTTCAATGGATTTCTAAACTTAAGATTAATTTACCAAGTCTGGACATGGCAAGAGAATGTTTCTGTGTGACAGCATGAGTGTTTACATTCATTAAACAAAATCTTCATACAGAAAGCACCTTAACAAGAAACCTTCAGAACACAAACTTTTGGTAGAATATCCATATTTTATTCAAATTAATACTCATAATTTATTTCAATTAATCCACAAATACAGTCAAATTACAGCAGTTTTTGTTAGGAAACCTGTTTCAACAAATGATGAGGTGCCTGTTTCCGCATGACCACCCACGACGTAATTTTAGCCATTGCTCGACTCAATTCTACTTCCAAGACAATCTTAGAGGGGACAACTGGAATCATCTTGCATGAAGTCAGAAATCACCCACTCAGGAAATCATAGACTGATGTTTAATGTCAGTTCCTGGTGTTGTTTTCATACCTGTAAAAGAAGTCCTATTTTACCTGCAGTCGGCATCATGCACACACAGAACAGGTAACTGTTTTAAGGTCAAGCTACATGAATCTTCTACATGACACTAACCCTTAGGCCAGAGCCATTTCTCAAAAGAGATTACTTAGTTTGTACAGGATGGGATTTTCTTTTCCATACCATCAATACAGATTCCATTCGAGGAGCAGCCATTTAGAAGAAGCAGATGAGGTAACTATCATTGGCTTACCTCTGAGTTTTTTTTTTTGCTATTTATTTTTGGCTAAGTCTATATAAAGTTCTAACAGTTACCACACAAGTGTTTCACCAAAGCTATTTTGCTTTGTTTTCCAGCAAGAAGTAAATTAAAGAAGTAAATTCCTCCTTCAGGAACAGAATGCATCCAATGCATCCATTATTATCTGAAAATCTTTTTCACAATTACATACCTGGAGACCAAACAATGTACAATAAACTCTTCACTCAAGACATTCATCACACAGGTTCACAAAGATTTGAAATGATTCAGATATCATAAGAAAATGACAGTTCAAAATCTTCCTACAAACTATCAATAAAGTTGATTCAGCAGCTTCCAGAAGTTCAGCAGCTATATGTGTTCCTCCTAAGCATGATCCAAAGAAGAGTTTCAACCTCACCTCTGGGTTTGCAAGAGAACTTTTATACCCCTCTGTGTTGGCCACTTAAGACACTGCCAGACTTAAGAGGGCAAAGCATAAAAGGGGACTAGATTCTAGTACATTATATTGTTTTCTTATCACTTAAGATAAGAAAATGAAAAAGTTCAGATGATCTGAACTTAGTATTTGCTCAAAAGATACTACAATTTGCTTGAAATTTGTAAATCATTAAATAGCAATATTAAAAACCATCAGCAATAGTCATTAGATGAGAGCACTTACCTTCCAGTAGAAGGTATTATTTATTCCAAAGAAGTCCTGAGCATTGCTTCACATTTAGGTGTGAATACTCATGTCTAAAACATTTCAAGCATGAGGTTCCTATGTGAGGCCTCTAAACAACACACAAAAAATTGTAAGATTATAATTAGCAATGTTTAACTAGAGACCTTCTCAAAGCCATATTCTACAGAGTTGCTACTATGTTGTTAAACATTTTAAAAGTAATTTTCCATGGAGTTGCAGAAGTCATTTACAAGTTTATTATCAAATCAAAACCTAGAGCAAAAGCTAACTAGTGGTTCAATTTGTTGAAAAGGCATGTTCATTAGCCCAGTTAAACTATCTTTTAAAATATACTTTTAATCATAAATGATGGAAAGTTTATTAAGCCTAAATTCCTTTTAGTGCTGACACTACCAAGCTAAGCTATAAACTTGTAGATTTTACTGAATCTTTGCCGAACAATTCATTGCTACCTTGTGTCTACTTACGTATATATATATATATATATACACACACACCCCTACCTTGTTACAAATTATACAGCACTCAACCAAGAGACATGAAAAGACACTGTTACAGGTGGACTAGAAGACTGCAGGGAAAGCCCAAGACATGAGTTTTTTCTTTGGTATGAGTTCTTTCTTTCATTTGAGCCCAAGTCCCAAGTGCCTACAGCCTAAACTTCACCAGTTATAACTGCAATTTTCTTGATGTGGCCTATAAAAAACCTAAATTAATGCAGTAACTCAGATTTAAAGTCTGTGCAGCTTAATAGCTGCGATTTAAAGAACGATAGAGTGCAAATGTAAACCGTCATTTTGGCTCAGAGACACAGGGCAGCACCCCCATATATGTGTCTTTAAAAAGTCTCAGGATTCAAAGCCCTCCACTTCTGAAGCCCGAAGGCTTTTCTTACCAGCCCCAGGCTGTAAGCGGAGTGATGAACTCGGTGTGCCCCTCACCCATAGGCGTCCCAAGGCGTGAGCGCAGATGGCCAGCGCTTCCCCGTGCCCAGGCCTGCCGCGCTTGGCCTCCGGCCCATTGGGAGCATTTGAAGGGCTCGCCGGTCCCTCGGAACACACTGCGGAGGGAGAGAAGCATTAGCCAGGCAGCCAGGGGACCGTGCGGGGGGTAATGGAGGGACAGGCCATTTGTGCCTCACGACAGGATGCAGGGCGGAGGGGAGGGCTCCGCACTGGGTTTTAGTGAGGGAGAGCTGCTCTATCCCCCTGTGTTGACTCCCCGAAGCACCGTCAAGCTCCGAGAGGGCAAGATGTGAAGGGAAAGCGACATAGGTTCCACCCCCAACACCAGGCCCACCGCCCGTCCGCGTGGAGAGCGGCCTGAGAGCGGCCGCAGCCGCCTTACCGCGCCCACAGCCGGCGGACAGAGAGGGAGACCGCGGCCTCACCGGGCATTAAATAGCGCCCCGCGCTCCCGCGAGACCCACGCGGCTCCAGCCGCCGCCGCCTATTGGCGAGGCCAGCGCGCGTGACCCCGCGAGGCGGAGCGGGGAGGTGCGGCCGAGCCCCGCTGAGGCAGAGGGCCCTGGAGCTGCTCCAGAGCGGGGCCGCGGCCGGGTCTCCGGGACCGGCCCGTTGATCAGCTGTGCTTCCTGTGGTGACCCCCATGGGTCAGATCAGGCCTTTCGTGGGGACGTGCTCGTCCATTCCTGCCCAGGCCGAGTTCTGCGTGCCCGGACATGTTTAACACCGGGAAACAAAAGTGTCTTCTGTGCGAAGTAGCAGCTGTGTGGCGGGTTTGAGGCACTAAATACCGCTGATCTCTGTCTAAACTCCTGTCTAAGCCCTGCTTAGGAGGCTTAGGAGCTGTCTGTGAGGGTGGTGAGGTAAAGCCCCGAGCCTCGCTAATGCCCTGACGGACAGCACATGCAGCTCTGCTGGGCTGCGCGCCAGGGGTGACACGGTGGCACCAGGCCTGTCCTGCGAGGCAGCGCTCAGCACGGGGGCAGAGCACTGCTGCTGTTCTACCCCAGATAAAATGGGCTGCTGTCTGGGGATGCTACTAAGAGGGTTTGGAGCGAGTATGAGCAGATTAGCATAAACAGGGCATTAGTAGTTTGTAGCACACAGACTTTGTATGTTGCCCAGCAAAGCTGGGCAGTAGGAATCGCAACATATCATAGAATATACTGAGTTGGAAGGGACCCATCAGGATCTTTGAGTCCAACCCTTGGCGCTACACAGGACACCCCAAGAATCACACCCTCTGCCTGAGAGCATTGTTCAAACTGAAGTCCATGCTTCTCAAATAGGTGTGAGTATTGCTGATAATTCATACCTTCCTGTCTCAGGGAGAAACAATATGTCTTGGCTTATGCTGAGTTACTACGAGCACAGCTGTTGTTAAGTGTGTGGAAAGAAAATATCGAGTTGGTCCTCTATCCCTAATCTGAACTCTGCATTCAAATTACTCTCAACAGAGTTAAACCAACCAGGTGCAGCCTGAAACAAATAGTTACCTAGTTGCAATCAAGGGATGACCCTGGAAATTGTTTCCTACCACATCTAGTTACTTCTTCTGTCTAATTCTTGAAACTCAAAACATTGTTGCAGATTAACCCTGTGCCAGTTTGCTGTCTGTACATCAAGATTCAAAACCTGTTTTAGGATTCTGGATAGATCAGTCTCTGGAAATAAATTTGTGGAACATGTAGTTTTAAGTGAGATACATTTGTGAGACATGTAGTTGTAGCTAGTTATTTCAAGTGGGCTCCTTTGCAATGACTATTTTCTACAGACACCTAAGTCAGATCAGTCCTTCTCTGTAATGTAGTCAAAAAGATGAAGTGGCATTCAACCCTTAAATTTTTAGCACTTGTGTCAATGGGATTTATGTCAAGTTTGCTTTCTTCTTTTCCAGTACAGAATTGAATAAATTGGCACTTCTATTACACAAAAAACCCCCAGCAAACCACAGCAAACCAGCGATCAGTATCCATCCCAGGTGAGCATTTTAATCATTCACATAATCCTACACCTTTTTTTGCCCCTCACAAGCTTTCTTCTGTTTTCCCCATACAAAGTTTGCATTGTTTACCTTCTCTCCGGCTCCATGAAATTAACTTTTGTGTCTGATAGTGGCACAACTTCAAGAGAAGGAATGCAGAGTCTACCTGACCTGTCTGTCGTTTTCCAAACCCTCCCTACAGAATAAAATAACTGTCCTTTAATAGGCTACTGAAAGGGTCAGATGTGGATTTGAGCCTCTTTACTTGAAGGTTAGTTCTCCCATTTCCAGGAAAAATGCTGTAACCACTAACTTGCTACCTCCAAGGCTGCAGGCAGATCTGCTGTTTCCATGTGTGTGGGATGTAACTTTTATCTGAAAGAACTTCTCAGCTGGGCACTGAGTCTGCACCCAGCCTGGGTACTTTGGGGACTTGAGGGAAAGACCATAATATTGGTGGATCTGTGTACAGGTAAATTTTGAGGTTACCCAGGATGACTAACTGGGAGAAACACAGGCCTGGTCATGAGGAGAATTTATAGGAAATCCATTAATTGTGAGGGTTGTGGTTATTTTGTAGATTAGTGTTGAGCTTTTTAAGGAGTTGGATGAGCTGAGCAAACTTGTTCAAATCTTGAAGAGTGGTGCTCTAATTAGCCAAGTCTCTCTTTGTCAGGTGCAAGAATTAAGTCTCAAAGTCACTTCTTTGATACTTCTCACAGAAGAAAAACTCTTGAAAACAACTTGTTTAACAACATCATGAGTTTACCACAATGTGCAATTGTCATAAACATTTCCCTTCAATTTTACTGTCTTTTTCCACACTGATGGGAAGGAAAATCAATCAAGTAAAACCTCATTGTAACCATCAGTCTTTGCAGGTGGATTACAGGACTCTGCAGCATTAAATAATTGCCAGGTTTGGAATCTTAGAATGTAATAGCCTCTTATTTATCTGTGTGTGTGTGTGTAATATGGTTAAAACTTTGAGATGGTAATGTAATAAAAGAGTAATTTAATTAATTTATGCACAATTTAATAAAATATAAAGGCTATTTTAAGTTCATGCTGAAAATGGACTAAATGCCACTTACAGCTTATCTGTCTGTTGGTTTTTCTGTCCTCAGGATGTTTGTGAGTTAAAATGGGAACCTGTAAAATAGAATAAAATAATAAACAAAATGTTTGGAGAAGAAAAAGGCAAGACAGAATCATTATTTCCTTTCTAGAGGCAGAAATAGCAATATATTTCTGTTATATACTTCAATTTTCTGTTATTTTCCCTCAGTAAGTCTCTTTTTGTTTGATAAATTACTTCCATGGTTAAAATTTTTGGTTATCTCTTTCCAGCCAATATGCATAATTAGAATTTAAATAGTATTTTTCCACCTGAAAGCACATTTTGTATAGGTAAGAAAAATGCCAGTAAAGTTTGCTGGTGAGCTCTGTTGCTGGATAATACACCTGATGAAGAGGCCATTCTTCAAGATTCTTCTTTCTGGAAAGGTGGGAATATTTTTACTTGAGTAGTGAGTGTGGGAAAGGTTAGTGTTATTTAAACTGATGAAGCAATACAATGAAGTTCTTTAATTGTCACTGTGCCAAGCTCTTAATACAGTGTATTTGAAACTCAAGCAGAAGGAAGAGGAATAAGGTATTATGAGATAATCACAGCTCTAGGCCATTATCAACATTGGACTGACCACAGAGGCTTTAACAGCCTCTGCACAGAACAGAATTTAATGGCTTTCACTAGAGAATAAGACCCCTTGTATCTACTCAGTGAGCTTTTGGTTCATCAATGTATTTGCATCTGTCTTATTCTGCTGTCTTGGAGCTTTCAGATCTGATGTCTGGCCAAAAAATGATGATGTTAGATGCTATAAATGTGTTTGGTTTTCTTCTGTAAAGTAGCAATTTCTGAGAAAAATGAAGAGATGGTATTCTTTGCTTGCCAGCTAGTAAAATGCTTAAACTAGCAAAAGGTAGGCAAGATTTGGGGAGTCATTTAATGCAGTTTTATTTTTCATGCTTTATCTTTAGAATCCTGACAAGTCATACTGTCACCAAAATATGAAGTTTTACAGTGTTTTGAATCAAGAGAAATAATTTCTCAGATAATTTGAAAATGTTGGTTAGGGGTTGCTTTGAAGATGACAGTCTTGAAGAAGAATAGTAATTCCAAAGTTGGGTTGATTTTTTGGTTTTAGTGGTTTTCTCCACATTTTCTATGGATTTCCATGATTTTTTCATGGACTACATCTCGCTCTTACCATTAGAATTTCAGGTACAGATGGAGTGGTTTCCATGGACCTGCTATGAGCCATGTGTCATAGATTCAATCCATAGGCTGCAAGCTGCCATTGGGCATTGTACTAAAGCCACCAGTCTGTTCTGAAATGAGGCCAAGCTTCATGGAAAATCCTGATTTCTCATTCTTGTGTCTACACATTTGCCATTTTGTTTAAGATATTTTGCTATTTTTTGATAGAAGATAATTTGATATTAGATACAAAACATATTTTAAAAATTGGAGAACCCTAAACCTACATTGCTAGCACTGCAAGTATTTCAGATATCTGAATTCTCTTATAATTCTTATATATTTTCCATGCTTCCAGAAAACCTTAGTATTATTTTAACTCCCTTTTCCATTAAAATTTCCAGCCTTTTAATTGGTTGGAAAAATATCCTAAATTTGATCTGTTCCAAACATTTGTTCAGCAAAACTGACTGATGATTACCCACTTCTGGACTCAAGTTTATTACAAGAAAAACATGAATGAACCCTATGTGGAATTTTCCAAGATTTCTGGAGAGGAAATGCAATATCCTCTTTGTAGCACAGAATGAGAAGATATTCTAGTCTCAGATGTGCTACCAACTTTCCTTTGTAACTTTGGACAAGTGACTGAAGTTCTGATGGAAATTTTCTTGCTTTGTAAAGTAAGCTAATATTAACTTGCCACCCAATAATTTGACAACTCTGAGTGAATGCTTACAAAATAATCTGAAAAAAATCAGATGGAAAATGTCATGGAAGTCTCTGTTATGCCTCTGCCAGCCAAGGAGGATATTTACAATCGGTCCATATTTTATGTAGTGAAATAGAAATGTTCAAGTATAAAACCAGATGAGACCAAGAAGGATCTAAAATTAAATGCAGGAGGTATTTTTTGACCTTTCAACAGAAATTATATAAGCACTCTTAGGTTATAAATAGTCCTTTGTTTTCCTTCTCTTTCTCTAACTCTCGGAAGAAACACAGGGTTGGTTGTTTGTTGTAAGGAGATAGGGCAATGCTTTAGAGTGGAAACAATTCTGCACTGTTCTTTATTTATACAATTCCTATAAAGTTTGTAACTAGTATTTGTTGCATTGCTTAGCACTTTTTTATATTCAAACAGTTACAGAAATAAAGTTTCTATTCCTGAAAATGTCAACAGCAGAAGAAAACAGAAACAGACACCAGTCCATTTCCAGCGTGAAAGTTTATTTCTTCTTTCCTGTTTCAATATGACTGAAGAGCAAAAAAGACAGTGCTAGACTATTGTCAAACTGACATATAAACACTTGTATATTATTCTCTATTTTTATTATTAATCTTCAGAAACAAGACATGAAATGTGTCCACCTTTAAATGAAAGTATTTATATTAGCATTAAGGAATATGATACTGAATTCCTCACAGAGCGATGTTTGTGCATGTTTACAAATATTCTCTTGAACAACCAATAAGTGCCTAATCAGTAGCAATTTAATTTTGTGGGGGAAAAAATGTTTAATGAACAGAGACAACTGAAAACTTACCCTGAAGTCAAGTGATTGGCATTTGAGAAAAACAGAATTATGAAAATACCACCTTTGTTTGTTTGTTTTCACACTTTCTATGGTTTCTCTGGGTTTTGTATTATGGAAATAATGTTATTGACATTAAAATATATGTGAGCCAAATGGCTTTATTAGATACTGCATTTTGTTTCATTCAAATTTTTAATCACCTTTCAAACCCATTTTTTTGCTCCATAACTTTTCACTGATAGCAACTATGGGTCTCACAGTAAATTGCAATAAGCATGCTGCTGCAAAGAATACATGATTAGGCTTGTGTAATAACAGGCATCAGAGTTTAAAAACGAGGTAAGGTGCAGTGCTGTGCAGTCTCTACAGGCTACTTAGAAATGCACTGGAAACTAATCAAACCTTTATTGCTTCAGTCCTGACACGTCAGCTTAACTCCGATTTTCCCTGGTTATATTGAGAAAACCTGTCATATTATGTGTAATCCAGTCCTCTGAGTTTAAGCAAATTAAACACTTGGGATCAAATTCACACATAATGTAAGACCATGAACTTAATAGAATTATATCAAAGATTTTTTTTTTCTCAGTGATGTTGTTTGATGGCTCTTTTGCATAGTCATTTGTGGATTTATGAAGCAGTTTAGTGGCCCTGAGAACTTCACTCCATTATGTCCAAAAATCTTTCTCCATCCTGTATTTTGAATGTCTGCTATGATTTAATATAACTAATCCGACTTATGGAGGAAAGTTCTGTCTCTGTGGCAACTCGATTTTGAGTTTCTTTGCTAAAACTGTCAACAGGATACTAACCAATGCCAAATTTGATGCCACTTTTATAAAGTAGGCACTTGTCCACAGTGAGCTGGATTAAGGCCACTTACCTAACAGTATTCTCAGGGCAGGAATTTATCTTTAGATGTTACTGCTGATGGCAGATTTTTACTAGTAATCATAGATCTTCTTTTGAAGTGATAATTTAAAAAAAAAAAAAAAATACTGACTTCAGAAATTTTCCTGTAAACAAAGCCTGTGGATCCAGGCTCTATAGGCAGCAATTATTTTATTTTAGCGTCATGAAATGAAAGGCGTAGCCAAGAATGAGCATGCCACACTTCACGTGCTGTTAGGAGCAGAGGTGTCTGTAGAAATGTTAGTAGTTCTCTCTTAATTTGAATAATTTCCTCAGCATAGCACAGGAACAGTAAATGGGCCTTAAGCTCCTGCTGAAAAAAAGCAACATCCTCCAAGGAAAGGAGAATTTCTAGATGAGGATTGCCCTAGCTGAACTCTGTTCTTGCTTCTCTCAGAGATTTGCTACGTGACCTCAAGTTAGCTCTTTAACAACCTTGTGCCTATTACCACGTCTGTAAATTTAATATACTCACACTGCTCTACCTTGGAGAAAGGCATGGGGCTCAACTTGCTTGTATTTTAAGAGAAACCGAGATTATTACATTAACCGTGTTGTGTAAATGCCACGTGTTGTGAATTTGTGAGTGAGCACTTGCACACGTGGTGCGGACACAGTCCCAAAACAGCATTTGTGAAGATAAATGTTACCTGCATGAATAGCAATACAAAGCACCAGCTGTGGGCAGGAAATGACATTCCAGCCCACTGTTCTGGATTTTGCAAGTGCCTGGGCTCCTGTGTACCTCTAATTAGGTGGGGCGAACATGTCCCAAAGCACAGTGCCGCCGTTACTGCCACAGATCCCCACGTCCTCCTGCCCGCACTCTGCCTTCCTGTCCTTCACCCTGCTGCCTGCCGGTATGGTTGTGTGCGCACCGAGGCCGGGTTTCTCAGCCCCGTGGCCATTCCAGGCTCGGCGGCTGAAGTACCACGGTCCCCTGTCGGAGGTCCCGTCCGGAGGGGCAGCGGGCGCAGCCCCCCCGCGCCCCCTCGGCCCCGCAGCGCATTGGCTGCGGCGGCGGCCGCCCCGCCGGGCCCGCTGGGGTGCCCCGCGCCGGGCACTGCCTCTGACCTTCCCTTCCCTTCCCCGGCGCTGTCAGAGCGGATCAGCGGGTGCGGCTCTGCGATGGAGCGGCGAGCGGCAACGGCAGCCGCCGGGAGAGGAGGAAGAGGAGGAGGAGGAGGCAGGGAGAGATTAGCGCGGTGCCGGCTGGCGCAGAGGCGCGGCTGAGCGCTCCAGCGGGAGCCCGGGGCCCTGCGGACCGTGCGAGAGGCACAGGCGGAAGGAGCGGAGATGCGGCCGCTCTCCCCGCGCTGCTGAAGCTCCCGGTCACTCGCTCGGAGGAGGGAGGCCGGGAAGGTCCGTCCTTCTCGCTGCTCTGCGGGCGCAAAGGGTGCCTGTGTAGTCCCCTCCTCTTGCTTTTATCCCAGCCCCGGAGCAGGAGCCGCCGCCGCCCCCTATCCCTTCCTGCGCTCTTCCCACCATGAGCGGGGCTGTTTTCACCTTATAAAGATGGCGGTGTGGGATCGCTGCAACCTTTAGACTAATGACTGTCAGAAACATCGCCTCCATCTGTAATATGGTGAGTGCTGAGGGGGGCGGGCGGCACAGCAGCCCCTGCGGGGGCCGGCTGGGGGGCTGCCCCGGGGGCGCAGCCCAACCGCGCCACTCCGTCCCTTGCCCCGGCGGCGGGGGAGGCGGGCAGACTGCGCCGGGAAGTGCCTGGGATGGAGTTGGCCGACGGAGAGTGACGATGTCCCGAGGAGTTTTCCTGGAGCAGCCGGGGCGTGGGCCGGGGAGGGACGGAGATGCAGAACCAGTGCGAGGCCCCCCGGAGCGGGTCTGACCCCGGCCGCGGCGCGTTGCAGACGGAGCCGTGGCCCGCCCTTCCTCCGCCTGCCCTTCCTCCTGCCCTAATAATACTGCGAAAGGACCAAAGTTGGGTTCTGAATCCACATTAAATCAGTGACCCTGTTTAACCCTCTCAGGCAGGCACCCTGTGGTCTCCTAGGGCCAGGAGCTCCCCAGATTACACAGAAAAGGATGTTTAGATGCCTAATAACAGTCTATTGGATCCGCGATGCTAGTTGCCTGTTCTAGGAAGTCTTGGCTTTAGAGCTAATAGGGTTTAACTTGCTCTGCATGCTGCTGGAAGAGTACTGGTGTTTGTAAAGTACACCTGAATCATTTAGCTTTCTCTAAACCAGACTAGGCAATTAGGAGGGAATAAAGAAACATTTATATTTTTGTTTGTTATGTTTAATTTGCTACTTTTCTCTCCGTGGAACAGTTGAAACAATGCTTTCTGCATTGTGTTTGGGTTTAATTTTTTATTCTAACAAACTTAGAGCATCTAATTTGGTTTAGGTTTTTGAAAATTCTTGGTGGGAGGAGAAAAAGCTCAAACTTTGTCAAGGACTTTTTAATATAGCGAGACAGTAGCAAACTTGCCAAAGAAATGGTTGCATGCTAAGCATCCCAATGCAAACAGAAGAGAATCCTATTTTTGTTCATTTTGGTTTGGTTTGGGATTTTTTTTTTCCCCCCTGTATTTTTCACCCTTATTTCCAGGTTCTTCAAGAGCAGCTACACGCAGTTGCCAGCTTCCCTCCATGTGGTACCCCAGCATGCCTTGTGCTGCTGATGCCACACATACCGTTCATCTGCCCTGGAGAACGGAGCTGGTCTCTAGGGTAAGGCAACGGCCTCAGCCCCAGAGGCCTGGCTCCTGCGGGGTCTGAGTGAGGGCATGCAGATTGCAAGCTTGCTCCCCTTCCATGTGTCCACACTTCCACTTAAGTGGGATTTCTTTTTTGTTGCAAATGAGATGCCTGGGAAATCCCATGCATAGTTTTCATTTGAACCTCAGTCCTCCTTTTGAAATGCCTGTTCTGAACTGCAAAGAGGGTGAATTCTAGATTTGAGGTATATAATACCTGGGTGCTCACCTTTCTTCACCAACAGTAACTAGTTTTCTGAAATTTTCATTGTTATGATTTCCAGTCCAGTGAGCCACAAATACTGTGAAGAGAGGTTCAGGAAATGGTACAGGACTGAGCAGAAAACTAGGTCCACTAACCTCCTCTCTGAGGCAGGCTCCAGTTTTTACTGCTGATTAATTGTGGATATGATGCCTTGCAAACTGTATAAAAGAGCACCACATGAAGGGAAGCTGGAGACTCATAGGTGGATGTAAGACCTTGGCATAACACACTAGGAACTCTGATTTTTTCATGTGCTTCAGACAGATGCACTTGTATGCATCACACTTCTTCCCAAGACTGAACAGATTCACAGCAGAACTGATGAGGTTGTAATGTTGTGCCACTCAGCTGTCGTTGCCAGTATATCCTGCAAAAGTAGCATCTGAGAGATGGAGAGACTGGAGAGAAGAAGGAGAGCCCCAGGCAGAAAAGGCATACAAACTTTCATACTTCAAGGCAATTCTAGATCATGGTACTTCTATGACAAAAGGTGTCATAGAAGAAGGTGCAGTCGATTTAATGTTAATGATGTTTCAAGGCTATATATTCCAAGAGGTCTGTGTACTTAGCTTTTAGAGATGCTATGTTGTGTTGGTCACATTTAGTTTTCTCTGGATAACCCACATGGACTGGAAGTTCTTTTAGGCAAAAACAATGGAGTTTTCAGACAGCTACAAGAATTTGGGGCTGTAAGAGAAATACAAATTCTTGCAAGTATTGCCAACATTGCGTCATGGCTCCTCCAAAAATGTGTCCACTCTGATGAGGTGATGGACTTGAACTCAGTGATCTGTAGAAGGAGCGATGACAACCTTCCAGAAGGCTAGAGGTATAAAAGTAAACCTTTTGCCTTTTTAAAACCTAATTATTTGCTGTGCTAGTTTGATTTAGGACATCTGTAGAAATCTATCTAGAAAGATGCTGAGATGCTGATTCCCAGACCTTGTTCCTGCACTATAGTGCTTGAAAACTGAGCTGCTGACAATTTGTGAACTAAGAAAAAATTGTGTAGTTCTAAGGTAATATATGTTTTTCTATATGATGCTACATAGCAGTAGGTTTCTAAGCTTTTTAACCTGGTTGAACTCAGTAATTTAAAAAAAAGGTATTCTGGTCTTTATTTTTTCCTATTCCACTTGAGAATGTTCACAGAGGGGTTTTGGTTTTTGAAAAAAATGCCCCCAAAATCCAAACAATGATGTCTGGTTGATTTTCAGGGGTGGCGAGGGGAGTAGGGGAAGAGAGACAGAGGGAACAAATTGGTCCTGAAATACTTGTCCCTCCCTGAATGCAACTTAGATTATGTTTTCAGTGGTAGTCCTTTCTTGACAAAGTTTTTTGTGTGTGTTTGTCCAGTGTTTGCTCTCATGTCCTGAAGGGAAAAAAATGACTGAAATTTAGCTGAATTAATTTGAAAAACTGGCTAGCCAGCATTTTTGGATGTATGTTTGCTCTTAAGTTGGCTGCCTGATAATTGGTATCTTGGGTTGTAATTTTGATCTCCTAAAGATGGTAGAGATTGTTAGTCTTTTCAGAAAGGATCAAAACAAGTGTAGTGAAGCAAGAAAGACAGGGACAGTATTTAACTCACTTGCAAATGATACTTAGTGCTATATATTCACTGGATAAGCTCTCACATGCTGAGACAGACACAGTAGGAGCTAGCCAGTAAGAGAAAAATATTTGGCGGGGGAAGTTTCCACTTGGCACATTTACTTGTAGTAAATATTTAAATGCACAACTTTTTAGAATTAAACAAAATTCCTCTATTGTCTTTTAGCAGTTTTCTCCCCTAAGTTATAATAATAGCAATAGTTCTAGTTATTATTCATTGATTTGCCTAATTAGAACTTGGAGCTAAAACTTGTTCTGAATGGGTGGAGGGGATGAAGGCAACTGTGCCTGAAGGAACCAGTGGGATTCTTACGTGGGCATGATGGCCATGTTCACTGAGAAGGGAGGCCTAGTCCCCAGGATGTTCAACTTACCTGCCCTTCAGTCCCTGTAAAAGCTCATTCACTCTTTCTGCACATCATGTTCACCACTGAGGGATGTATACAATAGGCAGTTGTCATCTTTTATGCAGAGCAGGTACAATAGATGTGAAGAAGCATAGATACATTGAAAAAACTCCATTTGAGGGAATACCAACAGCCGCTGCCTCCTAACACTTGTAGACTGCAGGCACCAGCTAGGGATGTGATGTAGCCCGTACAATGCTGTAATTCTCTCTATATATTGTTTCTGTGAAATAATCCAAAGACTCAAGTACCAAATGCTGGTTCAAAGGTAGACAGGCATGCTGGCATTTCATGCTTACTGAAATCCTCTGCAGTATGTTTCTCTGTTGGTGAGCTTTAGGTACAGCCTTGGCTTCTGAGTTAAGCTCATGCTGCAGCTGTGGCCTAGAGATATTACTGTTACATGCAGTGAAGGACATCTAACCATTTCAGAATGTATTGACATACATTTATACTGATCTGGCTTTCAAGCTCTGTGGACCATATTTCTCTCTTTTTATAATTATTTTGAGAACAGGTATTAATTCCCCCCCTTCATAATTTTGTAATTATATTTCAAATATTCCAATTAGAACTTCATAGTGTTTTGACAATTAATAAACAGAATAATCTAAACACATTCAGATTTCTGATACAAGGTATCATCTGAGATACCTCACAGTTACTCCTGGTAGTTGTTGTATAGATATCCTTTGGAAAAAACCTTGCAGTTCCTTGGATTAATTTTGGAGTTTCTTGTTACTCTTTCTTCTCATAGTTATGAGTTTCAGAAAAATAGCTGGTTTTCTGCATGAAAACATTCACACAATTCATCAGGAATTATGTGAACACCTGTGAATTTCATTTTAAAATAAACTAACCAGCAAAGCAACAAAGAGTTTCTAACCATCCTGCAAACTGGTTGTAGAGAAAAACCATACAAGCCAGGAGTCTCTACAGTCAGGATACAGGAATAAATGTTGGAATTTTTTTGTTTGTTTATTTAGTAGCTTGATTTTAGAGACTCATTGCAGGATTTGTTTGTATATAGGGCATTGGCAGAATGAAGATTCAAACTACAAACAGTTTTGGAAAATACAAAAAAAAAAAAGAAAAAACCTACAATTTTAATGCTGTGAAAATACTAAAATCCTGTTTCATACAGGAATAATAAGAATATTATTCAGTTACAGAACTGATCACTATGATTTTCAACTGAATTTATTAATTTGGACAACCTGTAGTGTATATTTCTTCATATCTTATATATATTCCCATAAATACATATAAAGGCAAAATAATACATACCAGACAATAAAAACAGTTATCTGAAGGCGTATTTAGATTGATAAAGGAAAATAATTTTTGCATCTGATAAGATTAGAGAGTTCAAGCAATGCAGTTTTAGAAGCATAGTCTCAAGAATGTAAAATTTCAATGACATATAAAATATAGAAACAAAAATATGAAAAGGATGGAGAATATGAAGTCCAATCATTGGAATAACTTTCTGAAGTAATGAGAAACTTGAGAGTATGGCTGACAAATGGGTACTGGACTAACAGACAGAAAGTGTGCATTCCATCAAAAGATGAATGGAAGTCCACAAAAGATTTTTTTTTTTAATTGGATAGAGGAGCATATGCAGAATGAGAAACATCTAATATATCATTCCCAAAGTATAACCTCAAGTAATGGCTGAGCCTTGTCTTGCATGAATACCTTTTAATGGCTAAAGTGGTTATTATGTACTTACTAGATGTTTAGAAAGCAAGCACAACAGGACAATTCATGAACACAGTGTGTGGTGTACAGTGTGTTTCTTTTATATGTAGTCTTTGGCTTCATGTTGCTGAATTAAGAGTAAACCAGTGGCTATGCCAAACACCTCAATAAAAGAACTTCTTAGTTATAGCTCAGCAAGGCTGAGTGAATCTGAGTTGTGGAAGAGATGACATTAAAGCCAGACTCTGGACCCTGATTAACTGTGTGTGGTGGGCAAGTGCCACACAGGAGGTGAGGTTCTGATGGATTTGAAGAGCCACAGTCTGTGGAGTCTAAGTCCTGATCAGTCAGAGAAGCCATCAGCCAATTCTCTTCTGCTGACCTTCCTTTAGCCTCAGAAACTGTTCTTGATTGGCTGTTTTATAGATACACTTACATATATTTACATGCATCATATACTTAACACCCCAGGATATCCCCAGTGCTTCTGGGGAAGAGGCATTCCCACTGTCAGGACTCCCCTGTAAGCATGTTCTTGGGTATGCTCAGCCCTTGCAGAAAAAGCTGTTGTGCTGAGGGTTTCAAATCTGCCTTTACTGGATATTGCATGTTTCAGTTATTTAATTTGATTTTTTGATTTCACAATTAATGGCCTCATAACAGCTGTATATAAAGTATCCTAGGACAATAAAGTTTCCAGCTGTCCACTGAATATGATAAACCTGTGTTATTTCTGATGTAGGTCAGCCAAAGTTGGAGATTTCCAATGATAGGAACTACACCACATTTCCTAATGTCTTACTGGAATCTACATTACAGTAATTTGAACTTGGTACTTCTTATCCTGTCCATTGCTGAGACCAAGAGCAAACTAGTTCCTTTCTGTAAGAAACTGTAGAGTTGAAAGTATTGTCATGCCCTTTCCTGCATTATGCAGCCTTTTCTGTCTTATGCAACACAACCCCATTCAACAACCCTTTTTTATAGGTCAGTTTTTGTTGTTGTGGTTTTGGGGATTATTTTTTTAAATAACACTGCAAACTTGTGGCTTACTCATCTTACACTACACCGAGGCTTTCCTTTTTTTTTTTTTTTCCCCTAAAACACTAGTACTGTAGTCAGCAGTTTCCCATTTTGTACATGGTGATTCTTCTCTTCATGTGTAGAATCTTGCACTTGTCTCAGCTCCTTAGAGGATTTTTCTAAAAGAAAGATACGGCCAAAATTTTTTTTTTTAAGTCGGAACCTGTCCTGCAGGATATATGCAGCTATATACATAGCTGCAGCCCTCACTACTCACCTTGTATGGAGATTTAAGAAACATATTCTTACTCCTGGCTCCAGGTTATCAGAGTATTCCAGCTGGTGCAGCTGTGATGAAGTTTAGAAGGTACCTTGCTTTTAAAATGCTCTGAGGCACCACGTATGCAGTCTAGTTGGTCTAGACAAAAATGTTACTGAAGAAGTTAATAGTTTGTAAGCAAATCTTAGTTTTGTTTTGACTCATGAGACCATCTTGATGCTATGTGTTCTGAAGAAGGAAACTGGCCAAAACCAATGGTTTTGCTACTTCTTCCAGCAAAAGCCTGGGTGCCACTAAACCAAGAACAATTAAGCTGGGGATACAGACAGACTCAAAAGAGAATATAAAGAATATTGAGTGGCAGCTTGGTAAAAGCTGTGTAATCCCGTAAAGTTGAAAGGTCAATATTTTTTAAAAATTACTTATGGATATAAACACTGGACTGGCAGCACTTCACTAGAACCTCACTTGCAGTACTTGGTTGCTTTGTGCTTTGAGAAAACTAAGTTGATCAGCTATGTAAGACTGAGTACCTTAAAAACTTTGTCCAAGGTTTTAAGTGGTTCAGGATTTCAGGTCTTGCAATTTTTATCCGTTTCTTGGAAACCACACAGTAAAGGGCTGAAGTTATTTGTGGTATATGCTATACTTAGATCTGTAAATAGAGATAGTTTAGTGTACCCAGCAAGAAAAAAGGTTAGGCCTCTCCTTTCAAGTTCTTATAATTTGCCTTAATGATCAGAAGACTCTTTGGAAGAAACACACAAAAATAATTTGTTTAGATACATTTTGATAAATCATCTTTCCTAAAAAAAAATGAATACACAGTGGTTTTTCAGTCAGTCAAGGTTCTTTTGCTGTTTACTATGATCCCCTGTGTGTTTTCATAGAATCGTCTCTTTCCTCTTCTTCGTGTGGCAAAAAAACCCCAAAATAGCTTTGCTGGAGGAACAAAAAGCATTTCTTCAAGAATGAAGAGAGAGCTAATCTGGTTAAATTCAACCATCTTCTGGAACTTACACTTTAAAAAATTACAGAAATGTGCCAGGTTTGGCATTTAATATCTATGAGTTTTTAAGAAGGCTGCTTTGGCTATTTCAGTTACTCACCATATCTCTCTGAGAGTTGAGACTGCTCCTGAGGATAGCCAAAGTCCAGCACTGGGGACAGGTGAGGCATCTTTTGAAAGCAGCTGCATGTATGCTGCATGCTGTGCAATTGCTAGCACTCCTTTTACTCTAGATTTTTTGTGTTGCTTCTGGGAGCTAATTTTGGGTTTTATATACAGTTCCCTCCTCTCTTTTGAGTTATCCATCACTGCCATTGGTTGGCTGGCCTCTCCCATCTTTCTTTATCTTCTTTTTTCCTTCTCTTTCATGTGCTGTGCCTTCCAAAATCCTTAAACTCAGGCTACCTAACCCTGAAGCCATTTCTATTTTTACTCTGATTTCTCCTCTACCAGCCCAAACATCACTGTTAGTTTGTCATAAGTCTTCAGTTTCTCCCTTCAGGAAACTACAGTGTTGCTCTCACTTTCCCTGAACACTGAGGAAAAAGAAAGTCTATAAGTGTATATGATCCAAAGCCCTTTGTCATGGACCAGCCATCTTCCTTCATTGATCTCTTGCTCTTCATGTATTTAAGTTTCTGTTTTAATTATTCAATTTTTATGTATTTTTCCCTTATATTTTTTAGATCTTCTTGTGAACAAGATATTCCTTCTTCTTTCTTTTTTGTCCTTGTACAGACATATTTTTCTGTACAAAGAAAAATTTAATTAATTTTATGTTTTTCCTACCATATTTCTGTTTATTTAGTGATACCCACTTAATAGGTGGCTTATGAAAAGTCCTAATTTATTTACTGTATTCATTTACTTTAAAGTAAACACATGCATATTTCTATAAAGTAGTGCCATTTTTATAGTTCTGTCACAGTACAAAGTTTAGTCTGATTTGCTGTCTTCTGTTGACACGTTCATATTAGCTCTTGTCCATTTCTCATGCTCCGTAGAATAATTATATTTAGATTCCTTTGCTACATGTGATTTATTGAACTAATCTGATGACTTCTTTTTTCTCTTGGAGTTGGTTTGTTTTTCGTTTTTTGTTTGTTTTTTTTTTTTTTTAATATATGCTAAAGTGTAAATGAAACTCTTAGCAACATTATCAGAAATTTCAACTGAAAAGAAAAATAGCAGTCTTATTCTTTGGAAGGTCTAGGGCAAAATAACAAGAGGAAAAAATATAGGTCATATGGGCCAAATGTTTTTGGAGCCATGCTGTGGCAAAGATTTTGGCCTGAAATGACCTGTGCTTGGCTATGTCTCCAGCTGTATGTCTTTGCCATTTTACGAGGCCTGAATACTGATTGTTGAATTAAGTGGTAAAACTGAGAAATCAAGGTTCCAACACCACAGAATACAGGAGTTTCCACATTGACCTAGTTGTCACTCTCATAAGGTCTGGATACCACAGTCACTCCACTGCATTTCCCTCACTAGCGTATTCTTTTAAGAAGGAGCCAGTCTCCTTTACTGTGATATGACTTTATTTAATACTCCCAAATCCCACTTCCTTGGCTTATGCAGCCTCTTTTCATTTCAGGCTCTGTAGTTACACTGCTGCTCCTGCATATTTTTATGCAACTACAGTAGATTCAGCTGTGGTAGGATATTTCTCCTAGCTGAAGCATTTATAAAACCATGAAGAGTGGTTGCATTAAAATGTCTGAGCAGGTTTTCACTGTAGAAGTAATCAAAATGACTTGCTGGGAATGAGAGCAAACACAAACATACTGAAAACCATGTTAAATAGTCATGGATGACGTTTGCCGTAGATTAACATCAGTAGACTAACTCCTATGTTTTCCATTTGATATGGTTGATTTAAACTGTATTCTGAACCATCTTTAACGCATCCCTAATAATATATTTTTTTTCCAGTTTAAACATGGATTGGGTGTACAGTTTCTGGTATACTTGGAAAATTTTCCTTCTTCTGTCCTCATGTCAACTGCTTATTGAGGAGACTTCTTATGCAAAAGAAGTAATTTATATGCAATGTGATATGGTTTGAGTTTTACTAAGTAGCCTGTCTACATTTTTTTCTCCATATAAGGAATATATCCTTCTTGGAAGCATCAGGTCTCTGTACTTCTTGCCCATGTTCCTAGACTTCTTTTTCAATGGATTTAACAGTAACTTTTTGGAGATCTCAGAATAAATCAGACTGAAATTGACTTTGATACAAGAAGGCCCTACTCGTAATGAAATCTGAGCGGGTTATGTCAGTTTACTCAAAGACTGAATTTAGCCTCACTGTTTTGTTGGGTCACTGGCACACTGTATTTTATTTTATATTGCAACAGCCAAGGCCTGGTTTTGGAGAGCTAAAAAAGTTCCATGAGGAGATGTTACTAAGCACATGTTTTTTTCAACAGCAGATATTTTGGAAATTTACATGTAATGTAGAGTTTTTATATGAAGATTGGTTAGTATACATCATGAATTTGTTTGGTTTTCTGTGATAATTTTGTTTGGTAAATCCTGATTTTTGCTCTTCCTCACAATACTTACAAGAAAAATTAAATAGAAGAAAGGTTTGTCCAACTATCTGGAATCCTCTGAAGTAAGAAACCCTGGCCCTGGAGGAAAGCCAAATGAGTAATGTAGGAGCAACTAGTTAGCAGAGCACTTGCATCATATTTGTCTGACAGAATACACTAACCTGTAGTTTATGAAAGAGTAGGAGGTTACTTTTTAGAGATAGTATTTTCCATGAACTGTAAAGGGAGAATTTATTTCAGTGTGGATTTCAGTGTTTCCTACAAAACTGAAAGCACACCTATTTCATTTTTATTTTAGGGAACTTGATAGTAATGTTAGAAGTGTATTCAAAGAAAACATTTGCTTTGATCTGAATACTGTAGTATGAGTATTAATATGAAGATGTTTTTCCTCAGAAGCTGTAATAATCTTCTGTAGTCATGTTTCTCTTGTATCAGACAAGGTTTTGAGGGTACCAGTGGTTGTTTGCTTCACTGCTAATATCAGATAGGCAAATATTTATCAGTTTCTTCCGTTTTGGAATGCTTTGATGAATATGTGCATCTTTGGCAAGGCTGACTTTCCAAGCAATGAAACTAATCTTCATATGAGACTTACATAATTATCACACTGTCATCTCTGTTGAATGGTAGCCAATAATTGCTTTGTATCAATCAATCAATCTTTTTTTCCAAGTTTCTCACCAAGGCTTAGCAGTCTGGTGAGAACATATATCCCTTATGAAGCTTTTCATGAAGACTTGTGCTTTTAAAGTCCTTCAGTCTCAAAGGGATTTTCTGGGAAGTAACATACCCTTGGTCTGAGCAATGAACTCTGTGTATGTAAGAGAAAGGGAGAAAATGGAAAAAGATCTGAGAAGGGGATGTGAAATATGAAAGCTTTGGAGCTTTTCTGGAACCTGCCAACTTAAAGGAGATGTTTTACTTTCAAGGGTTGCAAATCCTCAAAGAGCACCTGTGCTGAGTTTCACACTGCTAATTCTGTTGACTAAATCTTCTTTTAATGAATTGACGTGAAATAATAATTTTATTTGGCAAGCAGTGCTGATGGTAGGTGCAGTGAGGAAACCAAAATCAGGCCTCGGGGAGAAGATGGGGAAGGGACATGAGAATTCTAAATTTGATTACCAGTTACTTTGAAAATTTTAGTTGATGAAGTCTGAGCAAATGTCTACCTTGACTTCACCGAGGCTTATCACTGTCTCTCACAGTGTCCTTATAGGCAAATTCAAGAAGTGTGGACTGGATGAGTGGACAGTGAGGTGGATTGAGAGCTGGCTGACCCAGAGAGTCACTATCAGTGACATGGGGTCTGTTTGGAGGCCTGACACTAGTGGTGTCCCCCACAATTCAATATTGGGAATTGTTTAACTTCTTAATTAATGACTTGGATGAAGGGGCAGTGACATCCACAGCAAGTTTGCTGATAACACAAAGCTGGGAGGAGCAGCCAATACCCCAGAGGGCTGTGCAGCCCTTCAGAAGTGCCTTGACAGGCTGGGGAGATGGGCAGAAAGGAAATTCAATGAAGGCAAGTGCAGGGTCCTGCACTCGGGGAGGAATAACCCCAGATACCAGTACAAGCTGGGGGCTGACCTGCTGGAACCTTGGGGTCCTGGTGAGCAAGCTGCCCATGTGATGAGAAGGCCAATGGTATCCTGAGGTGCATCAGGAAGGGCATTGCCAGCAGGCTGAGGGAGGTGATCCTGCCCCTCTACTCAGCCCTGGTGAGGCCACATCAGGAGTGCTGTGTCCAGCTCTGGGCTCCACAGGACAAGAGAGACATGGAGCTCCTGGAGCAGGTCCAGTGGAGGGCAACAAAAATTATTAAGGGATTGGAGCACCTCTGTTGTGAGGAAAGGCTGAGGGAGCTGGGCCTGTTCAGCCTGGAGAAGAGACAGTTGAGAGGGAACTCATCAATGTCTGTAAGTATCTGAAGTGAGGGTGTCAGAGGACGGAGCCAGGCTTATAATGTGTATAGGAGTGATGACATTTACTTTGGCAGCAATCTACCTTTCTTGCTTAGTAATTTAAGCTTGTTCAAAAATGGGCATTTTATTATAGCAAAATGACAGGTAACATACCAAATAAGTAGTTATACTTATAGACCAGCAGTTACCTAAACAACTCTGGTGTTGGAGTGAAGATACAACTGAACATAACCTGCCACACCAGGGGGGTGACTAAGAGATCTGACAGTGCTTGGATTTATGTGCTCTTTAATGTTAGACAGGACAGAACAACAGGGATATTACACTTGCCTTTAGCATCTGTGATGTTATTAGAACTGTGCGCCAGTCTGAAGCCCAAGTATTGTTACAGGCTGATGATTAATTACGAGGGATTCAGAGGAATCTCAGTAATGCTTAGAAAACCTGCCTTCCATCTAGGAACAGGTTTTTAGGGTTGTACTTAAGATCAACTGCTGTCTTTATGAGACAAGAGGGTAATGGGATCCAGATGACCATGTACACAGTAAAAATAGGGGGGAAGTGGGTGTGGGAAGAACCACTGTTGTGACCTGTTCACTTCAAGTCATTTATTACTAGAGGGCCCATGCCAGGCCAGCTCCACTATCCAGATTTCCAAATATTTTTAGTGGCTCATGAGACTGTTGTGCTTGCCTATCAGTAAGACAGTTAGCTTGGTTAATCATAGCTAAAAGGAAAGAATTCTTTTCTGTCTTGATACTGTCCTTGTTTTTACTTTAGAATTTTAATATTCTAAATAATATTCTTCTTTTTTAATTTTGTTGTTGTTGTTGTTGTTGTTTGGTTGGTTTGGGGTTTGATTTTTTTTTGTTTGTTTTTCTATAGGGCACCAATGCCTCTGCTCTGGAAAAAGACATTGGCCCAGAGCAGTTTCCAATCAATGAACACTACTTTGGATTGGTCAATGTAAGTACCATTTTGATGTTACTTGAAATTTGCCTTGTTCCTTGGTTTCGTTTTGTTTTTCTCTCTCCCCTATTTTATCAATCTGATTCTAATGCAGGATTGTTTTTTTTAAAGTGCTGCTCATGTTGTAATTTTCAGCAAAGTGGGTTGCAAAACCGTATCAGATGTTTGAAGATGGCTTCATACGCCCCCAGAGAGAACAGTTCTCTGAATATTTCCAGGGGTTAGAACATAAACTTAAATAAAATTAAAAGTCTATTTTAGCTGTGAAATAGGAGGGAGGAAGTGGTGGAAGTATGTACAAGTTTAGGTACAGCATTCTGCATTGGCGACTCTTAAGAGAAGCTTTTTTATTTGACCAAGGAGAAAATGAGTGAGAAGAGTGTTTAATCACTTGTTTGTTCCCAGAGAAATTATATAGATATAGCAATTTTTTCCATTGAAAACATTAGTCATTCCATTACTGAGCAGTAAGAGAGAACCCAGATATGGAAATAAATTTAATGAAATCCACTACAATAAATACTTTCCTTATAAGTGGAAACCTTTCCTTTGTACCTTAGTTAACTTAGAACACCACAGTTTCTCTCCATGGAGGGTCATGGTGGGTGTGGAAATATATTTCTACTGCAACTACATGGCCAAATGGCTGGTTTGTGACAGTGACAGGAGTCAGAATTTGAATGAGCAGCTAGTTTTGTTGTGATGCACAGGGATTAAGCTTGTTTTTAATTTTGCATGGCAGTTTGGGAACACCTGCTACTGTAACTCCGTGCTGCAGGCATTATATTTTTGCCGGCCATTTCGGGAAAATGTATTATCATACAAGGCCCAACAGAAAAAGAAGGAAAACCTCTTGACTTGCCTGGCAGATCTTTTCCACAGTATTGCTACTCAGAAGAAAAAAGTTGGAGTTATTCCACCAAAGAAATTCATATCACGGTTACGAAAAGAGAATGGTAAGTGTAAAACTGAAGTCCTCTAAGGTATTCATGCATTGATCAAAAAAGTATAAATAAATATTGAGCAATGTGATCATATTAGTCAGAAATACAGGTTAGATTTGTAAATTGCTTTTAGTACTTTGTGGGGTGTATTATTATTTTAGTGTCTGTGTATACGATATTATGCTTAGAATAACCACACCAGACTTCATAGGCTCCCAGAGGTGTGTGAATTAGTGACGTTTTCACACCATGGTGGGGCAGACCTTACTGTAGAGTGAGCTAGGGCTGGGAATAGGGTGACACTGCTGTAATTTCAAATTATTTTCTTGTGGAGTGTGGCAGAGAGAAACATGGAGGGGAGCTGGCAGTATAGAAACTGTGTGACACAGGAAGGCTGCAGGCACCACCAACTCCAGAACACCTTGGAGGAAAAGGAACTGGGTACATGTGGGGTGGTCAATCGACTACACATCAGCTGCTGCTCTGGTTCTTGGAAGTGGTTGACAGTCTTACTTTGTAAAGCATCAGACCCCTTTTGACCATTAAGTTGCCAACAGCATGTACCTAATTTTGTAGTAGTTCTGGCTAAGGGATATGAGAAACATTTTGAAGCCTGTCACAGCTCCATTTTGGCCTGGATTCTTATTGCTGTGGATGGTATGCTTAGAAACAAAGAGGCTTTGAATGAAGAGACAAAGTATGAGTCAAACACCTGGAAGAAATTGCTTCCTGGTGACAGGATATAAATGGGCAGGCTGTTTTTTTCAGAGCACACATTTGAAATCATGAAAAAGTTTACTCTGAGTCATCTAGTGATAAATGCTCCCACACTGTTGGGGATCACTTGTAAAGACTGGATCTTATGTTTTCAGCTTTTTTAAATTAGGGTCAGAGTCGTTGTGTATTACCCTGCTTATATGTCCAGGCTAGACACTACAAAGCCAAGGGTTCTGTACAATATTTTCTGAGGAAATCCACATGAACTTTTTCAGGAGCAGGGGGATAAAAATACACATTTCTGGAAACACACATTCTTTTTCCTTTGAAATGGTGGGCAAGTTAAGCCTTTACTGGTGAAGTCTACTAAATCTTCACTGGGATATTTTCCCCTCTTCCTGAAAGCATTTTGTTTTGAACAGGACAAGTCTTTTCTCATCAGACTTGTGTGTGAAAAATGAGCTTTGTTAGATGATGTTGTTATTACTACTTGAAGTGAATTAACCTTGACTGGCTGCCAGGTGCCCACCAAGCCTGTCTCTCACTCCTCGTCTCAGCAGGGCAGGGGGTGAAGATAGGAGGAAAAAAACCTCATGAGTTGAGATCAAATTGTTTAATTAAAAAAAAAGCCAAAGGTTACATGCAGAAACAAAGGAAAACCAAAGGAGATTTATTCTCTACCTCCCATCAACAGATGATTTTCAGCTACTACCTGGGACATAGGGCCTTGGCATGTGTAGAAGTTTGTTTGGAAGAGATGTATCTTAATAATGAAAACCCACCCATCTTTCTCTTAGATTTTAGTGGTGAACATAAAGTCACATGGCATAAAATATGACTTAAGCCAGTTTGGGTCAGCTGCCTCATGTATATCCCCTTCCCAACCTCTTTCACACCCAACCTACCAGCCTTTGGGCAGGATGAGGGTTAGAGGGACAGCCTTGATGCTGTGTGAGTGCTGCTCAGCATCAGCTGAAACACTGCTACATCATCACCACCATTTTAGCCATACCTACAAAGAGCAGCCCCCTGTGGGCTGCTGTGAGGAAAGGTAACTCCATCCCGGACACAGTACACAAGTATGTGTCAGCATCCAATGGCTTCAGTTTTCCCAGCCACGTGGCTTACTGTCAAAACTCTGTGATGTTCCTGAGTGTCTGAGGGACTTGGAATATGTGGATGGAAGTCAGTGCTGACTAAAGTTAGGCAGTGTCTTGTGTAAGGAAATAATTTAGGATGAGTCACACTCTTGCTTTCTTCATTGACTGTAATGGGAGCCTACACAACCAACTTCAATGAGTGTAACATTCTAGACAGCTAAAGTTAGGTGAGATGAAGCTTTCCCCCAAGGTGGCTTCACTGAAGCCAGGGTGACTGGCTGCAAAACTGTTCTTTGGGATGATTCCAAATACTTTGCTGAGCAAGGGCCTGCACAAGTATTTGGAAAAAAAAATAATTTTCTTTCTTGGAGGAAAGGATATTCAGCTGTACAAATCTTGACTCTCTTCACAGATCTCTTTGACAACTACATGCAGCAGGATGCACACGAGTTTTTAAATTACCTGCTGAACACCATTGCAGACATTTTGCAGGAGGAGAAGAAACAGGAAAAGCAAAATGGGAAACTGAAAAATGGCAACATGAATGAAGCTGAAGAGAACAATAAACAAGAACTCACCTGGGTGCATGAGATTTTTCAGGGAACACTGACTAACGAAACTAGATGTTTGAACTGTGAAACCGTAAGCATTGGAGTAGATTTTTTTTGGTTGTTGCCCATTAATAGATAGATACATTTTGTATATATAAATATATGAATCTTTTCAGACATCTGAGAAATGTGGATATTCCTGTAGAATTTACTTCTTGAAGTGAGTATATTCTTTTCTAAAAATTTATTTTTCTAAGCATTACTTGGCTAGTCTCTGCCAGGTTTTGCTGTCCTAATATATATCACTACAGTTAAAATCCTTGCTAGTGAATCAATACCTTTCTTTATCACTGAAATTGTGAGAGAAGGTATTCACATCATATTCACATAAAAAGTGAAACGTGAAGATGAATTTGTGTTAATTCCATCTTAAGAGTCTGACAGGTATACAGAGGATTCATTATTAACAAACTGTTTTCTTTTATCTCCCTAATATTTTCTAGACCATGATGTCAGTTTGAAATCTCTTATGTTTGAGCTATAAGTAAAAATTAATTTTAGTTGGGAAACCTAATTGCAAGTCTCCTATTGATTACTGTCTTTTTCAAACACATGTTCCCATTGTAAGAGAGATGAAATAATTTTTTTAAATTATGCATGTGAGGTTGCATGAAAGAGTAACACAGACAGGAAAAATAAATCTCCTTTGGGGAGAACAGTGACACTGACCTTCCACAAAGGTTGGAATTAACATCACCTAACCTTTGCTTGGTAAAACAAAGTTGATAGGCATCAAGGATGAACTAGTTTTCTCAACTGCAGGTGATGGAGATTGTGCAGGAAAGTCTCTCCATCAGTCTCTAGGCTGTTTGATGAAACAAAGTTTTTAGCAGTATCCAGTGTTTTGTTCCATACAGCTCATCTAGTCTCTTAGTAATGGTGTTACTAAGCTGTTGCAATTGTTGGTGCAACAATGCTGAGAACTGGGCCAACAAACTGATCTGGCCTAAGAATGATGTACATTTACTCAGATCAGTGCTGCTACTCTGGGCTTCCACAAGGAAAACACTTCAGATTAACTGCATTAAGATGGGAGAATGTGCCCAGAAAAGGTATCGTCAGATAGCAAGCTGAGGTTTAGACAACTGAAGTTTGGTGAGATAAACTCTACCCAGGTCCTACCAGATGTGTAAAAGAACACAGTCTGATATTTCTAATTGTAAAGAATAACTCTGTATTCCAAGAGAATATATATGGCTTTTCCAAGGACTTGGTCAGAGGAGGATGGTGAGGAGAAGAGACACAATGATAGTCAACATGAAAAAAGATATTGGAGCAAGTTTGGAACAAGCTTGTATAAGTGAACACATGAAAGAGACACTGAAAATTAATTATTTAATATATTTCAGTTATAAAATCTTGGGTATTATCAAGTTAAAATAGGTGAAAGGTTAGAATTATTTTTTAAATCACAATCTTCTCTAAATAGTTGTGGCCTAATTCTAAATCAATATCTAGTGTTTACTTAGAGAAACAGTGGTGAAGTGAGGATGTGTCCTTGGATAACAGCATAACTGCACAATTCCCTACTTACAATTCAAAGTGATGAAGCTTTATGGAAAATATAGCTTGTCTGTAGCTTCCTCTGAATACAGACATACTGTATTCTAATCAGGATATTTTTCCAGTTTGTTTTTCTTGGATTAGTGTAACTTGAAATCTTAGAAAAATAGTAAAAGGATTAAAAGTTATTTCCTTGCTAAAATATTCATAAGTAATACATGAAGAATCATTCAGGTTTCAGCAGTTCTTATTCTCACAAAGACTGCAGTTTGAATCTGGTTTTCCAGCTACCTTTAGTTATTCTTGCTCTAAGTAGCTCATCTTCCCTTCCAGTAAATATTTGATGTGCAGAAATCAATAACAGAATTCCTAACTTCTTTGAGGCATTCAGATGAAGCACGATACTTGCCAAGGACTTTTTCAAGTGTTTAAGTTCTTCTCATGATACTCAGTGTGTCTGACAGAACTCTAGTTCCAGCTGTAGAGACATAATGTTCTCTGAAGCTTTGTTGCTTTATCTTTCAAATTTTAGCTGTATATTTATACTGCAGTCAATTGCTGCCAGTTTTGTGGTTTCCTGTCTTCTCTGGGTCAAGTCATGTCTTAGGGAGGATTTTTGTTTGAAGAACTGCTGTTTATTTCAGTTGGGTGTGCATTATGCCTCTGTACATCTTTGATAATACCAAAATTAATCCAGCCAAAGGTGTTTCTCTGCATTCAGGTCTGATATGGGCTGTATTCACCAAGCTTATAGGATCCGTGACATAACTCAAATATGAGCTCAAGGTGGTACATAACTATCACATCCACAGAATTGCAAAAATCTGAGCATGAGGGACTTCTACCAGAACAATGAATTCTTCCCCTCACAGAAGTTCTCGATTTGGACTTCACTATTCTCCCATTTGATTTAGTTATTCTGAGGAAATGCAGTCATAGGAGGCAAAATATGGGGTGTTCATGCAACATTTTATAAAACATTGTTATGAATATAACTGAATTCATATGTAGTAAATAATTCTGCAGTCTTGACTCAGCTGACGTATTACAAGAATTAGCCATTTGGATGGTTTTTTGTTAATATTAGTTCACCTCTGAGATTAAACACTCTTAGTGAAAAATAATTTTCAATGCAAAAAATCAGGATCTGTGATTCTGAAAATATTTGGACTTAAATTTTTTAAACAAAAACTCTTCATTATAATTTTTCTCCTCTTGTTCTGTCTAAAACAAAGATTGGCAGTACCAAAATGATTTTGCAAAATATTATCATTGAGCCATTTTTACCTTTATTCTTTTAAATTTTTTAATCAAAATATTGACCAGGAACAATATCCAATGGGGAAATGTAGCTGTGTCAACCAGAAGTATAAACCCACCCTTTTCAATACTTACTAGAGAGAAAGGATAACATGGTTAAGTATGACTTTTGTGACACAAACATGTTTGGAAATTATCTTCATTGCATCCTTAATAATGGATATAATTATGTAAGAATAAAATGTGAATGTCTATTGTAATATGTTATACAAAGGGTAAACAAATTTCTGATTAAAAAAGAAAGCAGAGTGTGTTACATAACAAGGAAACATATGTAATGCACCAATCCCAGGTAATATAGGGGAGGATGGTTCACCTTTACTGAACAGTAAGCTGTCATTAATGGCCCATGGTGCGTGGGATTGGATAACTGGAATAGACAGAAGTGAAATTATATGAAATTTGTAGAATTAATAATAAATATCACTTTGAACATTAGTCACACTGAACTAAAAAGAAAATAAAGCATTGAAATTAATAATTTTTATGTAAGAGCAATTTCTACAGTAATAAATATCTTTAGCATTTGCTAAAGATATAAACAGCATTTAGATGTATGGCATCTCTGTTTTACATCTATGTTTTTTGCAACAGGTTAGTAGCAAAGATGAAGATTTTCTTGACCTTTCTGTTGATGTGGAGCAGAACACATCGATTACACACTGTCTAAGGTAAATGAATGTATCTTTTTGGCAGATAGTTCTAACTGCTAGATTTTTCAGGTCCAGTAGGTACAGAAAAGAAAAGTAGAATAACATTTGGATTTGAACGTACCCTAAGTGGGAGAAAAAGACTTTAAACTGGATATTTCCTCTAATGACAAAATATACATTATTGTACTTTGCTTTACTCACTTTCGCTTTCAATGTATGTGTGTGAAAGAGGAAAGTAAATCAACTTTCAGGGAAAATAATTGATTGCATTGTTGTCTGGAAGAATTGCTGCAGAATAATAATTGGCTTCAAAGAGATTTAAATGTGCTTATCTTTAAGCTTCTACACAAGTGCTTTGTTGATTAGGATTTATATGCATATTAAAAGTTAAGTGTGTGTTTTGCAGAATGAGTGCTAGAATCCACAGAGGACAAAATACTTCAAAAGTATATATTATTATCAGAAATTTCTTATTCTGTGTCTCACCCAAAAAATTATGTGAAGTCTTTCATTCTAAATTTCTCTTCTGCAGCTAGTATATTCTTACCTTAAAAACTGTAGATATCAAAAAAACCCTTCAGTCTTACATGGGTGATTATTCTGAGAGATTTAAAATGTCCAGAGTTTTGATATTAACACAATAAACCACTACCTATATTTAAGACCAATATGTTGCTTTTCTAAGGTAATGATTATCAATTGGTCAAACTCCAAAATTGCTATCAAGGTTGAAATTGCATTTATTAGTTATTCTGGAATGCCTAGGAGGGATTTCCTGGTGTGTCATCCCAAGGTGAGAGTTACAGAAAGAGAAAGAATGTGAGGTACTAACTATTTCCTGAATGAGAAAGCAGCGACTTCTCTGTGAATACAACAATTGTACTAAGTAACTTCTGTTATAATTTAAAGTTTTTTTTCCTTCTCAGCTTGTGTTCAGTCTCCTTTAGGATACTGTAGCAGTCCTTAGCCCTCAAGTAGTCCACACTTCATTAATTAGCCTCCCTGTAATAAGTGAGCAAACCAAAGAAAGGCTTTGGAAAGCAATGCATTCTCTTTTTCTCCTGTAGTGTCTTTGCCTCTTCATCGTAACCAATAGTTGAATTGGTACTAAAGGCTTTTGTTTGCACACTTTTGAGTTCTTCACTGTACCCACCACCCTGAACTTGCCAGTATTACTTACCTTTCCTTATGGTGTTCAAAGTCAATTTGAAATCTCACTGAGCTGCAAGGATGCTGCAGTGCCCTTTGACGTCCTTTCTAATCTGAGTTATTTGGTTCTGTGGTACTGGAGAATGAGCTCTGACATTTCTTACAGCTGAGTCTGGTGAACATGTTAGAAACTGTTGCTGTGTAGAAGTTATCATCTGTCCTTCATCTTTCTCCAGTTTTTTATTCACATTCTTGATCTTTTATATTCTTGGAAATGTTTTGTTGAGAATGGCCATTATATGTAAAGGTAGAGTAAGTATTTCAGTAAAAATACCAATAGCATTTCTTCTACTGAATAGACAATGGCTGTAGCTTAAGATGTGGAACTGCATTTGCACAACTGCAACCAACAGTGAATGGTGGAGTTGAAAATGACTCCAAAGAGGTTAGCCCCTACCTTCATGTCAGAGAGGATGCTTATCCAACCTATTCCAGAAGATCTTTTTAGCAGTATTATCTTAATTGTTCATCCCAGTCCTTCCTGTTCTTTACTACTACTTTTTCCTGCTGTGTAATATGAATCTTTAATGTTCCAGTTCAAGCCTTTTTCTACTTGCCCTCTGTACTCTAGACATAAACCAGGGGTTTCCCCCATTCCCCTTAACAGTAGCCTTTTACATACAAGAAGAATGTAATCACTTTTTATTAAATTTAAACAGCCTAAGGTCATTCAACTTCTCCTTCTCAGGCTATCTTCTCTGCATCTCTACACATGTTCATTACTCTTCAGCCTTCTCTCGAAGTAGACCTCTCTCTTGAACTCTGTCTTTCTTGAAGTGCTGGTGTCTAGAACAGAGCATAATATTCCAACAGAGATCTATACAATCCTGAGAAGAATGGATGCCCTAAGTCTTTTTATGCATTCCAGTGTAGTGCCTTTACCCCAACAGCATGACATGCATTTTGAAGTTTACCCATTGCTCCTTTCAGAAATAAAGGAAAGCGAAATCCCAATTTTTCTGTTCTTGGGGTGGGAGGTACAGGCCACTATTTACAGATTGAACAGGAGGAGAGTTACCACCTCTCATCTATTCTGCTTGTGTTTTATGTTAGCAACATGTCTACCTATGTTTGCAAAACATATATTCAGTTAGAATATAAATTTCCTCTCATTGCTGTCTGGTATTATGTATTATTATTCAAAATGTAAATGCTTTTTACTTTTGGAAAATGGTTTCTTTCAATAGGAACATCCAAGTTATTACTCTTTTTGGAATCTTTGCTGTTTCCTTTCTTTTAACAACTGCTTTGCTGCATCTTAATAGCTTTAAGGGCTGCTGCATTTAAAAGGTAAAATACAGAAAAGCTGTGCAAAACAACATCAAAGTATAATGAATCTCTTTACCACTACAGATGGTCTTTGTGTGCACAAGATGTCCAAAGAACAGAAAGAATACAAGCCTCTGGCATAGTCTAAACCCACGGGATAGACAGTTGGGCCTGAAGCAATAGAAGTCCAATAGCAAAGATAGTATATCCATTGTTTTTATTTCCACTTGGAGTTGCAAATTTTACTAGTCAGTTTGATCCTGACTTGTATAATAATTTATATTACACTAATAATTTTCTCATCTCTTAAAACAAAAAATTAATATTATTTAGGCATACAAACATCTTTCACACTGTAGCAGAAAGGCTGTAGAAGCACAAGGTCAATGATAAATTAGTACATCTTGAACAGGTGTATTTAAAAATTTCTTTTTCTTGCTAAAATAACATATAAGCAGAATGCAGATTGGACTATTAATGGAATAGGAGGGAGTTAGACATATCTTGAAACTAGTTTTGCAGATCTAGGGAAGAGTTCTGCAAGGCTGTGGCTCTTGCACATGCAGACTTTGTGAATTCCAGTCAGTGATCTGCTGTTTTTAACTGTTCAATATCTGTTAGAAGTGCCATGCTGGAAATTATCAATTGCTGAAAAAGTTGCTGAAGTTGCAATTATTTCAATGCCTAAGCATTTTTTCAGTGAAACATTATTTTCTAGTACTACTAATAATAGATACCATAATGCTACTAATAAATAAATAAATAAATAAATAAATATTACTACTACTAATAAATAAGGCTAATAATAACTATTAATAGCATCAGTATAACTAGTACATAAAAGGAATTCAGAAACTCTTTGAGTTTAATTAACTTTCATGGGAAACTTGGCATAGAACAAACCAATATTTATCAAATTTCTACCATCTGCACATGTTTTTTCATGTTAGAAAAACATTATTTCCTTGCTTCACTTTGAGATGGGAAAAAAACGAAAAAATTCCCCAAGTCTGTTTGTTTGTTTTTTTAAGTTGACACTGTAGACTTTGAAAATAAACATCAGACTCTTTCTCTAACGACCAACCTAAAACTTTCACAGGCGCATTCTACTGAGTCTTATGTTCCCTGCACATATAACTCATCTTTAATATTTTCTAAAGTTTCAACTCTTCACTTATGATGCCCTGAAAGGTTACAGCGTCTTTCAGAGGAATTGGCTAAATTCAGTTAATTTTGTGTTTAAATTCAAATGTGAAATCAGGTATTGAGATCAGTTTACCACTGAAGCAAATCCTTCCCAGTGATAATGCTTTATTTTCTCCTAGATAAAAAAATAATACTTATGATCAAAATTTAGCTGTAACTTATCTTTCAGAAGTTGTATTTTTTCCTAAATTTCAGCACTTTTTCCTCAGTGTTAAGACCTTATAAAGAAAATAAATCAGTAAAAGTATTCTCAGTTATTAAAAATATTATGCAGTCATACAAAGTACTTCTTTGTCATGCTTGGTCAACCGTAAACTTTAATGAAGTTATGTAATTAGCTTCTAATATCTATGCCCTAGCAAACTATATGGTCTTCATCTCTCCCATCTACCCCTGTAATGATGATGTCAGGAAGAAATAATCATCCAGAATCCTCCCTTTGCCTTGTAAGACAATTCTGGTGCTGCCTTCTGTGAGAGCAGGCTGAAGTTGCAGGCAGTGTGGATTCAGCCTTCATGGATGTGAATTGTAGAAGGGAATTTATTTGGGTCTGAATGGGTCTGAATTTGCCTGGAGTTCAGAAGGTAGGGGGCACTCAATAAGACAGTTCTGAAATTCTGATATATCTATTTATGGCCCAAATTCACATTTTAAACTCATGTGTTTAAAATGGAAGATAGGTGCTTATATCTACATTCATGTTCTCAAAACATCTGCTCAGCTGCAATGTAACACAAGAGGTGACAAAACCAATTATTGTTATTTTTTTTTACAGTTAAGTGGTGTTAAGTACCTAAAATTCTGCTCCAAAGTGTATCAGCACAGTGACTTCCAGCAGATTATTTCTGTGAATTGAGAGATGCTATCAAACCAGACTTCCACTGCCTTTGTCTCTTCAAAAGCTCCAGCTCCAGAAATATCTCCCAAGTGTATTTTCTTGATCAGGATTTACAGAATTTTCTATACCAGCTGCCTCTTTCCTTTTTTAGGAAAGGAAAAAGTATTATCTAAAAACTTCTGGGTAACTCTTCAAAAGGTTAGAGGATGCAGGAATCTAAGTTCAATTTATTTCTTCATTGTAAGAGAATTCAAACCTCTCTTATGGAAGAATACCATAAAATGTGTGAGATATTTGGGGATGGCAGAAGTGCACCTAAAGTTGCTTCATTCTGCAAATAATTTAAAAAGAAACAGAATGGATTGAGTGATTATACCCAAGTCTGGGCAGCCTCTTTATGTGAGAGACCAGATATAGGTCCCATTTTGAGACACCTGACCTTTCATTTGTATCATATAGAGGGCCTCAGCTCCTGATATAACTTGTCATAGCAGCCAGATACCCTAATTCCATTTGCAAACCCCAGTACAGCCGCTTCAGATGCTTTAGAAAACTGGAATGGATGAAGATTTCATCCTGTGTGTCTTTTGGGTTCCAGTTCATCAGCCCAGGTGGGGCAAATGCATTCAAATCCTTAAAAACCTGATGATTGTATTTATTTACAGAGATTTCAGTAACACAGAGACGCTATGCAGTGAACAGAAATACTACTGTGAAACTTGCTGCAGCAAACAAGAGGCACAGAAGAGGTAAGCTAAGAGTAGGCTGTTTCACCATGCCTCTCCTGGGCTCTGGCAAACTTACTCCTTGATATTTATTTTGTTTAAATCCTTAGAAACTTTACATCCCAAATGCATTCTCTGTGTGGACCAGAGAACCTGTAGACAGATTTAAAGGCATGTGTCTTAGTCTAGAAGCTACTTCTAGTTGACTATGGTTACTTAGAAAGTGTTTTTATAATGCAGACATTTACTTATTAAGGGAAGAGAGAATGGCTTTGAACTGGTCAGGTGTTTATCATATGTGTTGTTAATGGTTTCACAGGATGAGAGTAAAAAAACTGCCAATGATTCTTGCCTTACACCTCAAGAGATTCAAGTACATGGAGCAATTGCACAGGTACACGAAGCTGTCTTACCGGGTGGTGTTTCCTCTGGAGTTACGTCTCTTCAACACCTCTGGCGACGCCGTCAACTTAGATCGGATGTACGACCTGGTAGCAGTTGTTGTTCACTGTGGGAGGTAACGTGCTTTCACGTGTATCACAAGCTGTTGCCAGATGTTTGCCAAGGGCAGGGCTATCCCTGACAAGATAGGTGGGACTGGGGGGCAGGGCTTAAAGCCTGCTGCTGCACAGGCTTGCATGTGTCTTGGGCTGAACTATTTAGTCAACTTCCCTCATAGTAAATCAGTACTTGTTTAAAAAATAATGTCTCTAGTCTCCAAAAGTCACAAGTTTGGTTTAAATTGATGAAACTACCTCCTTCCTCATAAAACCCCTTAAAAAAGTTGGGAGCCAGGACTGTGTGAGGGCCAATGTAGGCCCCACAACAGATCATCTTGGTCAATTTTCCCCCCTATACTTAGTTCTTAAAGTTTTAGAAGTATTTGATGCCTACCATGAGCAACTTTTTAAGTGTTCTGTAGGATAATTCACTAAATGGTCCTGGCACAGGTGAAAACAACACCCTTAGCTTTCAGTTGATTAGCTTTGCAATGAGTTAAAATAAAAAGATGAAAGGACTAAATGTCTAGTGTACCACTGCAGGCAGATTTACCATGTTTTTCATAACATTTTGTTATAATTCTGCATTCCTAAAGAAATGTGACTTAACAAAATGGACTCAGTAGTGTAGTCTAATATTTTCGGGTTTTGTTTTTTTTTCTAGTGGACCGAATCGGGGGCATTACATTACTATTGTGAAAAGTCATGGATTTTGGCTCTTGTTTGATGATGACATTGTAGAGGTCAGTATGCTGAAAGACATGAGCACAACTTTTGTATTAATTTTTGCTTCCTTACTTGGGGTTAAAATTCTGATCCAGAACTGGGTAGAGATTACCAGTCTGCAAAGCCTCAGTTTGGTTGTAATGTTTATTTCAACTCTGTTAGGAAGAACAGTTGTAAACAAAATTATTAATCCTGTAGTTTATGCTCAGTCAGTATCAGAGGGTTTTTTATTTCATAGCAACATCAAATGTTTTTAATACCAGACTTTAGGAGTTTAATTTTGAATGTTTTCTATAGCTAATAAAATCAATTCAATTCATTAAAACCTTATCACTTGGTAAAATTGAACTAGGTAAAGCTGGCATTGCTGTAGAATTTTCAGTTCTGAAAAGGGAAGTTACAAGAAAGTCTGAATTGTTTTGTTGATCTGGGATTGGCTGAATGTAGATTAGAGTAGAATCTGTCCCACAGCTGTTGCAGATTCTGTCTAAGCATTCTGAAATTCATTCTTATGCAAACCCTTTATGTCATTGTGGCACACTGGCAAAACTGAGGTTTCGAGTCTGATTTCCCAAGATGTAAGGAAAGTAAGCACTGGGATGCTGGATGGGGCAAGTCTTGAAGAAGATTTCTGAAAACTTGAGAAAGATGGGATCACACTGTCCCATTTCTGTGTTTTAACAGTGTTCATTACTGCATTCCAAGGAGTCTCTCTGTTACTGGAAAAAGCCTAATTCACTTAGGTTCAGTGACAGAAACATGCCTATGACTTTGAGATCAGCAAAGCTCAGCCCCTAATCTTTACCCTTCCACTGCTTAAATTGCAAACACAATTTGCTAATTGCTACCTCTAAACAAATAGCTGAATGTCTTTTCTGTTCATACAGTCATTTAATCTGTGTTTGGTACTTGTTTTATCTAACAGCATATTGAAAAAATATTTATTTTGCAGAAAATAGATGCTCAAGCTATTGAAGAATTCTATGGTCTGACCTCTGATATATCAAAAAATTCAGAGTCTGGCTATATTTTATTCTATCAGTCAAGAGAGTGACTTGGCAAACTGATAATTACGCACAAGGATGCTGGACACAAAAGAGGTTGATGGCTCCCCTGAACTGACTTTTACACAGACCACATCTCGGATGGCTGAACAACGATACGCTGTCTCCTATTCAATGGTCTATGTGATGTTGACTCTAACCGTCCATTTTTCACATTCAGAACTTTGGTTTGGGGGGTGGGGGGTGGTTTGTAGTTTTTAAGTCTGATCGAAGAGCTAATTGAAGTCAGATTTTAGCAGAATTTATATGGACTAACATTTGCAGATATTAAGATGTGGATGTCAACTGTAAAACCCTATCCAGCTAGAGTAGTATTTTATATGAAAGTGTGCATTACATTTAGGGCAAAATTATTTAAAACTTTCTAGATGGTTTTGGAGTGTGTTGATTTACAAAGCATTCCTTTAAATACATCCTGACATATACTTACCCCTTTTAAGTCTAATGAAGAAAATCAATATCATGATGGTTTAAGTTGTGGTTGTTTAGGGGATTTTTTTACATGACACTCTGCTGCAGAAAAGATATTCTTCCAAAATCATTTCAATTTTGGTGGTTCAAAACTTTCAGTGTGTAACCACAGACCTAAAATTCACATAGGGGGATTTAAATTACACTGGAACTAAGTAATTCTGTATGTTCAGTCACTTTGTCGTGAGATGGTACAGATGAGGTGAGATTTCAGAACTTACAGAGCACTGGAAAAAAAGAGAGTAAGATCACACATATGATACAGAGATAAATTGCTTTTATAAAGATTGATCTTTTTGTTAAAATGATATCATAGATTGTTTACTTTGATTGAGTTTGCAAAGATTGCAGAACTGCTCACATGTAACATATTCATTAGGACTGAAATTATCCAGTCCATTTAAATAAGCATTGTTTGTACATAAGACACAGCTTGATCCTGAAATTTTCTAAATATCTGTAGGTCCCATTTTCATTTCTCAAGACAGAGTCTATTTCTGAGAAACATAATGCATAGCAACCACTAGTGCACATGCTATCATGTATATATCATGCTTAACATTTTGGTCATATTTGACAGAGTTTTGTCACCACAGGAACAGAGAGAGATCTGGAGTGCTTGATTTCAAAATCAGTGCAAAAGGCTTAGTTTGTGATTTTCCTGGGTGAATTTGACTGGCACTTGTCATGGACTAGCTAATAAAATTTCTGAATTCACCCGAATACCTGAATTTGGCAAAGAATAAATGTAGAAGAAAGTATCAATAGGGTTTGAGAAGGGATTGATAATGGCTTGAGTCAGTGATAAAGCTGGGTAAATACCTTGTTCAGTTTGACATTTTCACTTCGTTATATGATTCTTGAACTTCTGAATCCAAAGTCCTATTCCAATGACATCAACAGCAAAAACACTCTTCTTGTCTTTATGGGGACTGACAGTTGGTTCTAGTATTTATTAGGAAATATTCTCATCTCACAAAATATATTTCTACCTGTTACATTTTATTCACTCATTATGTATTTATCAGACAGTGTTGCTTTTTTCCTTTTCTTTAAGAAGCCTGCCTGACACTTTATGGCCAACACTCCATTTCAAGAAATGGCTTTTGAAGTGCAGCCACATCTCACATTTTAGTCTTCTGTAGAAAAGATAATGTTTTTCATTGTATTCTACTGTGAACATGAAATATCTTCTGTGAAATATTGGTGAAAATGAAGTAGCTTTTACTATAACGTCATCTGAAGTTCAGTTGGATTTATCAATGGCCATTTTGTAAACTAAGGCAATGTAGCACTTTACACTGAAAGAGAAACAGATTCAGGCTTTTCAGCTAAAATTATTTGTGGTTTATCATGACATTATACTGATGCAAGAAAACAGACGTAGAATGTAACCTTAGAGGACTTGAGTGAATGATAGTAGTGTCTACAGAGATCATTCACATGAATGAAGGCTGGTACGCAGGCTCAAGACAAGCATAATTAGGATGCAGGTCTTATTCTTTTATTGATGTTAGAATGAGAATGAAATGTTCTGTCTCTATTACCGAAGATAGACATCTTACAGCAGACTTCAACTCCCACTGAGACCCAGGAGCTTTTCTGCTGAAAAGCTAAACCTGCAAATGCCTCTTTAATTGATTTATTTATAAACATTCAGAATTTCTGTATAAAAATATAAAAATTACTGGCCTTTTAAGATGGATAAGGTTTCTCCACTGTGAATCAAATCACTTTCTAGATCAGCATTAATCAGTGCTGGTCCAAAGATCTGTATTTTGCAGTTTACTACTGAACATTCTTACAGCATTCTTTAGTTTTAAAAGATTCCACAAAACAGATATTCTTAAGGTATCATTTGAATCGTCAGGGCTCATGTTTATATGAAAAGTAATTTTTCATAAAAATATTTTTAAATCAGTTCTATTTTAGGAAACATTTTCCTTATTTCAATAGACTTACGTGAAAATTGGTTTTTAAAATGTTAATAGTTTTAATTAATATTTAAATGCTAAACTACAGGATAACACTCTCTGGTTTTCTACACTGCAAGACAGCTTTAGATTGTAAAACATACAGGTCATTGCAGTAAGTTGTTGAGAGTAAAATTACTGGAATAAACTGTTTCATAAAGTATGAAAAAGCATTTTTAATTCATGCTAGCCCATGAAAAGATCACAGCACTAGTATCACTCCAGTCCAGCATCAGGAGTCTGACATCAGCTCTGCAACATTGTGGAATACACACTTCATATTAACACTAGCTAAACTAGGGAGCATTTTCTTTTGAATAACAAAGTTTCAGTCACAATTCTATAATTTGGTTCAGTCTCCAGTGTGCTGAATGACTTCAGACCAAAAGCTGTCTGTCACAGCGGTATGAATAGTGCCAGTCTAGGCAGAGGAGCTCTTCTTTGTCAAATAAGGCACTTTCACTCAAGTTTTGCAGGATTGGGATCCCCACAGGAACCATCATATGGTGTAAAGTATTTTAGTGGATTAAATAAAGCATAATCCCTTTTCTCTTATGCTTATGCATAGATTTCCAGTCCCTTGTGAAAGAATGGAAAAATGCCTAAGACCATAAAAGCTTTTCAGCTAGCAGCTAGAAAACAAAATGCCAGCACAGATCTCTAATACTACTCTGTGCTTCCCTAAAATGACTATATTATATGGTGTCAGGTTCTAGGTATATTAGGTCTAACAACAACTGAAGTTTTCCAATTGTTTCCCATGCTGTTTCTGAGACACATTGTCCATTAATAAATACTATTAGTATGTTCTCTACTTAGAAAAAAAAAAAATTGTCTTGTGCTGTAAAATCCACACCACTACAGTGCTGATGAATCAGTTACCTTAGAGGATGAGCTCAGAACTCATCTTTTATATTTCCAAGAAAAGGCTGTTGGAATTTTATGGAATTTCTAATCTGGGGACAAAGCAGAGGGATGCAGAAAAGTGGAGTGATGGAAAAGCCATACTAATGAAACAGAACACCTTTTGGAAATTAGGTCCCAAAATTACTCCTCTCAATTCTATTTTAACAATTTAGTTACCCCAGAGTACTAGATTGTGTATGAAAAGTCTTGTTCCTGTAGCAGCTGGAGTAAAGATAACAAAGCAATAGGACTGTCCTTCATATCAAGTTTAATAAAAATATTAAAGACCTAGCAAAATTAAACTGAAATTCATCTTACACCATGGGTCCTAAAGTGCTACCACAACCTGTCTTTTATCTTCAGACATTGCATTTCAGTCACTCATCTGTTCCAACATCATGTAGTTGGCACCTGCGCTGACAGCTTGCAGCTGCCAGTGATTTGATGCCTCTCAACAGCAGACCCTTCTTGTTTTATCTCTTTTTTGCTGCACATGGCTGATAGTTGTGAGCAGTGTCTTACAGCTGAATGAATACTAGAAATTTCAATAAGTTTTAGCTGTGCATCTGTTCTTTGCTAGTATCTTTTAGAAGGGTTTGTTTTAATTTATTTTTCTTTTGTTGGTCTGTTACTCTATTTATATAACTTATGTGGTTAATACTATTTGTTTTGCTTTAATTTTTATGTATTTTATTGTGTTTTTTTAAAAAATGTAATCAACCCAAGCACTTTAAGCAACAATGTCAATCTTGTGAAATTCCAATCAGCTTAATATTTTTTCTTTGTCTTACTTCTTTTGCAGCTATTTGCTTGTGATCCAATATCTTTAGTTACAACTCAATTTCCATTTTTAGGCTTGTAGTTCTAGCTGGGTTGTAAAATTGGAAGGCCCAAGCATTTTCATACATATTTGTTTATGTATAAAAAGGACAGAGCACTTACTGTGTGTCTGCTATACACATCAGTGTGTACCTGACGAGCTGCACTCTCTGCACATTTCACAGCCTCTTGTGTTCTCTGCTGGCTAACCCATCTGAGGATCACTGTAATACTTCCATCGGTGACACAGTTAGCAATGCCTAGAATTTTAAAAAGTTCCAGTTCTTACAGGAGAATTCTCTTTTACCAGACACAGAGTAAGCTGTCAATCAGCTGATAATACAGGTATTGCTCTCTCTGCCATTTTACCAGGGCTTTGTTCAGTCTCAACTGTGAATAATCTGATGAGCCACAATCATTCTTGGCTACTGTGTGTGCACTGGCAAGGAGAGAAAATTTTTGCATCTTTCTTCTCTTCACTTGGGCCAATATAAAGCAAAGAGATAATGAAGCAAGATAAGTGCTTGTGTAAAATGATGTTTTTTAGAGGACAGCATCTGTGGTGTCCATAGCAGAAAGTCACGGACTTTCTGGGTTGTTAATGCAAGGGTTATTCCTACTGCTTTAGATATTGTATTTTCTTTGATCAATCAAATGACCAGAATATTTTCCTGTTGCATCTCTTCTGATACTTAGGTGTTTCTTCTCCATTTAACATGGTCCTTACTATGTAAATAGCCCTTGGCAAGCCTCAATAGACACCCATTTAATTTCTTTCCAGTTAATATGCATTTCTTCAAAGAGATTGCTTGAACCTGTCTACAAGATTTCTTCAGATAACACAGTTCTTTTGCATACAGGGTCAAAAAACACCTATCAGGAGGTACGTGCCCACCTGATGGGACCATCTGGCTAAACCCACACCATTTTACATACTAATGATTCTTAACCCTCTAGGAGGTTTGCTTGCTGGGTTTGCCTGTCTGATTTAATATGAAACTGCAAATAATTCCCTTTATTAATGGTCTCAGAGTTGCTATAACTCTTTAATAAATTCTGTTTCATTTGGTTATCAAGACTGGGACTATTGTACTATGTAAAATAAATTAACTTGTGTGTGCCATTCACAGCAGTCAATTTAACAGCCTAATGCTTCTGATGAAGGCTGTTGCAGGTGGCAACTTCACTGTGTGTAAGAATATGAAAAAGTCACTGAATATGAAAGAGTAAGTAACTTTCCTGTGATAACTCAGTAGGTCGATAGGAGAAGCTGGACTGACATGCAGCTTCCTAACTTCCATCTTCTGGGTAATCCTCACCCTTCTTATAGGGTTCCAAAGTGGCAGGACTAAGTCCTTTGTGAAGACATCTTGCAGGTCACGTTGCTTGCTGCAGTAGATAATTAATGAGTATTTGCAACCCCTCTGTCCCCACTTCCCAAAATCTCATTAATAGGTATACATTCCTTGAAGTGGCTGAGCTCAAACCTCAGCTTTGTATTTGCCATGGTGTACATGTTTGAAATGTCCCACACCAGACTCTGGCCATATACTAAATTGTTTCCTAGTCCTCTCTCAACTCTCATTCTAACAGAAAGAGCAACATCAGGGCAGCCATGTTACAGGTGCCAGTGCTTTTCATGGAGACAATTTTCTAGTCTCAGTGGCTTTCATTAAAAAAAGACCTAACACAAGCTCCATAACTTATCATGATGCTTTAGGAGTAAAGCCACCACATCTTGTATGAATATGAATGTAGGGTAGGAGGAAGAAGAAAGCGAAGAGGATGAAATATGAAAAGGGTTTGTTTTTCTCAGAGGCTTTGAATACGTGTATCTGTTTGTAAATATATAGTCTCTCTCTACCTTGTCAATGCAATCATAATAAAACTACTTAAATTTTGTGCTAGTTTTTTAAATGGAATAAGAGGTAGCAAAATTATGAGGCACACAACTGGGGACACATACAAATACTGGATTTCTAGTACAGCGTACAATACTCAGTGTATGTGTACAGATGAATATCTGCTCTTTTTAATCATCATGTACATGTAATTGAACCCTGTGCCACCTGCAGAACTGTAAGATAAAAATCATGTTGGTTATTAAGGTTGTAACATAAGAAAACAGTATTTTCTCCTGTTAACATGTTTATATTTTACATAAAATAAACTCCCTAGCTGATCTCGCTTCCATTCAATTTGCTTTGACTTCAGCTGGAGCCATACTAAGGCTGGGTATTGATGTTGGTTGTTACACAACATCTGAATATCAGACGCCTGTGTTGTTACAGATGACAAGACTACTGGTGTTTGGTTTTTATTTAATTAAATGATCATCACATTTCAAGTGACTTCAGAGAATATTTCACCACATGGGATGACTACCTCTGAAACGTTTTAAGAAAACAAATTTTGCAAATAGTTTGAGTTGCCTTGATAGAATATACTTACAATTGCATGACTGAGCTGTACCCAGTTAAAGCACACTACGGACCTTGTCAATGTTTCTGAGCTTCAATGTTTCAGCTAAAACTGAAGAGAATAAAAATCAGCCAGAATTGAACTAGCTTTTACATCAGGGAACAATGAGCCCTTTTAGCTTGGGATTTTACCTATGACTAATGAAGTGGGAAAGGATTTTGTTAATGAGGTCTAAAATTTTGTCAGAGAGTTGAAAGGTTTCTGTTGTCTGCTGATTTTCCTTTAGTTGTTCATTAACAAACACAGTTTACATTCTCAGAAGTGAGGATTGAGAAATCCTCAAGTCAATCCTACAAGTCTGGAGTTTCTTGCTTCTGTCTAAATGGATTCTCTTTATTTCTTCAGAATCATTTAGGGAACTGAAATCAAGCATAGCTGTCAAACTGCATGTTATATTTATAGCTAATACACTGTAAGATTTATGGCACATCAGACTATCAAAGGATTGGGTTGAAAAACATTTCATATCTTACAGTACATATTTCCCCTCAAATTAAAAATATTTGAAGTACCTTCAAATTTATTCCTGGGTTATTAGGACATAAGCATTTGACTGCAGGTTGGAGACACGAATTTAAAACACAGGAGATGACTGAAATAAATAATCACAAATCCATTATTTTAAAACATTTTGAAGAAGTAGAATTTGTGGTGTACAAATAAAGAAACTAAGAAAAAGTTTCCAGTGGCTGATTCATAATCACTGTACATCGGCTCCACTAAAATTTCTCTCGCTTCATAAATACACTTTCCTAGAAGCTGATGTTTACCTTTATCTCTGTTCTTTATTCTTTTGTATGAATTAGATTAATCATTTTATATTAGACTGGGTTAGGTTCTGTGCGCCAGATAACCAGAGAAATGCTAAAAATATAATTTAATCTGAATTGAAAAGTCAGATATGGTAGGAGAAAATTGTAAGGTTACTCATTTAAATGTACTCACCAGAGTTCAAACAGTATTTATTAGACATAACTAAATTCATGACATAGAAAACCACATTCAGCATTTCTGAAGATATCAATTTCCTTGAATGCTTGTGTGGAACTTAAAAATCTAGTAAAATTCTAGTAAAGAAGGTAAATAGGGCAACCATTTTCAATACACACACATATATATAGCAACAGAACATTTTAATTATCTGTTCTGAAAAAAAACTTCCTCTTATTAATTGTTTTACAAATACTTTGAGATCACCCCATCACCTTGTTAAATTTCACTCACCCTCACTGCACAATGCAGAGTTTAACCATTCACAAGCACTGCACCTAGTGCTAATAGTGCATTTCATCTCACCATGAATACAGAAACAGCAGAGGAGTCAACACCCTGGTGTTTGCAGATTGTCCCAGGATGCATGAAGAGACCTACCAGGATCAAACAAAAGTCAAGGGGTGGAAGCTGATAAAGACTTTTCCAAATCCCTGCAAGGGTAAAATAAAGAGGTCCATGCTGAATGAAATTTGGAATAAGACAGAGTGAAACATCCTTTGGATTTCATTTGACACATATATGAGAAAAAATATTCAAATCATGTACAGAGCAGAACCAAATGTGTTGAAAGAGAAGACACAGATGTCACCCAGTGTTGCAAACCAGACATCACAAATGCTTAGAGAGCAAATTTTACCATCAATCACTTCACTATAGCTGTAAAGAAGCTCCAGGTAGGTTTGCAGCTTTACAGCGGGATTAGTAATGAGACAATCTGAAATAAAGTTTCTTACAGCATCCTCATAAAATTCTGCTGTGCAGAGCTGTGTTTTGTGTGCAGCTGTAAGGCATGGTAATGTGTGGAACATGGTGAACACCGGAGAAGAACTACTACTACTACTGAAGGTGTGATTATCTCTGCTCTTTGAAAACAAGTTTCAGGAGCACAAATAAAATCTTAGATTTTATTTATTCACTAATCATGTAGTTCTCACTCTCATTTATGAATCATTTTTCATCCTCAAGGTAGTCCAGCTGATAATCAAATAACTTTCCAACTCTTAATTTGGTGAAAATGGTAGAAATTGGGTCATGTGTACCAAAATCCATATATATTTTAGATAACTTCAACTTGAGCTGAATCTGGCCACTATTCAGCTAGAACAGTTGAGCTTTAGGAACACTCAGCAGCTCCTCAGTAGCTACCTTGATGACCTCTTCACTCCTGGTGATGCCTGGAGAGGATACCTAGAACAGAGGCTAGACAGAGTTAAAGGATAAAGATAGGTATTTACTGAAAGGCCTTCACAAGGTACACCTTGGGCAGTGCAGGGCTCTTCCAGAGACTATACCCAAGATGGACAACAATCACGAGTTTTTCAGACAGATGTAAGTTTGGTCTGTTTGCATATAAAACATTAATCGTCCAATTACAGCTTCAGGTAATATAATCACATTCCCCCAGCTTGCTCCGCCCAATTCACTTTTTGTTTACATTTACTTACTGAGACAGTAAGGTGTCCGTGAGTTCCAGGCCTATTGTTTTATCTGAATAAAATGGGAGAGCAGTAGTTGAGAGGTTATGGAGTATTAGAGTTATAAACTAAAGCAGTACTGATCTGAAGAATATAACAGCTAAAACTTAAGGCATCACTGGATGCAGTTCAAAGTGCAGACCTTGTAGCACATTGTTTCAGTATAACCTGATGCCTTGCTGTCTCTGATACAGCTCATCTTGCCTGGAATGCACTGGGGCAGCCGAGGTGTAGTGGTTTGAAAGGAAAACAAGTGAGAGGCTCCAAGTCAGAAATACAATTTAATATGAAGAAAAGAAAGAAAAGGTAAAAAAAAATAAATGGAAAAAAAAAAAAAAAAAACCAACAAAAAAAAACAACAAAAAACTGACTACTGACAGAGTCAGAATACAAGCTGATCAGGGTGATGGAAGCAGTCCAGATGAGGTGGTTGTCCTGAAGCAGTGATCTCGTAAAAAGGTCTGGTAGCTCTGGTCTTCTGGGAATCCAGTGGAAAGGGCAGTTTGTACTGTCCCAAACCCCAGATTATATCCAGGTGAGAATGCTTTGGTCCTCCCCCTGGGCGGAGCATCTCACAATAGGATAATGGGTCCTGCAGGGGGATCCTTGATGGGCCATTAAACAGAGTCATGGGCAAGGCGTTGATGGGCCATTAACAGAAGAGAGCCCTGAGGGAGGGGGGCCCAGGAAGGGCACAGTCCTATGAAGATGGTGAATAGAATACTTTGTGCCTAACCCTGGACACGGGGTTACACAGGAAATTTGTCATTACAGCACTTTACTTTCCAAGGAATGGATTGGTTTTCTTTTGCCCCTTAGTAATTGTTAATTATTACACACTAGCAGAAAATATTAGGTAAATAGGTAAAGTAAGGATGATGTCATTTATCTATGGTTTATTTCTCTTTTTTCATTCTGGATATACATTTTCAGACGAACAAAAGTATTCTGAGGTGAAGTCACAGACTGCTTTAATTCTGCAAGATAAGTAGTTCTGGCAGAGACCAGTGATGAAAATTGGTGAACTTGAAACCACTATACTAAGACAGCAACATGACACTCTCTTGCCCATCAGAATATGAGGCAACATAAAGCCCAAAAGGTAAACAGAATTCTTCCCCCTAACCTTTAAAACTATGATATTTTTAAATACTCAAGCACAGGTTACTAATCCTACTGTTGACATTTATGGGATATTTCTGGGCATACTGCATCACTATCTTGTCATGTTGTTTCAACCAACATGGAATCAACCAAGCTTTTGTATTAACAAGCTTCAGAGTAGTGTTCAATATTTATATTAAATTGGTTTTTTACCATGACTTAAAGAACATAGTTCATGTTAATGAAAAGCTTTATTTTATGGCAATGTTACACATTCATACTTATTTATTCCTAAATGCAAAGGATGAGGAAAAACAATCAGTTGATCCTATAATAAGTGGTACTGCAGAGCACAGACTGTGCCCCGCCAGTGTTTGGTGTGGTAACGGCTGAGAATTAAGGCTCACTGTTTAGTGTCTCTGTTTAGTTGTCATGACACTTGTAAAAGTAATGTACCTGGAGAATGTTTCCTCAATATAGAATCTCTAGCTCTCACTCTCGTGCAGCCAATCCCCACCTCCAGCTACTGAGCTGAAAACAACCGCTGCATTCACCATGCTCTAAATACTGTTGAATTCAAATATTCAAAGGTATTTTACTCAAAATCCCTGTAATATGATAATGAGTCATATCTCTCAAGTGATTTTTTTTCATTAAACTGTGCTAAATGTTGATTCATTATACCATTTCCTAATGAAGAAAATCCAAGATTCAGGTCCTCCTCCAGTGGCAGTCCTCTAGTGACATTTTGTACCCTTTACATTGGGGTGTTGGCAGTTTTTTTCCTATTAGCCATTATGTATGGACTTCTTTATTTTTCCTATTACCGCTGTGATTTTGGACAGTATCATCCAGTATTCCAGCTCTCCTTGAATGGAAGAGTACTTATCCCCTCCTTCTCCAAGGGATTGCAATGTCAGTCCACCAGCTTCAGTGAATTTTGCAACCATTTACTAGCCTGTATTATTGGGTACATTCATAGGACTCATCCTTTGAGAGGGTATGCTCAGGAAAGCAGCAAGGGCTGCAGATTGGATAGGCAAGTCTGAGCTTTCCATTCTTATCCCTGTCAAGAACTCATTGAATTACATGGGACAAAGAATGCAACCTCTCTATTCCTCTATTTCTCAACCAGAAAACGAGTAAGCCAGTATTTATATATATCAGTGAGCCATTGAGCTTAGATCAGGAAAGTAGAGGCTCCAACCTAAATTACTGTTACATGCACAATAAGTAGGTTATCACTTTTTTTCCCCCTTTTCAGGTGGTCATCAGTTAATAATTGCAGCACTCCTTTGGAGGAGGGAGATTTGTAGACATTAGGAGTGGTTAACTGCTATTTGACAGAAGATCTTTACAAAAACAACAAACAAATGAAGAGAGGTGGCAGGAATTAATTCAGTGATACAAATATTCTCCAAGTTTCTCTTAAAAGGTCAGAACTATTGGATTTGATTTCCAAGCAACATACCCCCTCACAAGCCCAACCTAAGTCAGTGCAAAAAAATCAGGTCCAGCTCACTGTCTCTCACCATGACTATATCTAGTGATTTCAAAGGAAGGGGAGAAAACTCTACTGCAGAGAGCTTATGAAATAAATGGCCCATTAAAGATCACTTCCTTAGAAAGTAATGAAAGTTTACAAGGGAAAGAAACTTTCTATCCAAGCTTACTCAGTTTATGGTTGCTTTTTTTTACAGATAGGAATTAAGCTAATGGGTTATGCACTGTGTATTGCCTCATTCCTCAGGTATTTGCTCAGCTAATTTCCCCTAAAATATTTTGCTATCCATAATAATTTTCCATGTATGCCTTAGATAATAAGATGCTATCACGTTATTTACAGCTTTACTTATTATTACTTATTTTGGGCCTAAGAATGATTGCATGAATACATGAATATCAACAAAACTGACCTAACAGGCATAAGATAATACCAAAAAAACTAGCCAACCGAAAAAGCCAATAAACAAAAACAAATGAAAAAAGAGAAGCAGCCCTTTAATATCTTTATAAAGTTAAATAGCAAAAAGGTGAGGATTTTTATGGAAACATTTTTTCCCAGAACTTTGTCCTTGAGTTATTTTACTCTTGGGTTTTGTTCTCTTATTTTTAATCTTATTTTTCACATGTGCAAACAGAGAAGTCAGCTAAGTCATGGCAACATTCTGGGAAGGAAGTAGTTAATGTCCATGAAGAGGAGTAAGAAATGCTGTGTTCCCTTTATAAAGGGCAATTCCCCACCCACATGGGCATTTGGAGCTTATATGGATCAGGTTTCCAAATAACCCACGTTTTGAGTCTGGAACAAACAATATGCAATATTTTAGAAGTGAACCATCCTCAGCTGTCACTGTGATAGGCTGGTGGTTTAAAAAGCTGCTGCTCATTTCCAGTGTCCATTTTTATCAGACCCTTTTAACTGGTCACCGAACAAAGAAAAGGCAAAAGCTTATAAGATCTTTTCTAGAGGAAAATTCTAATTTAGCTGAATGTTAATTTTATAATGTTGTCCAGCTACAGCAGAGTAATTTGCTTTTGCTTCCTCCCCACACCCAGCACACAGTCAGGAAGGGACTCTACAAAACCTTCTCAGCTTCTTTGAGCAAGTAAGCAAAGCTGTGTCTCTGGGTGGCTTTCTGCTTAACTGAGAGACGCTTCACACAACAAATAAGTGAAGTCAAGGACTTCACACCACAAGGTCACTGTCCCTTGGTTTCAGCCATATCAGCTATGTGAAACAAAAACCTTTTGTTCTACTTAGAATTCAATTCAATTCTACTTTGTTGTTTCATTTGGGGACATTTACCAAGTGTTGCCTTTACTCCTTGGTTTCCACTTAACTGTCTACTAATCACCTCAGCATTACCAAATTTTGGGAAATCCAGACCTGAAACCTGTTCCAAGTTTTATTTGATATGAAAACATAAGTAATACTTGTTTCTAGAAGCAGCATGCCCAACTAACCTCACTGCTAGGACTGTCCTGGGTTTTACAAGCCATGTGGTTGAAATCCACTGACATGGGTGAAGGCTGGATAGCTTGTGCCCACTTTCCTGCTGGGTGATTCAGTGGATTAGATAACTAATATAAGTGTGTCACACAGGAACTTGTAAGTGGCAAGGATTTTTTCTAAACAGTTAAAACATCACCCTCTTTTAGTTGCTTCTTGGTCAAAGGCAATTTCACACACAAAGAACATTGTGTGCTCAGGTTGGAAATCTGTTAGAGACTGTGGTGGGAGAAGAAATGGATGACTGCCTCAGGCATGAGCTCCAGGGCATGGGCATCCTTATCCTCTGTGGTGTCCTGCAATACTAATGAGAACACCAAACATCATCCCACTGTTACTTTGTGAAAAATATTATTCTTAATACCATGTGTTCCCACCCAACTGTTTTTGCAATAGAAACTTCTCTTCCCATTGCTGTTTCCTCTGGACTGTAACACAGATATTAATTCAAATATAGAAGTTGCAGTAGGAGAAAACTATGATTTTATTTCTCAAATAAAATTTATTTCTTAGCAGCAGATGCATTCTGACACTGAAATCATTCACACTGGAGCTGTATTTCCCTCCTGCAAAAAAGCACTGCTTTTCTTTCCCCCAAATCCTACCTGCCATCCTTCCATAATTAGAAGTTAATAAAAAGCCTAACAAAGCAAACCCTCTGCATCTCAAGAAAAACCCCAACTGCCAGTGAACAAAGTTGACCCAGGCACTGATGAACGTGGTCTGATGAAAGATGAGCTCAAAACAAAGCCCTTTATCCAAATAAACCCCAACTAGCATGAATTATCGTCATTACATTCATGCAATATTTGATACACATGAACAGATGGGAAAGAAATCCTGCCTTTTGCATGCTACAACTCAGTGTGCCTTGTGGCATTCACTAAAGTCAATTGGAGCAGTTTTCATTGTGTTGTGTTGGAAAGCTGTCTAGGATAGCCAGTAACCAGGTGTCTGTTAATTAAAAGTGCATAATAATTCTCTCAACTAAGTGCATGTTACTGTGCTTGCAAACACAGTGTGAGGATCTTGGACCTTGGCAGCCCATGATGAATTTCCTGCTGTTTAAAGCTCTCTGATAGTTTTGCCTGTGCTTTCTAGGACAATTTCCAAAAAAATGAGTCAGAAAAAACAAAAAAGAGTCAGTTTTCTGGACAAGTCATCAGCTCCAGGAGAGTGGCTCATCATGGAACAGCAGGGTTTGGAGGCCAGCATGTTTTTCTCTCTTTTAGTCCCTGGCTGTAAACTGACGACTTGTATAAGAACAACTTGTAAACAAGGAGCTTGAATAAAAATGTCTTCTAGGCTGTTTGATCAGGAGCCTGTTTGACAGAGAGTTCTCTCTGGTGTTGGGAGCAAAGAGAATTCAAAAAAGGCATGTGCTAAACCTTAAAATAATATTCAAAAATATTCTCATGCTACATTTCTTTTGATTCTTTGCTGCCTGAATCATTGATCAGTATGTATTTTGTCTCTGTGGAAGTATATTTCCAGTTGCTGTTATCAGAAAAAACAAGTTAAATTGAAAACTACATCTACTCTTCAATTATTTTATGATTCTTTTCACATAAATCACTTGCATTTAAGCTGCCTAAAATCTCTCCTACAAAGATCTTTTTTTATAATTTGCCATAGCAACACATCAAGAAGCAAAATTTTTAGTTTACCATGTAGCCAAGTTATAAACCCACATTTTACAGGTTCTGACATAGTATGTAGTCATTATTTACTTAATTAACTCCGGTTTTTTTGTCCCTTCTAAAAGGCTGCTATACCTTTTGGAACAGGAGAGGGAGCAAGTCTGTAAAACCCTTTACATGTGTTTATCCAGGTAAAGTCCTTGAGTGGAGTAGCACAACACGCCAGTGACATGCAGGCCAAAAAGCCCAGAGCTCCTAATTCCTACATTTTCCTAGGCTCCTCAGGGTGCCCTTGACACCCATCCACACTCCAGACTATTTGTTCTTTTTCCCGTGGCCACTGGTCTGTACGACCCTGAGATATTTACCCAGTTTGATTGTTTCACCAGTAAACTATCTGCTCTTGTTCCAGTAAAGAGCAGGAAGTCACCTGGCTCTGAAAAGGGCTGGAGTTCCACTAATTAACACCACTAACAGCAACAAAATGACTCCTGAGAAGCACAGCGGTGGGAAGAAAAATATTGTGGTAATAAGTATAAATGATTTTACAAGCCAAAATAAGAATATCCCTCCTATAATTCTTTCAAGTTTTGGCTATTTTGGTATTAACTTAGAATAATGTAGAACACTTCAACTATTTTGTGGATATTCAAAATATTCTGTTCCAATTTTTGGCTTGAAAATAGGCAGAGTATATAGTTGCCACTTATATGGGTTGCTTCTGCTTCTTCTGAAATCCAAAGGAACATCTTTCCTTTGAATGCAATAGATTTTTGAATTAAGGCTGCATTAATAAAGCTGATGATCTGGACCTGGTTAGTGCTGGAGATGGGAAAACAAGAAATGCTCATTCGGTCTTACACATCCATTTATTTCAATGAAAATGATGCTAAATTAAAGGTACTAGACAAAAGTTGCTCTAGTCAAACACTATGTCTCAATATAACTGTTTCTCTAAATCTGAGAATGTTATGACTGATTAATAAGCATTTAATTTCAAAAAAATCAAGATGCTCAGATTCTGGATTCCTAACCGTAGATATCATGAGGATTTTAACAGCAGCTTAAAGTTAATAAAAATATTTCTTGCTCTTCATGGCTCCTCTGTAAGTTCAAATTCAGTCTTTGCTCACTGCTGCTCTTCATGAATTAAATTTCTCATAATTCTCCATTCATTCAAGTGGAACCTTATAATCTAATGGAAGCCATTAAATTAAACAGTCCAGTCCCATTGTACTTAAACTGGCAGACTCATCATAAAGGAAATATATCAAACCAAATAATGAGATTAAATAATCAGACAGCTATAAGATTGTATGTAGATTGCACTGTTTGAAGCCTATTTAAAAGGCAGGACAATTTATGTCCCTTATATTCCATTACAAACCTCTAAATTCAGAAGTGCCTAACACTGAATGCACTCACAAATTCCTCTTTGAAAATAGGCATTTCATCAGTGCTATCTAGTTCTTAGAGTAGGGAAGAAGGCACTTAAAAACCTGAGATTTTCCCCCAGTATTAACATGTGTTGAGTCCAGATTTTTAAGTCTTGTGTCTTCTGCTCTAGGGCTTTCCAGCAGCTTGCAGACTCTGGCATGCATCTCCAAGAGCAGTCATCTTTGACAAAAAGCATGTAGGAATCTAAGGAGACAAATTCTCTGCAGCATAGGTCTACTGAGAGCTGTGAAAACTTAATGATTCTCACCACATGGAAACCACCCTCCATCCATAATGGTTGCTGTCTTTTCTCAACCAAATGGTTCTGATTTCATATGTGTAGCCTTGAGGGCATGGGGGAGCTGCTGTATGAAACTCTTAGCCCCAGAATTTTTGATACATAATACCATGGCAAATTCATCGATCCCCTTCCTATATAGTTTGCTATAAAAGTGGATTATATAATTTCCAAGAAGAGATAGTATCCAAGTATCTAAACTACATTTTTGCAACCAAGCCTGTAACTGTAGCTCTGTGGTTTCCTCGCAGGAACTGGTACAAAACGAAACAACATTCTGTCTTATCTTTCTTCATGATTAGATAAAGCAAGGAGTATCTGTGCTGTGTACCTAGTGCTGGTAGTTGTTTTTTTCTATTTGTAACAGAGCATGAGATTGTCTTCCAAAATGCTACTTGGGGTAGAGTCACAGCTTCTCTTCACTAAAGCATGCCTGAAACTCCTACATTTGCAGGTTTCTACATAGACACTTCTGATTCATATGGCAATAGAGTCTAGTTGTAATTGGCATATGCACCTATAAAGGGAAAACTATGACCACATCCATCTAGAAATAAGCCCTGACTTTTTAAAATATTACACTGAATCATTAGGAGACACTATGCTATCTTTCTCAGTCTTCATATGCCAGGGAAAAAAACCACCTGAATGGCTCATCACTCAGAATAAAACAATCCATAAATATGTGGCCTTTGGTTGGCAAATGCAGACAAAATGCTGACATGGATGAAGTGGAAAGGAAACAATTTCCCCAGTGGGAAGCGTGTGGGTGCCATCCAGAGTGCTTCTGTGACCCACACAGTGGCTGCAGCCTGCCTCAGACCAAGCAATTATTCTTCTACCCTTGAAAACAGGACAAAAAGTTAGACGGCAAAAAATGTCATACAGCTCCCCACTCCAAGAAAATTCAGTCACAAAGGCCTATGTAGCCTTTCTTTCTTAGCAGTAAGAAAATCAGGGCTGGAAAAAAATAAATTGCCTTTAAAAGAAGTTAAAGATGCAGTACTACTATAACTAAAGATATCAGCTGTAATGAATTATTGGACCTCTTAGTTATTTGACTGACTTCATCCATTTTATCTTGAAATGTTTTTATGAAATGCCTACTGATAAATTTAATTGGGGCAAGACATTCACTGAAAGAATAAATTTGTGTCAGCGTGCGAGTGACAGTAATATATTTCTGCCAATAATAGTGAAGAAAAACATTAAAGAATGCAGAAGAACAAAGTGCTCCATAAGACATAATCCAAAATGTAAGCATTGAGAAATGGTTTGATATCATATTGGAAAGTAAACACTTCACTGACAATATCAGCATCAAAAAAGTGTGCAATAAAATACAGAGATGAGAGTATTTTTGAGACTAAGAAGGAATATGTCTCTGATAATCTTTCTTTGTCTTTTCCTTTTGTCTTTCATGTCACTCAGAAATAGTTTTGTGTTATTCAAAATCAGAATCAGGCTCCTGCTACAAAAACATTACTTGTTTCTTTCAAATCTCAAACAATAGAAATATTTTTCTGATTTATTGTGTTTTATATCTTCTGGACAATCAGTAATGATGATTTCAGTCTTGATTTTCTCTCTCAAGTGGCAAAGGGTAAAAGTAGACATGGAGATGCCATATCAGGGTGACCCAGACTTGCTCCTGGACACCAGCCTCCTCCTTGGGGTAATCAAGCAGCACCAGCTGGCATTACTGGTACAGACTGAGGGGCTTGTGGGATACTGGATTTTTTAAAATATTATCTTTTATTAGCTGAATCATCTGCAAATGTTTGTGGGTATTTATACACCCAGAGAGATGGGACAGGAGACTGGAACCATCTAATTACCAGCAAATTCAACTTCACATTCAAACCATGCCTGTCAGCAAGAAACTCTTGTTCAGAAACACATGTTTACGGACTGCGACTATTAGATATTGTTCTTACAGGACCAGTCATTGACTTGGCAGTAATAATGGGCAACACTGTCTTTTTCTGTACCTCTGCAGAAGATGTGAGTGGACACAGCCAGCAAGCACTATGTGAAATTGAAAAACTCCTGCAGAAACAAAGTGACTCATGGGCAGCATAGGTGAAAAGCTTTCAAGACATGAAAAAAAAGGTCGATTTTGAAGAATGCCAACAAATTGAGCCATACAGCATTTTATAAACCAACACTTCATAGAGGTAAACCTCTGCATGAATAGTAACTGGCTCATCTTCATAACTCTCCAGCAATCTCTCTTCCTTTGTAAGATAGAAACTTGAAACAAGTAGCTGAATTGCCCAGTATGATAGACCAGTGGTATAACCAGGGCCAGATTGCAACAATTCCCATTTCCCTGTTTAAAACAAAACAGAGCACACAATTGGTTGGGCTTTCCATCTTTGCCAGATTTGAGCAAAGTCCATCTGAACCCTATCCATGAGGACCACATTGCACTCAGTGGAATTTGTTTCACCCACAAACATGATCACCTCTGGATATCAGTATGTATTTGTCTTATATAGGACCATAAACATTTTTTGATTATTTGTTTCTTTAATTTTTAACTTCTGTTTTGTTTAAAGATCTTTACCGATCTTCCACAGTGACATTGTTGGTCTGCTTTCCCTTCTTGCACAATGACCAGTTCTCTCACATACAGATATTTTGCAAGTACAACTCTTTAGCTGTTTTTGGGAGGTATTCACTGCAGTATCTCTTAAAAACAGGTTTGTTTTATTAAGAACTCAAAGTGTCACATTTCCATAGCACTGCAATTACCAGGTAACAGTGTTTTTACTTTTAAAATACCATTTCCAAGTATATCATCTCACTCTGTGACTTGTAATTCTTCTGGATAAACATGTTTGAGATCTGTGATGGTCTCCCTGGTGATGGTTGCCATAGTGCTTCACAGGATTTTATTTCTGCTCATTCCTCAAAAGCAGGACGGTGGTTCTCTGTGGGAGGCCCAGAGCTGCACTAGGCCCAGAGCTTTTAATGTCTTTGCTATTCTGCCCCCACTAGGGAATCAACTACTCACACATGCCACTGTCATCTTTACCCTAAACCACCAATTCTGCTCAAAGTGCATATCACAAACCACACTCCTCCTTTTCTTAGCACCTAATTACATCTTATTTCCTTGGTTTCGACTTAGTTTTCATCTCAAGCAGAGATTATTCTCTATTTAAAATTTCAGACTACATTTTATAACATCATAAACAATACACCAAGTTTTAAAAATTTCAGTTATGTTTAAATATACTTTAAAATAATTAGAACTAGTAAATAGTAAAACTAGTGTGATGCCAATGACTTCAAATGCCATGCTGGCAACAGGAGAAAATACATCTTCCTTGGGCCAGTTCAGCCTTACTCATACTGATAAATACTTTACTCAAAACCTGTTGGGTTTTTTTGGGTTTTTTGGGGTTTTTTTTGTTTTTGGTTTTTTTTTGTTTGGTTGGTTTTTTGTTTTGTTTTGTTTTTGTGGGGTTTTTTTTTGGGGGGGGGAGGAAGCTGGTACATTTGAAGAAGTAAATAATTCCCACTGCCTTTGCCTTATGTTAAAAGGCACTTTCAGCAGTTTCTTGTCTAATCAAGTCAAAGCTGAAGGATCATCTCATAAAATAGGCACAGAATTTGGTTCACTGCAGTTTCAAAGTCAGATGTTCAGACTGGGATTTCTAAAGGGCATATATATAAAACTTTTATCACAATGAAGCCTCTCCTCATGGTAGATAGAGCAGTCCTTTTAAATTAGTAAGCACAGATATATACACATATTATTATATAAAATAGTAGCTATTGTCTCTCTTCCACAGGATTTGCATCTTCTTAGTGATTAAGGAACAGAGAAGAATAGATGAACTCTCCTAAAACCCAATTTATTTTTTGAGATTTGTTTGACCTAAGGACAGTTTAGCACAAGATATGCAAGAAAAGTGCAGGATGAGATTGAAGGTTATCAAAAAGGAAAAAGCTCTCAGAGAAGCATGGGCACAAGGCAGTGGCCTTCTAAACTGCCACACAGTTGTTCAGGCAGCTGGTGTTATAACACCACTAAGCAACTACTTTGTGGCCCTAGGCACAGTCCCAAGAAAAACAGGTTACATGAGTAACAATGCTTGACCACACAGGATCTTGCATTATGGACCCATCCTTCTCTAGGATCTGCAGCATGGTGTGGCAGGATGGAGATGATGGAAAGGCCACAGTGACATCCACCTAATTAGAACTGCCTGCAAAATGGCTTTCTCCAGCCCATGAAAATTTAAATTGGAAGCATTGTCCTGTTCCTTGACAAATAACATTCAAAGATTTTCTAGCTTGTAATGCGGTCAGAAAAGCACAAAATGTGTTTTTGGGAAGACTAAGAATCTATCTTACCTCTAGTGTCCATACTGCTCATCTCCCTGGACCTGCTCAGCCATAGCAGTGGGCAAAGTGTCCAGTCTTTGCCCATTCCTGTTTCTTGGTGATAGATGGATCTGTCTACCTGAATGGAGACTGACTGCAGAAACTTCAGCAATTTTAATTTTAGGTCATCTTTATCCAGTGCAATACTTCTCCTTTCTGAACATCAACAAAGCTGTGTATGCTGCATAATAAAAGGAGAAAAATGTCACCTGTCTGGGGTAGATGTAAGGGATGGCACGCCCTGTTAGGCTGTTAAGAGTTGACCAGAGGTGGTTGTTGATAAAGAGCTGCTCCAGGTCCTGTTCTGCTTCATGGCAAGGATCACAGGCTCACAAGTTCCAACTGGGAACACCTGATGGTCACTTATAATGGGGAAAAAATTGTACCTGTCACCAAGCATATCATGTTAGTGCAAATCTGTCTACATGGCACATAGCTGTGCCTAAGATGCAAAGCAGCTGAGTTGAAAGTTCCATCAGGGTACTGGTCAGCCTGGGATAATACACCTTGTTCAATAGCAGGACAAACTGGGACAGCTGTACATAGCCCTGGTGCTGGAACAGGAACATAGCCCTAGTGCTTCACCAGGGCAGAATTTAAACTAACGGGAAAACACAGTGCAGATAAGCAATGTCATAAATAAAACAATGTCATCTTTTCATAAAGATGTCAGTCAATGCTCATCTATTCCAGGTAAAAATAGAAACTCTCCCATATTGGCCTAGATTTTCTGGTTCACATTTCTAGCTCAGTCTGAACTTTCATCATTCAATACTAATCTTTCCAGAGACTCTAAAGCCTACCTTATAAACACATCATAGCAAATTTACTGTTGGACCAACTGTATTATGTGTGTCTCTTAGAAACACCCAATAAAAAAATTATAAATACTTCAAAGAGGTTTTAAGTAGTGATGAAATTAATGGACCCGGGGCATTGGAAAGAGCTAGATATGGTACAGGCAGGGAACAGCCAAGTTTCCTCATGTACTAATGTCTCTAAGGCCTGACCTGCAGCAGCCGTTTTTCTCAAGGGCTGGTTCCTTTGCTTTCACCATGGCAGATGTCTGCATGTGCCAGCAAATGTCCCCAAAATGTCATCCCTAGAACACCAGCCATCACAAAGGATCAGGGAGGTGGCAAGGTCTGTATAAATGAAATATATACATATAAGCATATACATACCTACGGACACATACTGGGCTAGCCTCAGGGCTTTTAATAGCTGAGAGAGAAAGAACCTTGATGGAACAGGCACAGACAGTGGAAAGGACCAAGTGGCAAAATCAAGTGTGTCATATGAAGCCAGGGCAAACGGCAGCTAGGAGCTGAAAGAAATGGGACATCTGTGGCCTCTCATGAGGACAGACACAGTCAGACACTTGATGGAATAAATGAAATGGTCAGTGGTAGCAGATGGCAATACCAACTGCAAGGTATCACAGCACTTAACTTGTTGTGCCAACTGGGGATTGCTGAAAAAAAAGAACATATAAGTGGCACATTGCTCAGGTGGAGCTGCCCTCCAAGGGATCAGCAGGGGAGTGAAAATAAGGTTGGTTAGCCTTGCCTCAAAATCAGAGAAGTAGCAAAAAAAAAACCAGGATAAAATTTTTAGCGGTTACAGGCAAGCAAGGGAGAATGAGGACTTCTTTGCAAAAAATCTCCTCTTCTTGGTATCCCATTTCTTTTGCTCATATTAATGCAGTTGAAGATTCTTTGGATTTGAAATAATTTCCTTCATCCAGCTTTCCTCTCTCCCTGACCTTGTTCTTAGCCTGTTTGAAATAAGGGTTTAAATTAATTAAAAATGCACTTGTCTGAGTCAAAGCATTTTTATACAATGCATTAAGAAGAAATATTACACATTGTTATATTAGTTTCAAGTTTAAGAGATTTTGCCTTTACGACTATGCAGATTTTCCCTGTTGAGAAGACTAATTTTCTGTGATTACAGAGATATCTTCAGTGCATAATTGTCATCAAATTTCTTTCATTCCTCTTTCAAGAAAAGACCTTGATTTTCCTGACTCTCCTCTTATTTCAGTGAATAATTTTTTAATGCAAACAACACGTGACTGTTTTTCAAACTATTTACATTCTTCCCTTTCAAACCTTTTGTCCCTGTCCAATAGGATTTCTACATGCTCACAATTCCTGGGATATTTCCTCTGTATCTGCCTGTTCCAGACTGAATTGGGTTTGGGAGGTTTTATGAACTTCTAAACATATTCTCAGCAATACTGGCTTCACTGTCTCTGCTTACTGATCTTATCACAAGCCATTTACCCTTTCCATTTTATCCTTCAATTAGAGCCTTCTTCAAACCCATTCTTTCACATTCCTTCCCTAGGTTGTATAAAAGAGAGGTCTTTAATCTCCCCTTTCCTCTAATTGAAGTTGTCCTTCCCAGCATGTTTCCACTGCAATGCTCTGGTTTTCATTAAGCAATGACAGCAATACTCCTGTTGCTGTTGCTTTTTCTTTAATGTGGTTTTGCAAGAAAAATAACAACTTCTTGGCTTTTTACAGAACATAGAAGGAAAATTTTCATTTATTAGCCTCATAAAATAAAGCATTGCAGTAGTGATGCCACTTGAGAGCTAGGATAAGGAAAAATAATCTTCTAACTCCCAAACAGGCAATGTATTAGCATGACTTGCTGCCTGATTAGGCACTGAAACATCAATTCCTTCCACTGTAAATGGAATGACTACAGGTCAACCCTGCTAGGTAAAAAGCATGAAAAGGAGTTGGGTATAAAATGAAGAAGTGTTCCTTGAAGCATATAATTGTTGTATCCAGGGGCACAGTGCATTTAGTCACAAAATCCTGGTCTGGATCTGCATAGATGGAGAAGCTGAGGCAGTCAAGTCCCAGCAATAACCTGGTGTAAACTGAGGGGAGATGTTAATCATTCAGACTTTCTTCTCCACTGGAAATGCACTGACTAGCAGCCACAGACATCTGATCAGATTAAAATAAGACAAGTAGTGATTGTTTCCATAAGCAGGAGATCTTAGCCTACAGCAATCAACAGAGCTCTGCTATTATCCACCAGCTGCAAAGCTAACAGTTCCTCAGACAGCTCTCACAAGCAGTGAGCAAGAAAATAGAGCGAATTCCCAGCCTGACTTGTCCCAAATGTGCAATATTGCCAGCACTTTTGTGATGTGCCCTGTCTTAGGATCACACTTACAGACTGCTTGGTTTGCTCTGAGACAAGTGATGAAAATGAAGACGTGCTCAATATGTGCTGTAAATCACATACAGCTGTTGGAGTAGGATAATACCTGCTTTTCTCATAGCTTGTTTTTTGTTAAAAAGAAAAAAATGTTTCTGAATGGGAAGGAAGAAGAAGGTAAATTGAGGAATGAAAAGCAATTAAAAGCTTCTCAAGAAATTTTCTGCTGTGTGTTCTTGCCTTCTTCCAGGATGAGATTTCAAAGCCAGAGCTTAAAGATCAGTTTGAATTGGAAGCAGAGTGTGTGTCTATGCTCAGTTTAATCAAGCTCAGGGTTACAGTCAGATGTGATACAAAACCAGCTGTTTCTGACTGGTATGATTCAAAGCAACTGGAAAAGCTTCAGGGTATCTGTGAGGTGTTTCCCAGCCCAGCACAGGTGAGAACAGGGTATTTTGACTATTAAGACAAGTCATGGAAACCAGATTATAGGTCCTTTAGATAACAAGGGCTTTCAGGCATGTAAAGGATTAAACATCTTCCCAGGTATTATTTCTATTACAATTTTCCTTCTTTGCAGGTCTATAAATACATAGACTTTTTCAGTTTTAAAATGAGATGAGTAACTTCCATACCTGACAAGCAAAAAAGAGTCAGCCTGCTCCAATGGCCAGTGAGAGCCCATTTCTCCACAAAGGCCCTTCTCAAAGTATGGGCTCAAACCAGGGCTGTTTGTCTGGGATAACACCTGGGAGTGGGAACCCAGACTGGCTCCCCAGTGGCACACATCATGGATTCAGGTTGTCTCTACTTTGGGTATGTCAGTGGCTCTGGCCAAAATAAGGCCAGTGTTGCACTGAGTTCAGACATCTATAGTGGCTGCTAAAATCCAGATGAGCCAGAGGTCCTACATCTCGGTATTATTCACTACCAAATTTACCGGGCCTGGAGCTACTTCTGTCATGGCCAGTTCAGGAGCCTGCTAAGCATGGCATCCTTCCTTGTCATCTTCTCCTCTTCAGTTTCTCCTAATATGCACTCCAGTGAATAACAGTACATCTAATGAGACATCAGCCCAGGATTTTGGAATGAATAAAGCTGATTGAAATTCAGAATTTATTTATTATAAGAAGGCTCTGATACTGCAAGTTGCTGTCAATCAGCAATTGACAGCAAATTTCAAAAAGTTTGAAACAAAGTATGTTTTTCATATATGAAAAGTATTTTGAGGATTTTCTTTTGGACAGTGTAAATATTTTTATATTGTTTATATTTATTTCATTATTTCTCAGAACGATATCTTTCTACTTTGACTTTAAAAGATTAAAACTTCTAAATATTTAGAAAATTAAACTATTAGAAAAAGTGTAATTTCTAAATGGTGAACACAAAAGTTACATTTGGGAAATTGAGGAAAGAAAAGTCCACCATTTTTTATTGGAATACCTCACTGACTTATTTTAAAGTGATATTTCATATAACAGGCATTAAAAAAAACCAAACAAAACCCCAAACCTACCAAAAAAAAACCTAATTATGAAGCAACATTTTCTGATTGCAAAATGCAGTGGCAGAAATTTTTTGTTCCACTTCAGAAAGGGTGCTGATGATGTGTTTCTGTGCAAAGATCCCCTTGAAACTTGTTTTGGAGCCAGGGGCATTAACAGAAAAGGCTTTTACAGAAAGAGTGCTGGTCTGAGCAGGATTTCAAGACTCTGAGCTTGCTGCTCCAGTTCTTGATTCAGTTTTTTCTGAGGGATTCTTTTTTTCACATTTGGCAGGCAGCTCATGCTTGGGTTTTTGCATGGTCATGTCCATTGACTTTTCTGAAAGAAAACTATGTAGAGCAAGACCACGAGTTCCTTTCTTTAAAAGAAGTGGCCACTAGAGGAAGTCTCAAATGCAGTATTAGTCACTAAATTTTTGTAAATAAAGCTCTTCACTGTTCACTGTGCACTGTCAAGTAACAGGTCTAAGTCGTGCTGGATGGTAAGTGCTGCACAAGGATTAATTTAGTTACAAAACCTGATCATTCTGGTTTGTGTCTGGAAATTTCTCAAAGAAAAGACAGACCACTTTGCCTTTTGTTCCCAGTCACCACTACTTTATCACAATGTATCCAGATCACTATTTTAGACACTAAAGAATTTTGTGGACTTTAAAAGTAGCTTTGTAATGGATTTAAAAAAAAAAAAAAAGTTTGCTCAAAAGATCTAGTTTCTTGTAAGTTATTGCTATGATTTAATCTAAAGATATTCATTTACATTTCTCTTGATTGATATAATTTTGAAATTTAAATAAACCAGCCTGTATTAGTCTTTCTCTAGCCTTTAATAATAGACTGGATTTCAAATACCTGAGTAATTAAGCCAATGGCAGTTTTGCTAAGGAGCTTCAGCTTTGACTATTTCTTTCTTAAGCCTTAAATTTTGCTCAAGCCTAAGTAGCAATTCCATGTTCACAAAAAAGTGCTGCAATATGCTCTCTCCTGCTTAATGAAACCTATATGAACTGCTGTACTTTCTTACCACAGCAAAGAATCCCTGAAGCTGGGATGTGACTCTCTTCCACCCTCTGCCCATAAGCAAGGCACTGTATTGGAAACCTTTCCCTGAGACAAAGTCAGTTGTGTTCTGCTATTGCTGGTAGTTGGGCTGTGCAGTCTTCATGCAGGTATTGTCTTTACCTTCTGTCCTTTTGTTTTCCTTCCCAGCCTGGGATACACTGGACAGATGGTAGCCAGGAAAGAAAACCCCTTACTAAGTTTCTGCAAATATGAAAATTAAATAAGAACATAATGAATGATGAAAATTTTAGCTGGAGTCAAGGAACAAACAAGGCAGTTCAGAAAGCAGGCAGAGAGTAATGGGGGCTGTTAGCGGCTTGGCACTGGTTGTTTCCTCTGCATTGACCAAGAAAATGTCCTTTTCCAGGAAGCAACTGAAATGGCAATGCAGCTGGGGTGGGAGGTGTTCATTGAGAAGAGTCCAAACCAGACTCTGTGATTTCACTTGAGCTTCTGTACCACAAGGGCAATCAAGTGATAGTTAATTGGAAGTGTAGATTAGTGTGTGCCACATATGGCATGTTACAGGACACCTGGCATAATTTCAGTGCTAAGCCACAGTTCATGTGCTGTGACATTTTTATTTTCAGATGCCTAAATTTGGACTTACATTCACGCCTTAGTTTTTCAGCTGTCACCAACAGTTTGTTACGTTGCAAAGTGCCTGTGACTGATGGCAGGATAAGGCCAGAGTGTATCAAGCTTTTTTATTTGCAGGGATACACTTCCTGATGCAAGTGGCCTCAACCACCACTCTTAATGTTATCATGAACTATCTTTTTTTTTCAGTGTTGCATAGCATACTTTTGGTTCCTTGAGACAGTGGTTAGAGATGTTTTACAGCTTTCAGTATCATCATGATTGTCCATTTTGTCCCAGTGCTTTGATATTAGAGTCCTAAACTTTGCTCATGAGGAAAAAAAATCCAAACAAAAGACCCAATAAAAAAATCAAGAGTATAAAATTATACAAGTATACAAGAGTATCGTTGTATCCAGCTCATATCTTTGGACCCTACTCCTCATGATGGTTGCTTGACTGCATAAAAATATACTCCGGACTTTGGTGAACAAACTTACCACACATAACATAGCTTAAATAAGAACTCCTTCTTCCTTTCAACTTTGCTTTCCTTGCAGAATACAGAAACCATCCTCCTTTGTACACCAGGAACTGCAGTCCACAGCTGAGCTCTCATGAAGAGCTTCAGGTGCTGGGTCAGGGCTATGTGAAGAGTCTCATAATCAGGAGACCCAAATGGTAGGGTCACAAGGTGCACTGCAAAAAGGTGTTGTATACAATAGCCACTATATATTCCTGCTTCATTACTTCTCTTACAGCCAAAGATGTCAAATACTAGGCCCATTTTTAAACAATCATCTGTCTCCATATGAAAATCTTCCACAGTACATTGCAAATTCCCAAATAACTTCATATACATCTTTGTACCATGTGTTTGATTTTGAACTGAAACACCCACCCTGTCAAGCTATTTTTTGGGCTATATGCGCTGACATGTGCTGAAGTGAGAAGCATCCTTTGTTTATTCAGTCTTACCCAGATCATTAAACCTCATTTGTAGCAAGTCATAACACACAGGCTGAAACATGAAAATGTTGCAACAGGGGTGTCATGGTTTGGTATCACCTTCAAATCCACTTTTAGCTATTTCTCATCTTCTCTTTGCTACCCAGAGTAACAATTTCAGGCCTATGCTTGATTCTTGACAATTTGATCTGGGCTTTGGTTTCTCCCAGTTTCATGAATTTATCATATCTCCTGTGCTTACTGTTGCCTTTCCACACAATAACCTTAACATCTTTTATACATTTTTACTGAAATTTTCTCTGAAGTTGAGCTCTTTCTCTGTAACGAGATCACAAAAGTAACATTTGATTTTCAAAAACAGCTGGATACAAGAAATACTCAAATTAAAAAGAAATACTTATATTAAAAAGAAAAATCTATCTAGCAAAATAAAACATTACCATCACAAAATGGAATGGTAGAAGTAATCACAGTGTCTATATAATGGATAGTAATACACAGACACCACTTCTCTATTAAAGTAGTCTGATGTTTTTTTCAGAGTTCTAGAACAAATTTTCATTATTTAGATGGAGAAGGATAGTTAACATGTAGTATACATTTTTCTTCAGGAAACATGTACTACCAGAAAATATAAACACAAGATCCAAGATGATTTTCCCTCTAGTTGCATCATACACATATCAAAATCAAGAATAACTCAGGTAACACAACATTCACACATAGAAAGGCTGGATTTTAGCTAATTATGTTTATATGACTACTAATTGGCAGGGTGACAGTGAACTGGGAAGCTGGCAGAAACTGTTTGAATATCCCATTTATTCTCCTTTCTCTGACAATGAACAAGAAAAAAGAAATACAGAAGCATACACCATAAAAAAACACACTAAGAAAATTAGTTCAGGAAGGCTGGTTTATTTGTGATAGGATAATTTGATTAGGGACAATTAAATTTTAATGCCCATTTAAGTCAAATAATATGGTTAACCATCAGAATGAGTGATAGCCAATGCCAAAGTATCATTTATCACCACATTTTCACTTGCAAGGAGCCAGAGAAACTGGGTATCTAACCCTTAAATTAAATAGAAGGCAATCTTCTGCTTAGAAGGCAATCTCTGATTAGGTAAACCCTGTATGTGTTTATTTTTGCCCTCAAAGTGAGTCTGCTGGTTTTAAAAGGACTGCTCACATACATCAAGTTGGTCTTGCTTTGCAAGAATGAGCCTTATCCCCACTTCTCTGCATCAGACCAAAGACCAGACTTCTGCATCAGAAGAATGTGACAAACCAGCCATTACAGCTTCTTATCATCATAGCATAAATGTAGTTGTACTTTCCCGAGCATGATGGTCCAGTGCCAACCGTTCCTTGCTATATCCCCTGGAAAGAAGAAGAAAGAGTTTGGGAGACACATTTCAGCCATTTCTGCAGCTGATGGGGCTTTGTCTGGGTAGGAGAATCCCTTCTCCTGCTGGGCAATAGATTTTCCTACTCCACTGCTGCCCCACATATCTTGGCCAATCTTCCAATGCAGTCTGGGTTCAGTCCCATGGGGCTGAGGTGGTTTTGCTGCATCTCCCACCCTTCTGATGCCAAAAACAGCTGGTTGCCTGCACCTCCAGTGTCTTCATATCAAAGTGGGTCTCATTGACCTAAAACCTGCAGTATAGGGCAGCCAGGCCTTTTGGCTAGCAGAAGACAGAGATCCAGATGTGTCAGTGTTATTATGAATGTCCATACTATCAATCTGTGCATCCCTGTCAATTTGGACATGTGCTGGATCTACAGGATTAATTGTCTCTGTGTGGGAATAAAAACCTGTGGCTCCCATCTAGTTCTGGAGCAGCCATGTATGCATGGTCTGGATACCAGACATAGTAATCGTATCTGGAGGCAGCCATTTTATTTGCTTTTTAAATAAGACAGCTGATCACAGATGGATTATCTTTATCCTTGCACATAATAGCATGACCTTTCTGGACTGCTATCTAAATATTTAGTCCTCTTTTTTTTGGCACACAGTCATTTCCTGCGCTTCAAACAAAGATTATTAAACACAAACACATTTGAGATGAATGTTCAAGTAAGAGTAAACTCATCATTCTCTTCAGTGAACAAACACAGTGGAAACCTGACAAGAGCAAAAATTGTTGTAGTCTGAAATGCATTCATTACTGGCTGAACATATGCTGCAATTGTTACTACAATTTATCACTGCCTGGTGGCAAAGCAAGATCCATGACTAAGCAGTGTTGGTGATCTCATAGCGCCCATCTCTTCACAGTCTTCTTACAGCTGTCAAAATTTTGAGCTCTTACATCATATAGGTTTGAAAACCTGCAGTGTACTAGGGAAGTTAAAATCCTGGAGATATTTGCAGGCCTTCTCAGGTCATACAAGCCCACTCTGCCCAGTGGGTGTTCCTTCCATAGTCCCCTCTCATAACACCATTATTAAATGTAGAATAGCAAATGCTCAACAGTAATGAACAACCCATTCTGGCATTGATGTAAAGCACCATGTCAAGAATGTACTTTTGAAGGTACCTTAGGTCCAGATCTCTTAGGACTGAATAGATGTTTAAAGATTTTGTTGGTTCTGCAGCTGTGAACCCTTTGCAAATGCATCATTTAATAAGAAACTATTCCATTTCAATCTAAGACAGATGGTATGCTGAAAGGGACTGTGTCAGTCTTGCCTACTAACACAAATAAAATGGTAATTATTTTCTTCTGTGCTTTTCCACTCTTTCAATGCATTTGAAGCTGACACTATATTTGCTGGTTCTCTTCAGTGTATGATATGAAATCCCTCAGAAATGCAGGGTAATTCAGGCCGCATCTGGCAGTGGCAAAAAACTAAGACACATTGAGAAACTGGAAATGAAAGAAGTGTTCCATTTCTTTTGATGAAAGTTTAGCAGGTGAAAAGACCCAGACATTTTCAGAGGGAAAGGAATACTGCTTTTCAATCTGTTCTTTAACAAGCAAAGACTGAAAAATTGTTTGCTCTCACAAAGGTCATTGTTGTTCAGATCCTGAAGCCGGGCACTAGTAGAAGAGCTTCAAAAGTAAAGAGAAGCTAAAGTCAAATTTCTCAGAGAAGCAAAAGCAAAGCAAAACCTGGAGTCTGGAAAACTTTAGGCAAAACCACATACAAAAAAAAAAAACAAAACTTACAATGTACAGCAATGAAACAAAGACAGAAATACTTTTGTTAATAATGGCTTATAACTGGGGGAAGACAGGATGATACAATAAACACTGTACAGTTCACTCTTAGAATGGTAAAAGTGTGATCAGTTATCTTGAAATTTCTTCCATTTCAGAAAATTTTGAATCATGTCAGAAAATTTAATAAAACTTGTATGTTGACAAGAAAGCAACATTCCAGTTCCAGAATCAAGAGGAGAGTTGTTTCCTAGAGGTGTGCTGGTCAAGTCAAGAATGTGTAAAAGATAACAAGTGAGGAGGAGACTGCATCTCCACAGCAATGTTAGAGAGTGAGGACAGGAGCAGATTATGCCTTGTGCTGGCTCCTTAGGCATGTGCCAAACACAGAGCCAGGCTGAAAAGGAGAGCGCAGATGGGGAAGGGGGAAGGTTTGCAGACATGTGAGTGTAGCTGTGGATATGGGGGAAAGGTGAGAAAGCTTCAAAGATCAAGATGAAGAGGGCAGAGATGAAATTCTGAATAAGAAAGGAACCTGATTCTGTTGATTTCCTTGGGGTGAACATACTGACAAAAGATATTTCTCTGTCCCCACATGACCTTTGTAACTTATCCCTAACCCGTGTTTAGAATGTTGTCATACCTTTGAAAATGCCAATTTCAGAAGGTCTTAAATGTGGCCCTTTTTTTAAGTATCTGTTTCCAGTGGTAAATTTTGTATAATTGAAGGGTTTTTTTCCCTTGAATAAATGCATTGATGCTATATATCTTTCTGTTTATCATCCACAGCTTTGCATATGTGAGAAACCACAGACATCTTCCTTTGGGAGGGAAAATCAGTCCAGTTTCTATTAGCTGGAGTAAAAAAAAAAGAATAAAAACCTGATTTGATTTCAACTTAAAGTACACACAGGCAGGCAACTCTTCAAACTGGATTGTCTGAAGGGCTCCTGCTCTCAAAGAAATCACTCTGTAGAGCAGGGAGAACAGCTTATCACGGACCATGGACCATCATCAGGCTCATGGACCATGACTGTCCCATGGTTGTGCCATGGACCTATGGTGTCTTCTAAAAAAGCCACAAGAACTGGTAATTCATCACACTGTATTCCAGGTTGCTTGCAGGACCTGGCAGCCACCATCCCTGTTGTGTCCTCTGTTTCCTCTAAGGCTACTCTGCCACACACATCCAGGGTCAAAGCTTTGTGAGGATGGATGCTACAGCCCTTTAAAGAAAAACTCAAGAGAAGTTAGCAAGGTGCATCTCACCTCAGGTAAGGGCAGTATGCTAAGCAGTGGATACATTCTGCTTCCTCATGGATATGCTGGCACAGTCACAGACCTCTCTCCAAAGTGATTCCTACAGTCAGACTATGTAGATCAAAAAGTAAGTTACTTTTACTGGGCAAATATTATACCCTCTACCATCACCTTCATACCCTTCTGTCACCTTTCTCTTCCCACACTGACTCTTAAAATTGCATTGGCAGCTGAAGGTACTTTTAGGTTAGAAGTGACGATGAAGTTAGAACCATGAGAGCCATTCATATATGAGCAATACTGCTCACCTATTTGAAATAAATCATAAAACTACATTTCTTCAGACAAATGTTTCTTTAAAAAATGCAACATACCAATTTTTCTCACTTTAAAAAACTCCCATCTCATTGTTGCTGTTTCTTGTATAATTTGTCATCCTTTTTTTCTTTCTTCATATAACAGCACATTTCCTGGTACAGCATCATTTTGTGTACAAATGTTCTATGTCAACATCCCCTGAAAGCAGCATTTTTTAATTTCAGCATGAATGTTACTTCAAAGTTATCACAATGTCGCATCAAGTGACTACTGAAGATAAAGCAAAAAATTATAATATTATGCAATTTAGCTCGGGTTTCTTATTTAAATTACTATCCTATTGTAATCACAAAGTGAAAATGGCCTAAATAATTACAGAATAAAGAAAGACGAACAATTTCTGACGTAGAATAGTTTATCAGGACATTAATTTAGAGCAGATGCTAAATGTGAGAATAATACGTAGCAAACACTATGAAAGTTGGGTTTTTTCAGAGCCTTGCAAAACCTTAGGAGGGAGCAGCTTTCAAACACAGACAGTGGGATGTGCATAAAGGAATAGATTTTCCTGAATAAATATTTCTCAATAAATATTTCTATAAGATTATGAAATCAGACAAAACACAATGAAGAAGGTTTTCATCATTATTAGAGCAGTGCAAATCTTTCTAAGAAGGTAAAACGCCATTTGAATATGGTATCAATACTTTATATATCAAGTACGGGCTTAATATTAACTAATTTATATTAATTAATTCAACTGGAGCCAAACTAGAGCAATACTGATACCATGGCATTTTCCAAAGATAGAAGAAAATGTTACCAATTTAAAGACAGCACTGACAGTCACAAAACCTGGCTGCAGCCCTCAGCTTTGCCATTGAAATCAGTCAAGGCCACAAGTAAGTTATTTAACTCCTTTGTGCTGGAATTCATTCCACTAGCTGGCAGTGCACTGCTGGCCTCCCTTCCAGGGTTCTTGGTGACTTGGTACTAGACCAAAGAGGTGAGGCAATAAAGTATTTTGCTTGATGCACTCAGATTCTACTGAAAAATGGATATAATTTTTTAATTTGCTTCGTCCAGGTTTGTTCATAAATCTCTGTACTATAAATTATTAGTCTTCTTCTCCTTTCTTTCTTCTCTTTAAACTAGTACAAAACTAATTTTAGTGACATTGCCTTCAGTGGAAATAGGATTAGAAACTTTCATGGAAATTGCTAGCAGTATTGTGGAAACGTTGGAAACTGGCATGAAAAATTATTCTTAGAGGACAAAAGAAGCAGAAAATGTTACTCATTTTAAAAGTCATACAATTTGTAAGCTGCATGGTTAGTTCCAATAGCAAGGGGATTCTTTAAGAGACCTAATGGAAGCTGTCAAATTCTATGTTTAAATATTTAATGTAATTTAACTGCCTAAGAGTATCCCATTCCACATTGTCTGGATTTCAAGGCACATGAAATCTGATCAGACATGGCCTGCATATAACAGGAGGCTCCTGATAGAGCAGACAATATGTGACACAGATGTCCGCCTTCTCTCGAGGGATCTCTCTTCAGGAGTAATTAGCTGGTGGTGTTACTGGTCAGAAAGAAGAGAAACCTTAAGTGATTTCAGGTTTTGTAATAAATGAACACACACACAGAGCTTGAATTTAACAGGGACTATTCATGTTGTGACCATCACTTTAGGCTCAACCTTTAAATAGCAAGTTCCTTGAGCTGAGAAATCTGGTGGTTTGGTTTACAACACAGGGAACAAATCCTCAAGTGATATAAACTGCTACTACTGTAGGAAGATGGTAATTTAGAGTATCTGAAGGTCTGTAGAAGAGCTAAGATAATTTCCCAATAATATTCTATAACTTTCAAGGACTCCAAAGGCTGGAAAATTTGACAATACTATTTTAAACGAATGAGTGGGTTTACAAGTCTTTTTTGCCCTGTCTCCTTCTCTCAAGAGTGTTTAGCAAGTTTAATATAACAATGTACCACTTGAAAAATAGCTATAAATCTAATCACACCTGCCTGCAGCACTAGACAGCCACATCTCTCTTATTTCACTATTTTCCCCCTGAAATTTACACAGACACATAGGAAGACTAATTTATTATTATTTTTTATTAGGAAGACCTAATATAATTATTGAAGCAATAAATTCTCACCTTGCAAAAATCACCAGAATTTCAGACTCAGATATGTTAATCAGTAAAAGAAAACTCATCTTGCATCATGCTGAAACTCTAATAGAAACCAAACTATCACTGACTTCAGCTTCACTGATTTTTGCTTTGTTATCAAAGGGGTCAATATTGATAGCACATTTATGATTAATAGACAAAAATGGTTTGCCTGCTGGAGAATATTGGTAGGGATAGAGTTGTCACAAAGAGGAATTTTCTTAAAGGTAGACAATAAAAAGCCCTATAACCATTATAGTTCCATTTATTCCTTTCTCCTTAAAGGCTTTATTGTGTTTATCTGCAATGTTTGGTCTGATTCCTCAGGTATAAAAATTGCTGACAGTAATGTGTACTAATCTTAAAAAATACACGTACATTAAAGGCACTGAGCTTCAGTTATTGTTTTTTGAAAGCTTCCTCTGCACTTCTACACTAATCTAGTTGTAGAAAGAAGTATTCTTATAAATGAGAACAGCCTCATTGCTTTTATAAACTAGATCAGCATTTCAAAAACAATCAGTGCTCTATACTGCAAAAAAGTAACAATGCACTGCTCTGGAGGAGTGATAGTGGCATCAGTGAGAAGAGGCATGTGAAATTCTCTTCTGGGCTGAATCAATGTGTTCTTATAGAACTCAGGCTTCCTTATTAAAGGTAAACTTCTTTTCTGTTTACCACAGTATTACCTGTTCTGTACTGGCAAAATGAAAAACAAGGTAAGTGGCCACATTAAAGTGCAGGCAAGCTTGGACTCCACAAGTCCATTTCCTCCCCTTCTGTACCACCATATTATCTGTACCATACTACTTTTGCTTATTTATCTGGCAAACAGTTTTTAAGAGGATCTTTGCCAGGCAGTGGTCCACACCTCTTGTACAAGCTTCTGGATGTATCTGATCACAGGCTCTTTTCTTGCATATGGCAGGTTAAACCAAGTATCTACACAGCCCAAAACACACACAGCCCTAAGCACATCTGCACAGTGGTGGGTGCACTCACAAACCCACTAATGGTGGTTCTAGTATATTGGGCTAGTGGCTTTTCTTGGATTGTTTGAGAATCATTACAATGGCTTCTTGGCTTTTCTGGAATTGTTTGAGAATTATTACAATGGCTTCTTGGCAAATGCAAAAATTTCAGAAGTCTGATCCAGACTCTGATCTGCCCTCTCACCCCATCACAATTTTAAGTAAAACAGAAACAAATAGTGACAGTACTTCATAGAGTAAAACTTAAAATAGTTTTGAGAGACAGTGAAAGGGACAAAAAATGCCATTTAATATTTTGGCTTGTTACTTTCATCTACTTGCTGTTTCCTTTCAGCATTCAACACAAAGCACAACACTGTGATGCTATCAGTAAAAAAACATTCAAGAACCATCTGGACACAATCCTGTGCAATGTGTTCTAGGATGACCCTCCTTGAGCAGGGAGGTGATCCAATATAATTCTGTTCAACCTTGCCCATTCTGTGATTCTGTGAAAGAGAGAACAAATAAAGCTTGGAGACACCTGTATATGAAGCTGTTGGAACCAAAACAGAAAAAACATTTACTATGTAGTTTTAGATACAATAAGAAAACAATGGTGTATCATTATAGGAAGATCTGTTGACTGTATTTAGACAGCAGTTCTTAAGGAATATATAATTCAAGGACTTTCAGGGTATGTATGATGCTATGTGAAGATCTAAAAGCTCTTTTTTTCCTGTGTTTTAATTAGGACAGTTGCTTTGCACTTTACAAGTTAATTGCAAATCACCGTCAGTTATTCAAGGTGTGTCAGTTTTCTCTACAGCATAAGTGCATTATGCCAGGCAAAGGTTGTCTACATTAGAGACAGGAGTGCAAAACAGTTTGTGTGTTGCTGGCTACGTGGTCTGAGATAACCCACTTTGCTCCCTGACTAGTTACTTGAGTGTGGCACATTTTGATACTTGGGCAGAAGTTGTATTAGAACTACAGCTAAGAAAATGAAGTTAAAATAGCTCCAGGATGATTATGAACATAACACTTTTCAGGTAAGCTTTTGTGAGGAAAAGACCACACACACACAGAGCAGCCCTTGAAGTATAACAGGTTTCCTTTTTTCTCCTGCTATAAAAGAAAAAAGGCTGTTTTTTTAAGTCCTCAGACACTTCTCAACTGAGCCAGTTATTAGTAGTACAAGTTCTCATTTGGGTCACTGCAACCCTCTGATACTTAGTAGACTGTTGTCTTGATGATTTTTGTGCTTTGCTCATAGGTGTAACTCCTAGAGCCAGTACATGTTGATCTGATTCAAATCTATCCCAAACTGAAGCCATTTTCCCTGATGCACAGGCTGCTAAAGGGAAACATGAGATTCTTTTAAACAAGAAAGTCTAGTCAGCTGGGTTTTTTTTTTTCCCCTCAACAGCTCCCTCCAGTAATTTTGCTAAAATTCCTACTTTGACATCGGTGCAAAAAGAGTGGTGGACTTTGTCTAAAGGCAGAATGCACTGCCTGGAAAACCTGAGCCAAGATGTGGGTATTTTACACAGAGCCTATGGCAAAGGCCAGGGAGATACAGAAAACTAGAAATGGCTTGAAATCACTGTGATCATTGCTGCCTTTTACAAGGGAAAGGGAAAGGGAAAGGGAAAGGGAAAGGGAAAGGGAAAGGGAAAGGGAAAGGGA